>VBSM01000865.1:1189966-1222308 GCA_008086735.1 Cheirogaleus medius | reverse complement strand
TGGTTTCGAACTCCTGACCTTGAGCTATCCACCCGCCTCGGCCTCCCAGAGTTCCAGGATTACAGGCGTGAGCCACCGCGCCCGGCCTGCCTGGCCTCTAGTTTTAATTTTTTAAGGCACTTCCGTATTGTTTTCCATAGTGCCTCACCATTTTACGTTCCTACCAGCAGTGCACAAGAGCCCTAAAGTCTCCACATCCTCACGGACACTTGCCACGTCTGTGGTGTCTGTTCACTTGTTTTATCTTGTCCATCTTAATGGGTGCAGGGTGGTACTTGTGGTTCTGATTTGCATTTCCCTGATGATTAGTGATGTTGAGCTTCTTTTCATATGCTTGTTGCCGTTTATGTATCTTCTTTAGAGAAATGTCTAGTCAAGTTGTTTGCCCTTTTAAAAATTGGATTGTTTTGGTTTGTTCTTGAGGTGTAGGAATTCTTTACATATTCTGGATATTAACCTGCTATCAGATACGTGGTTTGCAAATATCTCCTCTCATTCCTAGGTTGCCTCTCACTCTGCAGAGTGCATCCTTTGTGCACAGAAGCAGCTTCTCAGTGTGATGTAGTCCCGTTTGTCTGTTTTTGCTTTTGTTGCCTGTCTTTAGGAGTCACAGGAAGCAAGTCCTTCCAAGCTGACTTCCATCTGGAGACCAGGTAGGGGAAAGCTGGTGGTGGAGCACGGGTCCATCGCCCCCATTTTCTGGTTGTTTCTGTACTCTCCTGACTCAGTACTAACCCCTCTTCTCTCTGGCCGCCCACCTTTTGGCCAGATCTCCAGCAGGGGCTGGACAGGAGTCACCTGCAGGCCCTGTGCAGACTGTCTTCTCCTGCCGTGGGAAGGGCTGTATCCACACACTGTTGCAGACCGGGAAGTCTCACACAGGGCAAGGCCCTCTTTCTGAGAACGCAAGTGAACCTCTCATTAGTGTGAAGAAAATGTGCCAAGGAGTGCAGCCCTCATGAGGGCAGGGGGGCCGTGTTGGGCCTCAGGCCACAGAGTCAGCTTTGGCAGAACGAGACCCTCCATGGGGACCCAGATGCTAGGCCACAGTGACCTGCCCCCGCCAGAGTCTCCACCCCACACCCCGCTTACTTTTGGGCGCAGAGATCCACAGCCGGGGATGGCGACAGTACAGCAAGGGTTTCTCCAGGGGGAAGCCTGGGGCCTGGGGGCAAACAATGCCTTGACCTCCCTCTGGGGTCCGACTGTGTAGACTTGGCTCTGGGTCCTGAGAACCGGGTCCTTGGGGCTGCCAAGACTTTATGCCCCTGCGCTGGACGCTCAGGTGCAGTTTGAGGTGTGGGCCCTGAGGGCGACCCCTGCCCCAGGTCGAGCCCAGTCGGCGACCCCAAGTGCAGCGCCCCGGGGTGGGGGCCGCGCCCCACGAGGCGGGCAGGGTGGGCCTTGCAGCCGTTCATTAGGCGGAATGAATTGTTCACTGTGCCCAGAGTGGGTGAGGATGAGCCAGTGATTATATTTAAATTTGCTATAATTGATTTGGGGAAGAGCTGCTGTGACAAGAACGAATTGATCATTAAATTTATTAACGAGATAAATTCCGCCGCGAGTGAGCGGCTGGCTGGAGACGCAGGGGCCGCGCGCGGGTCTGGCCTTCCCCGCGCGAGTCCCCGCGGAACCCGCCTCGCTCTGCTGTGGGGCTGGGGGAGGGCGGCCCTAACGGCGCGGAGGTCTTTGGCGCCCTTCGTCCCCGACCCGGAGCGGCGTCCCCGCCTCGGGCTGCAGGCGCAGAGCCTCCCCCAAGGCCCGGGCGCCCCGCGCTTGCAGGCCGGATGTTGCGCCCCTCTCCAGGCCCGGGCCTCCCCCACCCCCTCCAGGGCTGCCCAGGCTTGGGGTGGGGGCGCTGAGGCTGGGCTGGCGGAGCTCAGGGGAAACAACCCCCAGATGTGCAACCGGCCAGGGGAGAGCTCCGTTCCGGCTGACCCTCCTCCATGTGTTAGAAATTAGAGATATGTGCGGATTGCAGATTTTTTAAAAAAAACCTCCAAAGGCATCTGTCTTCCCTCTCTCCTTCCCTCCCCTCTGATTTGCTACCCCCTTTCCTCCGAGTTCTCTCTGCTGCAACAGCCGCAGTCCCGGGTCCGCGGAGCACCTTTGGACTGCGGGCGGTGGCCCGGCCCTGCTGCCCGCCCGCGGCCGCCTCCGCGCAGCCCAGCGCCGCGCCCCGACCTTGGCTGCGCCGGGTTTATGGAAGGAGCCGCGGGCGATAACGAGCTGCAGGGAAGAACATTAATCTCACCCGGCCCCGAGGCAGAGGAGCGGCCGTAATCACCCAAATGAAACGCTTGGCCCTTCTGAACTCATATATCAGCTGGTGGCGGGGGCCTGCTCACCCACCCGGGTGCTGGGGAGAGAGTGACAATCCCGGGAAGGAGGAAGGCACCCAGCGGCGGAGGGGCGGTGTCTGCCGATCGCGGGTCTCCGGGGCCCAGGGGCCGGGAAGGGGAGCCGGGGAGCGCGAGCGCGGGTTGGGCCCGCATGTGTGCAGCACATGGGCCTCCGGCGCGCCCGGCGCCCGCGTGATTGATGGCGCGCGCCGCCCGGGTTTATTAACCCAGAGCCGCTGCAGCCGTGGGCGGGCGTCCCTGCTGTCGCCGGCTCCGCGGAGGACGTCAGCACAGAGGAGCCGACCCTGGCCACGCGGGGAAGGTTCCAACGTGGGGGAGGTTGTGGTGGGGGACAGAGGGACGCACCCCAGCTCGGCTTCTTCCAGCAAACGTGCACGAGGAGGCCCACGGTCTCGAGACTGCAAATGCCACTCAAGACTAGTCGTTCGAAGCTTGTTTTCTGAAACGTTCAAATGGTGTATTTCCACTTCTGGAGCGCCGACGACGAAACATGAGGATCCCGCAAGGAAATTGGAAAATAAACACGCTGAGTCCACACTTGTTCCGGGACAGGTGTGAGCCAGGCGCCGGGCACGCGCTGACACCTGGCCTCAGGTGTTTTTACTAACGTTTCACACTTGCGAGTCCGTGCAGCAGGCGTGGAGGTGGTCCTGACACTCGTTTGCGATTCCGATTTTCACCCTCGGGTGTCAACCGCAGAATGGACACCCTTCCCATCATTTCAACAACCAAAATAGTGAAGCCCACTTTCGCGACACCCCCCAAAAGATTTTCACTCTCGTCCAGTAAAAAACCAATTTATTTTACATTCCATCGTGGGCGATGGGAGAAGCTAAATAATTTAGCATGCATAAGTAGACGTTTCTTTTTTATATATAAATACAATATACAAAAATAAAGGCAGTACAGTTTTGAGATTTCCAGCAGTCTGAATGCTCATGACATAAGTTTTTCCCCCCTAAGATATATAAGCATAAAACCTTTTCTCTTTTGTCAATGCTCAGCAGAACAGCGGCGTCTCCAGAGAAGGTTTCAAGTTTCAGAGGTTATTTAACACTGTGGGTTTCCGCCTTCTCTGGCGCGGGAAGAGGCGAGGCTCGAGGCCTCCCCAGGGAGAAGTCAGTGCCTCTCACAAGCGCCTCCCCCGGACAAAACTTAATTTTAAAAGGACTAGAGTTCAAGTTTGAGCCCGCTGTGTCTCCCTCTCGCTGCTTCTTGAAGAGCAGACGGGGCGCTGCGGCCCAAAGGGGACGCGGGGACCGGAGGCGGAGGCCGAGTCCCCCGGCCCCAGGCGCGGCGCGCGGTCGGGGAGGCGCAGAGCCGCGCTCGCAGCGCGGGGCTCGGAGGGCCGGGAGGGAGTGGGCCGGTGCGTGAGGGCCCAGGCGGCTCGCAGCGCCGCACCTGTCGGCCGTGGGCTCCTACTGCGGCGGGGGCTGGCGCCCGGGCACGCCGGGCCGCGGGGGCGGCGAGTCGTCCTCGGAGGAGCAGTCGGAGGACGCGGCGCGGGCTGCAGCGCCGTTGCTGTAGGGGAAAGGGTCCTCGTCGTCCTCGTCCTCGTCCTCCTCGGGGTCACTGTCCCTCAAGTCCCGCAGGCGGCGTCCGCCGGCCTTGTCCCCGGCCGCGGGCGGCCCCAGCAGCTCCTGCGCGCCCTGCTCCTCCGCGCCGCCGGGCCCCGCGCCCCCGCCCCCGCCTTTCTGCTTCTCCGCCTCCTGCGCCGCTTGCTCCTTCGCTTTTTTGCTGCGTTTCCATTTCATCCGCCGGTTCTGGAACCAGATCTTCACCTGCAGGCACGAGCGGGCGTGAGAAAGCGGCCATCTCCGCCCCGGGGGGGGGGTCCCACCTCCTGCCGCCCCGCCGCGTGCACCCAGGCCCCTGCCGCCGCCCGGACCCGCGGGGGAACTTCAGATGGGAGGACTTAGATGCCGGGGAGGGGCTCGTAGCTTCCTTTCCTCCCTACCCCTACTGGTCAGCGAGCCCCAGAGCTGGGCTGGGGGCTCCAAGGAGGCTTGGACTGTCCCAGCGCCCCTGGCCGTTGACTTTCTACCCGCGGCCTCGGTCTGCGGCTGGAGGGCCAAGGCAGCTGGGTGCGTCTCTGGGAACTTAAGGATGTTCCCTCATCTCTTTCTGGAGCAAAATTTCTTGAATGAGGCCTGGGGACCATCTTCTTCAGAATGAAGGGAAGGGTGGTTAAATGCAAATTCTTGGGCCCCACCCCAGACTACTGAACCAGACCTCTGGGCTCGGGAGTATGAACCCTTGCGCCGGCCAGGTGGACCGTCCAGGCGCAGATTCAGATGCCCAAGGCAGCCCGTGGCTCAAGAGTGCAGAGGTGACAGTGTCTCCTCCGGGGAGGCCAAGAGGCACTGGGCGTGGCAGGGGGAAACGCGCACCTGGGTCTCGGTGAGCATGAGCGAGGTGGCCACCTCGAAGCGCTTGGGCCGCGACAGGTACTTGTTGAGCTTGAACTGGTGCTCCAGCTCGAGCAGCTGCTGGCTGGTGAAGGCCGTGCGTGGCCGGCGGCACTTCCCCAGGAGGTTCGACTGCGCCTGGGCTGCGGTGGGGAAAGGGCGGTGAGGTCCTCAGTCCCCTCTCTCCCACGCTGCCCACACCACGTCCCCCGAAGCCCCTGGCTGCAGCGCCTGGCCCTGCAGAGCCGGGCTCTTCCCTCGACATCAGCACCCGCTCCCCAAGGAACAGGGGACTCAGGACCCAGAGTGGAACTGGGAAGTTTGGGTTTCATGGGATCAAGTCTTTTTGTCTGGGACAGTGTCTGAGTGTCCCTATTAAAGGGGGGGGGCTGTCACCTGGGCAGGCCCTCTCCACCTGGGCGCGCCCTCTCCACCTGGGCGCGCATGGGTAGGAAGAGGGTTGGCCCTGAGGCAGGAGGTGCAGTGCCCAGAGGAGCCAAAGCCCCTCCCCCTCCTCACTGCACCTTCCAGATTTAGGTCCAGATCCCGGTTGGGGTGGGGAAGAACTGGTCCTGTTGGTCCCGAGCCCCACCGCCACCTCCTTAGAACAGAGGAGGAGGAGAAGGAGAAAAAGAAACACAAGAGCAAGGGAGGGAGGGCAAGAAGCAGATCTGGGGCCTAAATGTGTGTATTAATCAGGGGCTCTCCCACGCTTCAAATTCTTTTTCTTGACAAGGCTCCTCCTCAGGGCACAGGGGGCAGAGCCCGGGAGGCTGGGAGCCTTTTCAGGCCAATTCTCATTACGAAAATTAAAGGCAGAGGCAGAGGCGGATCCGGCTTTCTGTGTGTTCAAGGAGGCCTGTCCGGCTTTATTTACATAATTTCGCACGGTTACATCACAGAGAATTTTATGACCTCAAAACGAGACTTCCCTTGATTTCCCAGGAGCCTGACAAGTGTTAGACAATAAAAGAAAGAAAGCAAAGGAAAGAAAAGAGGCCAGCCGGGCCTGGATGAGCTCAGGTCCCCCGGGATGGGCAATTTGCTTTATAGGAAGGCCCACGCCCCCTACTTTAGTTAAACAAGGCCCCGAATTCCCAACTTGACAATACATTAGAACTTTAATTAAAACACTGGCTCGGAAGGCACCATTTGGGAAATGCCATCCAACGGGCAGAGACAACCAATTAAAGAAAACCAAACAGGTTTTCCCGTGGCCAGAAAGGAGAGCCGTGGCCAGAAAGGAGAGCCGGGGACACATTCCACCGTCCTGGCTGCACCATCGCCCTTTGGGGCTGTGCTGTTCAGATTCCTTTCCCCAACTTAGAGCTGGCTGTGTTTTCAATTTGGCCACCTCTAGGTCAAGATGAGGAATCAGAGATGGGCAGGTGTGTTGGCAAAGGTACCCCTCTTTAATCTATTGTCCGAGTGACCTTGGGCTCTGTGAAGGTCCCAGGGATCACCCGGGTGACGGAGGAGCCCTAGAATTCTTGTGTTGGAGTTGACCTGCTTCGAACCCACCCAGGGGACGACTAAGTGCCCCAGGTCTGGGAAATGCAGGCCACATTGGAAAATCCGTGGGCCGGCTTTCTATCAGAAGGAGCTGCTGGGCTCAGCAGCCAGGCCCAGAAAGGTGCTCTGGGTTTAAGTGGCTGACAGGGGGTTAGCAGAAATGTCTGGGGCTACTGCCTCCAAACAGAGGTGAGGGGAGTGTCCCTCCTCTTGCTGGGAGCCAGTAGGGGCTAACTCTCCAACGGAAGGGATGAGTGGCCATTAGGGCCTTCTTGGGGCCGAGCTGGGGAAAGCCCCGGGTGGCCGTGGGCAAACAGTGAGCATGCTGGGATTTTTCTCACCCTCTTGTGACTTCTCCAGCCTCTACGGTCCTAGCTTTTCTCTGTTTAGTCACAACCATGGCTTCTAGCAGAGGAATCTAAATTCTGGAGTGTTTACTTCTGTTTCCTTTTTTCGCTTTTTCCCTGGCCTGCCTGCATCTCCCCAGTCTAAACAAATCCACTCAGACAGAAACAATGGGGTCTCTTTGTTTGGCTGTTCACGGCTGAAAGTGTAAAGCCCTATACATCTTCCGCTCTGGCCGGACTCAAAGGTAGCTGACCCCGGTGGGGCGAGCTGGGAGAGCCAGCCCTGGTACATCAGCCCCCTGTGTCCGTGTGTGCCAGGAAAGCCAGAGCGGGCCCAGGCCTCCGGGGATGTGTCCAGCCTGGGTGAGGAGGAAGCCCTCCTCCCAAGCCTAGCAGCTTTTGCATGGGGGGTAACTGGGCCTCCCTCCCCCCTGCCTTGGGAAGTTGATACCCTGTTGGGCACCATGGATTCAGGGGAGGGGCACCTGCTGCTTAGAGTCCTTGCATTGCTTGGTTCAAGCCAGGCCATCTGCTTCTTGGACATGGCACCCGGGACCCAGCGCCCTTCCAGGGGAGGGTGGTGCCCCAGCAAGGGCCACTCCAGGGCCGCCTGGGCCCTGGCCTTGCAGCCCTGGGCCTCGCAGCCCTGGAAGCCTGTTTCTCTTGTAGAACTCTCCCTTTCCCGGGAGGGGGCGGGGGTCTCTCTAGAGGTCAGAATGGGGGACCGGGCCAAGTTCCTTTCCGGCTGGTGTCTGACACGCGCACACCCCCATTCCCAGGCCGGGCTACTGCAGGGCGCTCTGCAGCTTGCCTTCCCCCGCCACTTCCTCCTCTGGCCCGCAGGTTAATCATTAGATTCCAGTCTCTCACCTCCAACTGCCCCTGCCCCTTCAGAGAGGAAGAGAAGGCAAGGCCCCGCGCGTGGCCATTTTAATAATTCGCTGCCAGTCTCTCCCGCGGAGCCCGCGCGAGTCCTCGCAGGCCGCGGGCAGAGCCGAGGCGGCTCGCAGCGCTTGCACAGCTCGCTCTGCGAGGAGCTGAGAGCAGAGGGAAGGAGGTGCCGGGCGGAGGGGATGCGCGAGAGCACCGCGGCCGGCCCTCCCGCACCCGCCCGGGGGCCGCGTGTGTACTCACAGTTGAAGTCGGGCATCTTGGGCAGGATCATGCCCGCGGTGGACGCGCGCAGCCACTGGTCCAGCTGGAAGGTGCCGGCGCCCAGCTTGATGGGGTCGGCGGGGTGCGCGGGGTGCGCGCCCTGCACCTGCGGGTACGAGTAGGAGAGCGCCGGGTGCTGGCCCGCGAGTGCGGCCGCCGCCGCCGCCGCCGAGTAGCCGTAGACCGGGTGGCTGTAGAGCGCCGCCTGCGCCGGGAGGCCCGCGCCGCCCTGCGCGCCCCCCGGGTGCAGCCCCAGCGCCAGGCCCCCCGCGGCGGCGGCGGCGGCGGCAGCGGCGGCGGCGGCGGCAGCGCCCGGGTGCGCATGGTGGTGGGGCCCCCCATGCCCGCCGCCCGTACCGCCGGCGCCGCCGCCCGCGCCCAGGAAGCCCGGCTTGGGCAGCAGCGCGCAGTGCGCGGCCAGCAGGCGAGGCGGCGACGGGCTCTCGGTGCGCAGGCGGTCGGCGGGCGCCGCTGGTGGCTCCGAGGACGCGGGGCTGCAGCTGCCGCTCGCCCCGCCGCCGCCACCACCACCACCACCGGGGCCAGATGCCGCAGCCGCCAGCGACGTGACCAAGGCCAGCGGCGCGCTCTGCGCGGAGGCGGCTCGCGGGGGGTCCACCGCCAGCAAGGCGTCGATGCGGAAATTTTTGGATTTTTCCATCGGCTCGTTTGGGACTGACGATCGGGGCCCGGCGGTGGGTGGCGCGGCCGTGTGCGGGCTCGTAGAGTCTGTGCGTGGAGGTGGCAAGCCCGGGTGCTTGGTATTGTATTGTGATTATTTGCCAATAATCAAAGTCGCCGCCGGAAACTCAGCCCAGGGAGACCATGGTCGGGGCGCCTCCTCCGTGCGGGCCCCGCCCCGGGCCGCGCTCACACTCGCTCGCTCAAACTCCCACGCGAGTGCTCTCGCACGTCTGGGCCCGGGAGCCCGGCTCTCTGCGATCCAGCCCTCAGCGACCGCGCCAAGGCCGCTGGCGCCGTGGTGGGGACCCGCGCCCCTCCGCGCACTTGAAGCTCAGCGCGCCCTCCCATTGGCGCGCGCGCCGGGGGCCCGGGGAGGGGCGCCGGCTCCACCATTGGCCGAGGGGCGCACCTGTCACCGTGCGCCGCCCGCTGCCCCGCCCCTGCACCGCGAGGTCCTAAACAGCTCAGGGTGCTGAGCCGGGATGGGCTGGCGGGGACTACGCCTGGGGTTAAAAGACTCGGAGCCGCAACCTGGCGTCCCTGCCCCGCCCTCCCGTGGGAGTTGAGCTGGGCGGCGGGCTCCGGCAACCCCTGGTCCCCTGGAGAGCCCCGCGGCTGCCCTAGTTCCACTCCCGAGACACCTTGTCGCGCTCCGGACTGGCGTCTCCTGGAGCCAGCAGTACGCGTCTTCTCCCGCCCGCTGGTCAGCACTTCAGTGTGTCCACTTCTGCCTGGGGGAGCCCAGTCGTGTCACGCTTTCAAGTGCCCATGCCGCGCCCAGACCTGGCCGCTCTGCCAGGGGGACGGCAGCACGCTGAAAATCAGTTTCCCGAGCCCTCTCCGCTCCCGGGTCTCAGGGTGCAGCGGGGACGGTTTGTGTCCCTGTCGCCAACGCTCTGAGGGTTGGGCTTTGCTGTCTGCTCTGTGAAGTCCCTGCATTTCAGGTGTGTGTGGGCGCGGGGGCGGGGGGGAGTGGTGCGCGTGAGCTTGAGTTTGGCTTCAGGATCCTCGCTGGAAGCCCCCCGCCCGGCTCACGGGCAGAGTCTGCGCGCCCTCGGCCTGCTCGGAAACCTCACCACCGTGCCACTGAGCGCGCCCTCCGCGACAAAGCTCTTCCCCGCTGCCGGGATGCCCATGGACATGCGAGCATGGAGGGGGGGGTGTGGAGGGAGATGCAGTTTCTCTCCTGCTGCCACGTGCGTCCTGGGAAATCAGGAGGAAGCGGGTTCCCGACTGAACAAGGCAGGTGCGACGCAGACCTCACACTGCCCCCCCCACACACACTTCAAATATTTACAGTAAACACACTTCCAAGGGCTTTTTCGAAGCCGAAAGAATCCACACACAGGCCAAAAAGTCAAGCGGCCGCAACAGCAGGCTTTGTGGATAGCTCCACTCAGCAGTCACCTTCCCAGCAGGATTCAAGGGAGGGAGTCTCAGGTCGCTGGGCCAGGGCTGCCCACGCGGGCCAGATGGGAGTAAGGACAGGAAGGGGCTGGGGAGGAGTAGGGGCTAAAGAGAAAAATCAGTGCCAGGGAAACTTTAAAATTAACAGCCAGATTGCTACAAGAGGGTATTTTAAAGGTAAATCTAGGGACTGTGCCTTTCTCTTCAAAAGGCTCATGCTTAGGTGAGGGCTGATTACAGGGATCCGTTGTTGTGAGCTGTGTTTCTTTTCCATTATAACACAGGATAGTTCTGAGAGACAGCACTGCCGCAAGTTTGGGAGGGTAGCGGTGGATAAATTACAGCAGCTTGGAATAAATGTTATATGGCTTTGCAAAAGCCAAACACTAGCAAATAGAAATGACAACATTTATGTGGAAATTGTGTTGCCTTTATGTGATATCTCTTTGGGGTGATAAAAATGTACGGTAGTTCTGCCTCTAACTGGGGAGAGGGAAACACTCATATTTCTTGAACACCTACTATGTGCTACAAGACTTCCAGAATTATCTCCCTTAATCTTCACTGTGACACTCCGAACAGGATCTTATTGCCATTTTCTACAGTATAGGTTCGAAGAGGGTGGGCCTCTTGTCCCCAGCAGACAGGAAAGCCCCAGAGCTGGGACCGGGAACGGGACCAGGCTTGAATGCAGGGGCCACCCAGTCCTCACCCTGGTGTGCCTAGCCCTGAGGTCCCCCTCCCATCTGTTCCCTTGGGGGAAGGGGGTTTAGAGGGGACACCTGAGATGCTCAGCCACCTGTTCCCAGGGCAGGAAGCCAGACCCTGGGCTGAAGGGCAGAGAGGGGTCTTGGCCTCCTCCTCCTCCTCGGGTGCTTGGGCCATAAGGCTGACTTGCCTTCTCCTGTCTCATCAGCCCCGGCTGCTGGGTCGGGTTGGTGGGTCCTGAGGGCGGTGACTCTGGAAGCTGGGGGGAAGGGAGTGGCTGCAAAAAGAATTTTCTAGAATGGGTCTCAGAGAACCTGCTGCTACTCTCTGACCTAACATAAGCACTGCCAGGGTTATTTTAGTTGGTTTTCAGATGTATGGTCTAGACTCAGTAAAATCACCCCATCTTCCTCAACAAAACTGTTGTTTTTTGTGCCTCCTAGAGGAATTCATTTCACCCCTTTTTGTTCAGCAGCAACCATGCTCCCAAACCCCTCAACGCCCACCCCCTGCTTCCACTCTGCCTGGGACCAGCTGAGAGCACCTCCCTGAAAATGCAGGCGGGACAGCGATGTGTGCAGCAGGCCCATTGGGTTGCTGCCCCACCCCCAGTCTGTACCACCTGTGGGCTGAGCAAGACTGTCCAAAGAGGACTCAGTGTGGCCAGCAGTGGGTCCTGGCCCTGCCACTCTCTAACTGTAGCTCGACTTCAGATGTCTAACGCTCCTTGTCATGGTGGATTTGTTCCCGCCCCCTAGAGAAGTAGAGGTTGGACGAGATGGACTCTATGATGCTAAAGGGCTTTAAAATTATCACACATTCTGTTTATATTTAAGAATAAGTTCACACACATTAGAGGTTCTCTGTAAAGTTGTGTGGCAAGAGGCAGGGTGTGGGGAGAGAGAGGGCACTCTCTGGGAAGTCGGGGGTCTTTGTGTGGTTTATGATGTGTGAACGGAGCATGCTGGGTCTCTTCCTGTTCCCAGTGTCTGTGTTGACCCAGCCCAGCTGGCTTTGGGGCAGACAAGAGCTGTGCTGGGGTCTTGGGAACCTCACTGGGAGAGATCAAAGGTCTGATCCCAGCGGTACTCCCGCCCTGGGTCTCCAGGTAACTCCTCTCTCCAGCAGCCCCGGGGCAGGATCCAGCCCTGGGAGAGCAGGGAGGACTCTTGATTTCCCAAGAAAAGCAGGGAGGCCTGGTGCGCCTGGCGAGGATTGGGAATAAAACCTAAATATTCACATATTCACAAAATAAAAGGCAGGCACCATTCATTTGTCATGTATATATTGCTTTCTTCCATGTGAAACAGGACAGGTACAACAGAAGGTGAACTCGGCGAGGGCGTTGGTTGGCTGAAGCCCAGGGTAGAAGAAGGCTCTTCCCTGGCAGAGCCCTCTGCGTCCGCCTCCCACTTCTGGAACTGCAACCCAGGGCCAACAGAGAGGACCTCGCTTCAGAGGGGCCGTGCAGATTAGTAGCCATCCGACTGAAACCATGCACCACTCAGCAATGTCACCTTTTGAGGTTTCCTTCAGGAAACTGAGGCACGAGGATGCTGTGTGACTGGCCAGAGGTCAGGACCTAAGCAGGTGGTGACGGTGGGACTTGCCCCTGACTCAGGGACTAGCTTGGTTAGGCCACCTGGTTGGCAATGCTCCAGCCTCCTTCCTGGCTTGTCAGAGCCACCCCGGGGACCAGTACATCAGCCTGAGCACACAGAAGAAGGCCTGGGGTCATCAGAAGGCAAGCTGGGGGGCTCTGCTCGGGCCCCTCCACCTGCCCTGGCCCCTGCAGAGCACCAAGGGCCAAAGGTATGAAGTTGTTAGCACCTGTCCTTTGATCTGCTGACCTCCTCTCTGACCCCAGAGCTTGGCCTTTAAAGGAGTCTGGAAAGGATGGGACTCAGGAGGTAGAAATCCTGAAGACCCCCCCCCCCAAACCCTAGGTGGAGGTGGGCCCAGGTCTGCCAGTTCGCAGTGCTTTCCCATCGGCCCCTCTTCTCAGCCCCCCCTTGTACACCTGGATTACAGGTTGCCCTTTTAGGGGGCACTGTCACCCCTGACTCTACCTGCATGGCCGAGCTGGGAATAAGAACTGACCCCCAGGTCATCCCAGTGGGGGTCACTTGTCTGTCCCTCTCCGTCAGGCCCAGCCCAAACTGGGGGCTTGGTAAGAAGTTAGGAAGATGCTGCAACATATAAATTTGTAAAAAGCCAGCAACCCATGGGCCTTCTGTTTTTGGAAATTTCCTCCAGATACAAAAATACCTGCTTCACGCCCAGACTTTGGGCAGACTCCCCGCTTCCCGGACACTGAAGGGAAGGGACAGGCCTGGCCACCCAGGGCTCAGCCGCTGGCCCCAGGGTTCTTCCTGACCCAGGGAACCAACGCTTTCCCAACCTCTTCTGTTGCATGAATTCCAAGCTCCTGGGTCATAAAGAGAACCAAACCCCGGGAGGGGAAAGAGAAGCTCATTTGAGCCCCTTTAATCACGTTGGGCAACGACAACCCTCATTAGAAATGAAAGACTTCTCTGGGAAACATATTTTTGCTATAAAATTTTACTTTTATAGGTTCACACAGGGCCTTCTGCAAAGGTGGATAACAAATACTTGCAGGAAGTGGGCTTCTTCACAATTCTGCAGCCTACGTTACCCTTCTCCACGTGAATACTAGCATCCAGCCTAGGTGTTCTGTGAGTCTTGCAAAGACACTGGAAGATTGAAAACAATGTGTGCCCAGTCCCAAGTAACATGTGTTTAGAAAACGGAGACTCCCTTTCTAAAGGCTCCATGTGGGTCTTCACGCAGCACGTGGCGGAGGTGCCTGGGCACACCTTTCTAACCCACCTGTGCACCCACCTAGCCCAGCGGGAGCAGGAGGGGTCATTTTGCCAGACACCTGCAACTCTTCAGCCAGGGGACAATGTGTGCAAACACAGGCAAACAACTCGATGTGTGTTACAAAAGGCTGGTGTCCAGCCCAGCCTGGACTGTGACTACTGACCTACAGGCTGCTGGGAGTGGGGGCAAAACACACAGGGAAGAAGCACAAATGCACAAAAACAGATGTTGCTCAGGGACATTTTAATGCTTCAGTGCGTGAATTTTTAGTGCATTCTGACTCCACATTATGGCTGAATAGTAGCACGCTAATGTCCAAATCCATGTTAGATAATGGCAGGAAGTCTTAGCTAATTGGTCTATTTAGTAGTTGCTGAGGTGGCAGAGCTGGCTGCTGGCAGAGAGAGGGGGTGGAGGGAGGGAGAAGGGCTGAGAGCTGGGGGAGCGGGACCTCTCCTCCCTGCTATTGCCCAGAGCTGGGGAAGGGATTTCCCTGGATGCGCAAACGGTGTCTGTGGTCAAATTCGCCTCCTTCATGCCTCTGCCCACATGTGCACACAGCCAAGGCCTGAAGAGGGACACTGACAGTGCCCATGCGATCCCAGGCCCGGGGCCCAGCATGGCAGGGCGTCTGTCTGCCAATGGGACTTGGCTGGTTGGCCCTGACGTTCTTCCCGCTCTTCCTCCTGCTAGGGCAGCTCTTCTCCCTCTCCCCATGCCTGCCCCAGCCGTGTGGTGGGGGTTGTCCTGGAGAGCAGAAGGAAGCTAGCCTGTCAAGACTCCCTGCCTACCCGCACTCTCTGAACTGGGAACATTTTACCAGGAATGCAAAGGTGGAAAGACCAGCATCACATGCATAGCGTGTGTGTGGTCATACGCATAGCGTGTGTATGGGGGTCACATGCATAGCGTGTGTGTGGTCATATGCATAGCGTGTGTACAGGGGTCACATGCATAGCGTGTGTGTGGTCATATGCACAGCGTGTGTACAGGGGTCACATGCATAGCGTGTGGTCACATGCATAGCGTGTGTGTGGTCATATGCATAGCGTGTGTACGGGGGTCACATGCACTGTTTGTGTGTGTGTGGGGGGGAGGCAGATTTAGAATGCACTCTGACCTGCTGGCAAGCCCACAGTGCCCCACCCCTGCCAGGGCGCCCCAAATGCTCACCGCAGCTCAACGTACCTTCTCCTCTGAGTCTCGCCCAATACTCAAAACACACCTGTGAGAAAACAGTGCTCTGCTCAGGAACCACAGCACAGGGTCCCGTCTGGCTGTGACTGCAGGTGCTGTAGGTAGGCCAGGCCTTCATAATCCGGGTCGATCTCATTCGTTATTGTATTATAATCTCCCTTTCGCACGATTCTAATAACTTTTTTCCCACTTGGCCCTTGACGGGGCTTGCCCGTACCTGTGGGACGAACTGCCTGGGCAGGGAGGTGGCTGTTTTCGGCTGAGGCGCACACAGCCCATTTCGACTGTTTCTGCAGGGACCGAGGGGGAGGGAGAAAAAACGCGACCCCTCCCCCCGGCCCCCCCTGCAGTCTCCGGGGCCCTGCGCTGCGGGCAAGATAACTTGGCTAATGAAGCCGCCACCGAAGGGCCCTGGTGACCCGCCGCGCCTCCCCCGGCCCATCTGGGAAATCCCATTGAAAGGCCCCGGAGCGCTCTTCACCCGCCGCAGTCTGTCGCTGCGGGAACCGCGACCCTTGTGACTCTGGGCCCCTTACATTAAAATAATTACCCGGCGGAACAGGTGGCCCACTGTGGGCTCTCGGGAGCATCTGGGCTCCCGACGGCCGCCGCCGCCACCGGGGGGAGGAGAGCGGCCCGCCCAGAGGAGCCAAGCCGGGGAACCTTCCCGGGTGCTGGGGGGTCCGAGCCGGGAGGGGAGCGGGGACCTTCCCGGGTGCTGGAGGGTCGAGGCACTCAGGCCTCCGCGGCCTAGCAGGCCAAGGCCGGAGGGAGCGCAGTCCGCGCACCGCTGGGGAGATGGACTTCCAGGGCAGAACCCCGAACTCAAGCCGCCTCTGAGCTTGGAACAAATCCTTAGGTTGGGCTCCGCGCCAGGGCCTCGCCCGAGAGGGCGCCCGCCGCGTGGGCCCTCGGGGCTGGCAGCTGCGCGCACCGGCGAGTGCGCGTCCGTGTGCGCCCGTGCGCGCGGGGTGGCTCCCGGTTCTCCCTTCCCGCCCGCGCAAGCATCCGGCGCGGCGGGCCGAGGTGCACGCGGAGTCCCAGGCCCCGCGTACGGGGAGTCGAGGGGGTCCCGGCTGTGCTGCTAAAAAGAGAGCGTCGCAGCCCAGGCGCGGGGCCAAACCTATTGCTAAAAACATATTACACTGCGACATTCTGTAAATGAGATAATGATACATAAACCCGGGTGATAGATGTGTCGTGCCTGGGATGTCTTCTCTAAATTAGCTGCTCGCATCGACTGCTAATAATGGTGAGTTTATGAAAGCAATTTCAGAGCGAACTGCGAGAGGGGTCTTCTCACTCTAATCAGCCTGCCTGGGCTAATGCACGAGGGGGTCAGGCTGAGAGTTATTGACACGCCCGTGCCCTTAACCTGTTTCCCAATAAAGCTGATTAGTTTTTGTCAATTCATCAGCTAACCACTCTTGCTGGAACTGCATCAAAGCCGTATTTGCTCAGGGGAAATCAACAAGTCACAGATCAGCTCCATTAAGGGGCCCGGCCTGGCCAGGACCGTTCTGGGGCCAGGGTTGCCCCCCTCCTCCAGAGCTACCGGGAGTGGCTGACAGCGTGGGGACCCCCTTGACTCTGAGCACCACGACACGGGTGAGTATGGCAAAGTTACTGTGTCTGGAGACGGCCAAAGAGAGCTTTTCTGCCCAGCGCTACTGCTGGGGCGTCCGGGGCCTTGGGGTCAGTGTTTGGGCCAGGTCGCTTTCCAGGCAGGGTGGAAGTGGAGCCTAGCCCAACGTCACAGGGCAGTGGGGAGCAGGGGAGCAGAGGGCGTGAGGAGGGGGCCTGGGCATGCGCGGTGCCTGCCATGTACTTCCACACCCCCTCCTGTGCGTCACCAAGGCAAACAAGGGTGAAGGGTGCAGGCGTCTGGGCCCTCCCTAGGGTAGGTTGAGGACAGGCCCGCAGGGGGCCTGAGCGTTGACTACTGACCGCAGAGAGGTGTTCTTTGGGCGGGGTCCTACAGGTACCCAGGCAGGCCTGACTGTGGCCTCCCAAGCCTGCGGCAGGGGGGCTCGGTTTGGGGTTCCTTGTTGCTGTCTCTGCCTGCGCTCTGGTGAGCCAGCGACAAATCCGCCCCTGGCCGGGCTGCTGGAAAGGTCCGTTTAGGCCTCCCCGGCTCCCTCTGGCACTAGCGAGTTGGAGGAGTGACCCGGCGCCCTGGCCCACGGTCTGGGGAGGGAAGTGTGCGCTGTTCCTTTAAGCCCCTGGCCACCGCAGCATCCCAGCCCCATCCCCCTTCAATTTAATTTCATTAAAACAGAGCATGAATATTTCTATTAAACCTAAAATGAAATATGAAGCCATTTAGACTCTGCCTGCACCAATCACCCAGATTTATGACTTTTATTCATCACATCAAGAGCTTGGAAAAATGAATTTTCTTCACCCAGGAAGGAAATAAAATCTCAGGCTTGGTCATTTCCAGAAAGCTGTTAATTTGACCATGTGGTAATTACTTTCACAATTAACTAAAATACAAATCAACTTGACAAATTGGGCTAGTTTATATATTAATTAGCCCCCTTAAATTTATTCATTATGAAAAGACAATTTAAGGAGACCTGCGGTGTCTGTTTTATTGCAATAAATTATTGTTAGGAAATGGGTCTAATAAAATATCTTAATATTTAAGGATATTGTATACGCGGCGGGGGGGATGCTTTATTGACAATTTCATTTTCCAATTAGTAATTTTGTTGTAATATATCTGCGAACCCGGGGCTCCGGGGCGGGGAGACAGGATTCTGGGCTCAGGGCAGTCTGGGTGGGGGCGAAGGGAGCGAATTCCTTCTGCAAGGCCCGCGGCGGCCGGACGGACGCAAAGGTGCGGCCATGGGAGGAGCCGGTTCACAGCGGCCGCTGAAGCTGCGCTCGCCAGGGTCCTCCTCCCGACAGGCCGCGGGGCTGATTTAATAGAATGTCGATAGAATCATTCGATGCCTTTTAGCTTGTGATCTTTATAAATGTCCCTCTATTAAATTAGAAAATGATTCTCTTCTCGTTTAATTGTATTCTTTCGTTTCTTATTTCCAATTAATTAGTCCTATCGATGTTGCAATATTTTAAGTGACTTGAGTCCGTTTCCAGTTAGAATATATGGGTCAGCACATGCAATTTTATACCCGACAGAACTATATAATGTGGGTTTTAACTACTAGTTCCTCATCTGTCTTAAACATCTGGCCCGAATGCGCCACCGGCCGACTCGCCTCCTGGGTCGGTGGGCACCTCCCGGGCCCTCGGGGGCTCCTGCCCGCCCTCCAGAGCCTGGGGCCAAGGGGCGGGCCCGCGGGGGCGTCCCGCCTGGGCCTCTACTTGGAATTCCTCCTGCTATTTAATGCTGGCCAGCCCCGCGGCTCTGGAATCCGCATACCCTGCAGGGGAGACCAGCGCGGGGTCCCCGGAAACGCGGGCGCTGTACTGCGTTCCCAGGGGTGAGGAGGGACGCGACTCCGGGTCTCCCCCTCGGCCTCGCTGGCGCCGCAGGGGCACGGCCACACCGGCACCCGGCGCCCTCCTTTTCCTCCTTTGGGCCCAGGGGATCGGCCCGGTTTTAGGGTGCAAACCAGGAGGGGCTCTCTTGGCGCCTCAGTTCCACCAGCCTCCCTCCTTGCTGCCTTCCAAGCCTTTAAAACCACTTTTTAAAAGACCGTGTCTCCTCTCTCCAGTCCCCTCGCCCTCCCCGCGGGCGCCCGCGCTGCCGCCCAGCTCTGACGGCGGGCACCGCTGCTTTGGGGCTGCGCTGCGGCCTTGGGCGTCACCTCGACGGCGCTCCTCGCCCACAATCTTCCGCCACCGTCCACCTGACAGCTCGGCCTCAACGGGAGAGGACTCCAACTCTCCTTAATTGACAAGTCACGGATTCCTCCCGGACAGATTTGCGGGGCTGCCGCTGGCCCCAGAGTCCGGTGCGCCCACCGGGGTGGGGCCCCCAGGGCGTCTCGCCCGGCCACGCTTGGCCCAGCCCAAACCCCGGGGGCGACAGGTGGGGGCGACAGCGCCCCAGACCGAAGGAAAAGAGGGGTGCTGGGAGGGGACGGGGCCGCCGCCCCTTCCTGCTGCAGGAGAGCATGGGGGTCCCTGGGGCCCTGCTCGGTGCCCACTCCTGGGCGCGGCCCCATCCACCCCGGGCTGGGGGAGGGGAGCCCAGCTTGTCGTGGCGCAGGGGTTGGTGGAGGGCGTCAGAGCCGGCCTGCCAGACGCCCGCGCGCGCTCTCCTAGAGGCAGAGCGGGTCCTCTCCCCCGGGACCTCGCCCCTCGCCGGCCTCGGCCTCGGCCGCAGGGTCTCGAAGCCCTGGCCTCGCTCGGGCATGGAGAGCTGGCGGGGAGGTTTCCCCTCCGCCGGAGGAGTCTCGGCATCTTGGGAGCCCCTTAGCCGCTCTTCTACCCTCGGAACGAAGTCAGAAACCTCTGTTTTGTGTATTTCTTGTTTTATTTTTTAATCCCACTTCTGAATTGAGGGAGGCGCATCTCATCACGCTCATGAACTACAAAAGGTTCTAGTTTGTGTATTTCTAACTCATCCTGCCAAAGCCCAGGACTCCCTAGGACAGGAAGACCCCCACTCCACCCCCATAGCAAGTCCCCAGTCGCCTCGGGTTGTCCGCAGAGCAGAGAGACCCGGTTTCCTGCTGCGACAGCCACTTCCAGACAGTGGGAGACTGAGGAATCCCGAACACGCCCCAGGACCCCTCCCCCCCAGGCGGAGGAGGGTACCCTTCGGTTCTCCTCCCAAGCTGGAAGGTTCCTGGTCCTTCGCTCTGCTGCTGCCTGCAGCCAGGGAGGGGGCTGGCTCGCCAGGGGAGAGATTTACGGTTTTAAGTCCAGACCTTAGAGGCCAGGTGGGAAAATAGGTAAGGAGCTTAGTGTCTGGCCCAGGGTCCTAGGGCGGGATTGGGGCCTGATTCTTGACTCCCAGCCAGCGCCCCTTCTGGAAATCATCCCCTCTGCACAGAACACCTGTTCTTACACCTGCTCTCGGTGGAAGGCAGTAGCTGGGAGGGGGGGGTGTCTTTAATACAACTGCATTTTTTTTTAGGGCAGAGGAAGGTTTTAGGTCAATGGAAGCAGGTAGCCCATTCCTTCAGAGCCCCTGGTTCAGATGAGAAAGGAAGGACCCTGCAAACTCTGTGGGAGACGTCTAAGAAATCTCTAACTACAACAGCAGGTTAGCTTTGCTCAGTGGGATATAGTAATAGAGGGCAGACCGCCTCCTTTTGTCCACCCTGAATTTATCTGCTGGGTAAATTCAAAATTTACTCATCTCTTCTTTCTGGTTGTTAGCTGGGATCGTCTACTGACAAGTTAAAGGGGAAAAATAATCCTTGGCAATTAGAAAGCACTAGATGACCAGAATCTGCAGAAATCTGCCCAGCCTCCCCCCAGCAACTCCTGGTCCACCCTGGCAACAGAGCTGTGCCAGGGAAAAGGATGGACTTTCTTTTCATCTCCACTGCTCAGTCTGAACATGAGCAGAGTGATGGCCTAAGACAGGCCGGCTGGAGGGTGACCTGCCAGATTTGAGTGTGAGCTGCCGGAGGCTGCACCCCGGAGCACCCCCTTTCCGCTCCTGTTAGAGCATCTGCCGCTATGGCTGGGGGAGAGGAAAGAGGCAACCCCCACCCTTGCTCTGAGTGACACTTGCACGTACCCCTTCTGATCTGTTGGCCCCAACTAGGCTATTTAGCCTGATCCAAGTCAGCAAGTACTTATCAAGCCACTTTGTATGGCCAGCTTGATACTAAAGGATAAGGAGGCTGCTTAACATACCCTTTCTGTGCTCAAGGAACTTAATACCTTCTTGGAGGAGAAAAGAATGTGCACACAGGGGACAACTAGAGAACAATTTGTAACAATATGTTACAAATCATATGTAACAAAAGGCAGAAATGGGGAAGCAGTGCTTCGGGAAGTCAGACTTCAAGCCTGACATTTATATATGATTGCGTGCGTCGTAGGATGTGTTTCCCAGAATCCTTCAAAAGGAAAAGAACACCAAGATACATAGGAAAGAGTTCGAGAATCTTATTTTTCTCTGAGACCTCATCTCTACAAAAAATTGAAAAATTAGCAGGGCGTGACGGTGCATGCCCTTAGTCCTAGCTACTCGGGAGGCTGAGGCAGGAGGATCACTTGAGCTCAGGAGTTTGAGGTTGCTGTGAGCTATGATGATGTCATCCTGGGTGACAGAGTGAGACTCTGTCTGAAAATTAATTAATTAAATAAATAAATAAAATTCTGTACCCTGTGACCAACATCTCCCCATCCCGCCCCCCCCCCCTCAGCTTCTGGCAGCTGCCATTCTACTCTCTGCTTCTGTGAGTTTGAAATTTCCAGATTCCACATATACGTGAGATCATGCAGTATTTATCTTTCTCTGTCTGACTGATTTCACATGCTGTAATGCCTTCACGGTTCATCCATGTTATCACAAATGGCAGGATTTCCTTCTTTTTAACAGCTGAATTATATTCCATGGTGAATATTAGTATATACCCCATTTTCTTTCCACGCATCTGTCTATGGACATTTGGGTTGTTTCTATGTCATGACTATTGTGAATAATGTTATAATAAACACGGGAGTGTAGGTATCTCTTTCAGATATTGACTTCATTTTCTTTGGGTATATTCCCAGAAATGGGGTTCATGGATCATATGGTAATTCTAACTTAACATTTTTGAGGAATCTCCATACTGTTCTCCATATGACTGTACCAATGTACATCCCCACCAACAGTGCACAAGGGTTTCCTTTTCTCTGCATCCTACACCTATCTCTTGCCTTTTTTATAATAGTCATTCTAATAGATATAAGGTGTTGTCTTCTTGTGATTTTGATTTGCATTTCTCTGATGATCAGTGATGTTGAGAATGTTTTTGTGTACGTGTTGGCTATCTGTACATCTTATTTGGGAAAATGTCTGTTTTCCATCTTTGCACATTTTAAAATCAGATTATTTGTTTTTTTGCTATTGAGATGTATGAGCTACTGATGCATTTTGGATATTAACTCCTTATCAGATGTATGGCTTGCAGATGCTTTCTCCCAGTCCATAGGTTGCCTTTCCATTTTGTTGACTGTTTCCTTTGCTGTGCAGAAGCTTTTAGTTTGATGTAATCATACTCGTTTATTTTTGCATTGATTGCCTATGCTTTTGGTGCCAAATTCAAAAAATTATTTTCAAGACCAATTCAAGGAGGTTTCCCCCTAAGTTTTCTTCTAGAAGTTGTATTGTTTCAGGTCTTAATCCATTTTGGGTTAATTTTTGTGAGAGGTATAAGGTAAAGATTCAAATCCATTCTTTTGCTTGTGGAGACCCACTTTCCCTAAGACCCTTTATTGAAGAGACTACCCTTTCCCTATTGTGTCTTCCTCGAACCCTTGTCAAGTATTAGTCAATCATATAGGTATGGGTTTATTTCTGGGACCTAGATTCTGTTCCATTGAACTATGTGTCTGTGCTGTTTTGATTACTAGGTTTATAATATGGTTTGAAATCAGAAAGTGTAATGCCTCTAGCTTTGTTATTTTCTCAAGATTGTTTTGGCTATTTGGGATCTTTTGTGGTTCCATATGAATCTTAGGATTTTTTCTATGTATGTGAAAACAATGCCATTGGAATTTTGATAGAGATTGCACTGAATCTGTAGACCATTTTGAGTAGTATGGACATTTTAACAACATTAAGTCTTCTGATCCATGAACATGGGATGTCTTTCCATTTATTTGTAGTCTTCTTCAATTTCCTTCATCAGTGTCTTATAATTTCCAGTTCACAGATTTTTCACCTTCTTGGTTAAATTTATATCCAAGTATTTTATTCTTTTTGATGCTATTGTATATGGGATCATTTTTTAAAATTTCCTTTTCGGATATTTCATTGTTAGTGTATAGAAATGCTACTGATTTTGTATGTTTATTTTGTATCCAGCAACTTTACTGAACATGTTTATTAGTTCTAACAGGGTTTTTTTGTGGAGTTTTCAGGGTTTTCTCTATATATGGTCACGTCATCTGCAGACAAACAATTTTACTTCTTCCTTTCTGATTTGGATGCCATTTATTTTTTTCTCTTGCCTAATTGCTCTTGCTAGCACTTCCAGTATTATGTTGAATAGAATTAGCAAGAGTGTGCAGCCTTGTCTTGTTCCTGATCTTAGACGGAAAACTTTCAGCTTTTCACCATGGAGTATAATGTTAGCTATGTGCTTGTCATATATGGTCTTTATTATGTTGAGGTACATTTCTTCCACAGTATATCTAATTTGTTAAGAATTTTTATCATGGGAAGATATTGAATTTTGTCAAATGCTTTTTATGCGTCTAATGAGATGATCATATGGTTTTTGTCCTTCATGCTGTTAGGTGGTATATTGTATTTATTGAATTGTGATGTTGAAACTATTCTTGAAGTCCAGGGATAAATCCCATTTGATCGTGGGGTATCATCTTTCTAATGTGTTCTAGGATTCAGTTTGCTAGTATTTTGTTGAAGATTTTTGCATCTCTCTTCTTCAGGGATATTGGCCTGCTGCTTTTCTGTAGTGTCTTTGTCTGGCTTTGATGTCAGTGTGATGCTAGCCTTGTAAAATGAGCTCGGAAAAAGTGCTCCCTAAAAGAGAGATATTTTAAGGTCTTTGAATTTGCCTTCTCTGGCCATGTCTCATGATGGATCCCAGCAAGGGACAGAGAGGCTGCAGCCTCCGGCCCGGGTGTGTGCGAGAGAGACGGGCCCCTACAAGCTGTGAGGGGGCAGCCACCAGGGATTGACTCAGACCAGAGCTAGTAAAACCTGAGATAGGAGAGGACAGGGATCCAACAGTTGGGGAAGGAGAAAAGGGGCAGAATAATTCAGGCCAAGGCAATCGTGGAATGCTGCCAAATGTGTGCTGAGAAGCTTTAGTATTTGCCTGTTGGGCATTAAAATACCATGAATCATTGACAAGAAACCAAACAGTGCTGGATCCATATAACAATTTGAACCTGTATTGCTCCAAGTAAAATCAAATTAGAAGCCTTTCCCCAATTAGATTATGCAAACGCTGACACAGAGCGGAGTTGTTTGCTGCACACATGACACAGCCCCCACCTGACACCTCACACAGCACAGAGACTCTCAAGCACACCCACCTCGACACCCGGGTTGTGTCAACATTCTACCCCCGGATAATAAATATGAGACACAGCACACACTGCTTTTAATTGCATCGATAAACTGGGATTAACCCCCAAGTCAGGCTTCACTATTGCAATTAAATATCCTCAAATAAATTGTTTCCTCAATAAACAAATGGAAGGGGCTGTGTTTGCCCTGAATCATAACAGGTGTAATATTTTACTGGCTAAAGTTAAGTATTAAGTGGAATCACTCGCGAGTCCTGATTTATTCCCTGAGATCGGAAAGTCATTTTTCATACGTCATGTGCTGCTTCAGTACTGTATAAACAGCTAATAATGCACTAAATCAACCTGGCACGACCTTGCGTTTCACCTAAAGCCACCAAGCTGCAAAAACCTAGAGGTGGGGGTTCTCACAAGACCAGAGAAAATAGCTGTTCTGAAAAGATAGCCGGTTGACTGCTTTTTGGGTTTTTTTGCCTTTTAGCTTCCAGGATTCAAAATTCAAGAATTATATGAAGACCCGTCCAGTAGCTGTCTGTGGATATGCATTCCCTTTGTGTTTTCTGGTTGCTGAAGAACAAGCTGGCGAGCTTAGCCTCATAAGGAGAGACTGGGGCAACGGGGCTGATGTCCCTTGCCCCTGCGTGAAGTTGCCTCCGTTCATGGCCTTTTCCCCTGGTGAAATGGTGATATGTCACAGGAAATCCTTACAGCCACAGTTCTCAATCACAGGAGTGCTCACTCATTTTCCATGTTTTGGTGGACATAGGATAGACTTTTAAAGCTTTTGATGTGCAGGCAGATTTCAGTATGTCAGTACCGCTCTTCATTTTTAAGGGGCAGGGAAGGGAAAAGACAGTGTCCTTGGAGGTTTGGGGGTTAATGTTACATTAGCTTTCATAGAGTAGAATATTCTTGAATATTCTGGAACATTCTTGTTCTAGAATCATCTATAGGGTACAGGCCAGTGTTTTCTAGATGCCGAGTGGTGATTTGTTGGAACAGGAGCTACTAAAATTTACTAATTACTGGTTGTCAGTTTTATTTGGGGTTTTTGAATTTGTATATTCTTTTCCTCTGGTTCCTTAGCCAAATATCTAGTAATGAGAATTTGTAATCTGGGCATGTTGTGTTTGTTACAAATCTATACCAATAGATTTATCTGCATATAATCTGTCTATAATTTATGTAGTCCGTTGTTTCTTAAGCTCTGCACCACAAGTGACCCCTCTCAGTTTTCCCTACGAGCCTTATACATGCATACCAAACTGTATTTAAAATAACGCATCGCTTTTTAAAAAGTTAGTCAAATACGTATCGAGCTCCTAGTCTGTACGAGAGAGATAACACATACGCCCCCTGAGCTGAGCTGAGTCCAGTTCCAAGAGATTCTGAAGACTCTAGCTAAGGCCACCTCATGGAGACAGAGCACAAGGTTTCAATTAAGCTTTTAATATATTGAACTTATCTGAAGGACGCTGCCCCGTGACTACCTTCCTCGATGCCTGGAGACCTGGAGGCTCCAGGTTGGGATTTATTGATTTGGTTAAGGAGCAATTTAGGACGCATTGTATTAATATTCCCGTCATCAGTATCAGTCACCTTTCATCATTTTAAATGATTACCAAGCTACACTTATTTTCAGTTAGTGAATCTTTCATACCCAGATTGCCACAGGGGAAAATGCTTGCGTAGCTCCTACGCAGACAAAAAATACGCACAGGAATTATTAAGTGACTTAAATATGTCAAAACAACCTTCCTCTGAACTGATGGCCTCCAACGGAGAGAGTTTGCTTCTCCCAAACTATTATAAAACATTTTTAGATGATAAAGGGTATCCGACGTAGAAGATAAAATATTTAACGTGTAGGACCTCATTCTGAGCGTGAATATATCTGTAGATAATTGTAAGCTCCTAGGAATACTTGATGGGAAATATATTGATAATACAATTTTTCTTTTGAAAGGGATTGTAATGATTGCAAATTTGGTTTAATAATTAAATTAATAAGAACTATTTGATTCAAACATGAGCCTTTTAATGATATACAGAGTTAATAATATCTGTCTTGCCAGCTAAAGAGGTTTTAAAAGACTGCATTGGGTAATCTGCCATTGAGTACCTATCAGCCCTTTATTGACGCAACATTAACCTTTATATTAAAAGGCGCTTAAGTGTAGTCTCTGAAAATATTAAAGAAAAAACAAACATTAAATAGTTCCCAACACTATCCTTATTTTACTGTTGTGAATAAAAATGTTATATGATTTTCTAAAAAAAAATGTGGCTTTTTAAAATTTTAGGAATCCATTTAGCAATAGACATAGAACTATAAGTTACCGATCTGTGTTAAAGCGGTTCAGAGCAGGCCCTTAGAAGTCAGTGACGATGAGAAGTTGTTCAGAAAACATCCGTCCGTATCTTGTGTATACCACGGGCGTCCAGGGGTGGCTAGGCGGGGGCAGCGCGGTTCGCTGGAAGGAGCCGGACTGGGGAGCTGGGCAGGTCTGGGGTCGTGGCTCTCCCCCGCAGGTTGTTCCGTGACCTTGGGCAAGCTACTTAATCCTTCTCAGCTTCAGTTTCCTTATCTTATCTGTAAAATGGAGACAATGTATGTCAATCCCAACATGCATGTTGGGAACATTGAAAATGCGTGCGCAGAGCACCTGGCACACAGTAAGTGCTTAATACTTGCTGGCTCACATCAGTCTCTTTGTCAGGTATGTTCAATTTTATATCAATTAATTATTATTATTATTTTGCTTTGAGACAGGGTCTCGCTCTATTGCCCAGGCTGGAGTGCAGTGGCATCGTCCTAGCTCACTGCAGCCTCAAACTCCTGGGCTCAAGCAATCCTCCTGCCTCAGCCTCCCGAGTAGCTGGGACTACAGGTAGGCGCCACCACCATGCTCAGCTAAGTTTTCTATTTTTTGTAGAGATGAGGTCTCGCTCTTGCTGAGGCTGATCTGAAACTCCTGACCTCAAGCGATCCTCCCACCTTGGCCTCCCAGAATGCTGGGATTACAGACGTGAGCCACCTCACCTGGGCTCGATTTTATATTCATCTGTCGTGACCAGTGGTGGTGGTGGGAATTTGTATGGGGGTGTGTGTGCCAGAAAACAGAACCTGGAAACCAGAAGCCACACGCATTGCTCTTTACTTTAGGGCAGACTGATCAGAGCACCCTACCTCATTTACCCATCATGCGTCTGTGGGAGCCACTCTGTTGTTGCCCCATTTCACAGATCGAGAGACCGAGGCTCAGAGAGATAAGGTAACTGGTCTAAAATCACCCTGCTGGTAAATTGATTCACACCCAGGGTCAGTCTGTGTCTCATTTCAGGTTTCGGCCCGTGCCTCGGGGGTGAGGTGAGACTCAGTCGGGGCCAGGCTGCTCTTGGGGGTGCAGGTGCCCTGGGCAGGGCAGTTTGGGACCTGTGGTTTGGGCTGAGCCACACAGTCCCTGGCTTTTGGCTTCCAGAGGGCCACAGCCCTGGCTGTGATGGGCCGATCTGAGCTTGTCCTCCTGATTAGCCCTTCGGGGTCTTGCCAAGTATCTGTGGCTGCTGACCAGCTAGATCCTGGAGGCTGTCCTGCCGGTCACTGCCTTGCCCCCTTTGCAAACTCAGGCATTTTCAAGGCACAGAAAGTCACAGAAAACATGGCAGCCTGCGGCATTCCCTGGGAGGGAAGGGCTCGGAGAGGAAACTTGTCCAGGATAGTAGGTGGCAGAGCCAGGTTGGGAGCTCACGTGTACCCGACCCCAAAGCTGACGTCCACAAGCATTATCGTGCTTGTCTCCTGGGCTGGGAATGGGGCCCAGCCTCCAGGGGAAGGCAGGTAGTAGGAGCCAGGTCAGGGTGTCTGAACCCCGGCCAAAACAGTGGCCGACATTCATCGACAGTTTGCTGAAGGCCAAGCACTGTTCGAAGTGCTTAATGACGTCTTCTCTCCCTTGATGCACCAGCTGGCGTTAGGATCATCATCCTTGCTTTTCAGATGCATAAACCGAGCAAAGGACCTTGCACAAAGCAACAGAGTTTGCAAGTGGCCAAGGCGGGGCCCCAACCTGGGAAGCCTGTGGCTACAGTCTGGGGAGTGTCTCTGGGTGTGATCCGGGTGGGGAGGGGCCTGCGGTGGGAATCGAGGGCAGCTCTGTGGTCAGGCTGGCTGGTAACAATGTGTGTGACAGGTGGGGCCACAGCACTCAGGGCCCACAGGTGTCCGTGGTGCTGGGCTCGGGGCAGCAGGACCCGTGCCAGGCCCCGCTGGCCAAGGGCTCCAACACCCCTGCAGGCCCGTCCTGCTGGGCTCAGGACCTGGCTAGGCTGAGTGTCCAGTGCAACATGCTCACCATGCACCAGCCAGACACCAGGCCCCGTGACGAAGGCTCCGAGCCATCCAAGGCCTCTTTCTGCTCGTCTGTGTGGGAATTCTCAGCCGGACCCCCACCCCGACCCTGCTGGTTCCAGACGAGCTCTGCCAGGTTCCCTGTGGTATATTCTGGAGAGCCACGGCTGCTGCCATGATGCACGAGAGCCTGGGCTTGCAGGGCTGTGGAGGGGACAGTCCTCCGTGGGACCTGGGCTCAGGACAGGTGGGAGGCCAGAGCCGGCGCAGAGTGAGACAGACACGGAGGTTGGGGAAAAAGCGGGAGGTGCCGAGAGCCCGAGGTGGGGCCGAGAAGAAACCGGGATGGGGAAGCACAGTGGAGGGGGCAGGAGCCGTGGCCAGCCCGTGGAGACGGGATTGCTTTTGCCCTCAGCTTCCTAAACATCTGCTGTCTGTGGGGGTCGGGCGGTGGTTGGTTCTGAAACAACCGCGGGGCAAATTGGAGCATTTCCCGGGCGCTGGACAGACACCCGGACCGTGCAGTGCAAGGACGAGGATGGCAGCGCCACGTGTGTTCTGAGGGGGCCGGAGAAGAACCCGGGCAGCGCTGGCGTGGCTCCGTGGAGAATGGCACCGGGACCGCGCAGGGAGCGCGCTTGTCTGCAGGCGCGGGCGCCGCCGCCATCTCCGCCTTCAGAGGACTCCCCAAAACGCCGTTTATTACGCACTGTTTTGCAAAAAATTAATTTCCCAAGAGGTCCCTCTATATTACTCTAATTGCTTTTCTTTGACTGGCTAATTTTGTAAATTGCAATTTTATGAAAAAGAAAGACCCACAAATATCTCCATCTGAGAAGTGTCTCAGTGGGAGCACAGCTTTCAGAGGGGTTTGTAATCTTTACGTCTGGGTTTTATATAGTGCCCTTCTATTGACACTGCCTTTTGATTAATATTGTGTATAACATTCCTTAATGCATCAGCAGAATTAATTATGCAGAAACATTCGGGCACGCAGACATTATATTGATGAAATGACGTTTTATTGACAAAATGACAGTTTAATACCGAGCTTTCCTGAAGCTATATATCCAATCGATTGCCTCAGTTCTGATAGCCGGGCGAGCGGGAGCGAGGTGAATCCGTCCTGTCTTCACCGTGCGCGGTCGTAGAGCAATCTGGGGCATTTGCGATGCTCACCGCATACCCTGCACGGTATTCTGATTTGGGTTACTCTTTTGCATAAATACCATGGACCGTTCGTCCCCGGTGTACGTCTCTGGATTATATGATATTGCGTTTGTTTTGCAAAATTCTGCAGTTTGCACGGTTCACTGGCTCAGGCCTCCTTTCTGCTGTCTTCTGGATCGAATTGAACCCCCCTGAAATCTGCATGTTGAAGTCCTAACACCCAACACCTCAGAGTGTGGCTTTCATTGGAGAGAGGGTCTTTGCAGATGTTTAAGTTAAAATGAGGTCTTCAGGGTGGACCTAATCCAAGATGACCAGTGTCCTCGTAAAAAAGGGAAGATTGGACAGAGACAGGCACATAGGGAGGATGCCACGTGGACCTGCCCACACCCTGATCTCCCACTTCTGGCCTGCAGACTTGGGAGAACTTGTTGTTTAAACCACCCTAGGAGATGAATACACCCTGTTTTCAAATAGCGAGGTTTTCCCCTCTATTCTCTTTGTACCGAGAGACTCCAGAATCCAGAGCTGTGAGAACGTGGGGTCCGGGGGCTTTGCCGTGCGCCAGGTTTTCTGGGACCCGGTGGCTCTGGCTTACCTGGGGTCAGGTGGCAACTAAATGCAGGTGGTGGCCGTCTCGGAGTGCAGGAGTGCCGCCCCTGCAGGCTCGGGAAGCCCCATGGACCCGGGTCTCACGGGGACTGGGCTGCACACCTAAGGCTGGCTGCAGGCGGCACCCGCCTGGGTGTGAGCCCCTTAGCGCGGCGTCTCCGTGCGCGGACGCCGGCCGGGACAGCACCTCCTCTCGCCCTGGGGTGCTTGCCATGTTGCTCTTTACTTAACCCTCACCACAGCCCTCCGGGTAGGTTGGGGTGATTGTCCACAGTGTGCTGAGGAGGAGACGCCTCCAGCTAGAGCAGGGACGCCACCTCCAAAGGTTCAGCGTCAGGGTCGGTGGTGACCACGGAGCACGGTGAGTCCGTGGCAGTGACGCCCGCGGCCTCCTGCTGTCTCAAGGGCAAACGCGGGAGCGTCTTCCCCAAGACGCGGTGACTTGGTGACTCGGTGACTTGGTGACTTGGTGACGCGGTGACTTGGTGACTTGGTGACTCGGGTCAGAAGTCGGTCAGGAGCCGCTGCTTGGCAGGAGGCAGCTGAGGGCCAGGGGCGGCGAGCGGCGGTCTGAGATGCGGGTCTTGGGCCGTGTTCCGCGCTGATGGGAATCAGCATCCCTCTTCTGGCGCTATCCTAATTGGCAGTTTCAGCAGAGAGGTCTGAGAACGCACGGGGACCGTACCTGGGTGCCGTTTCGCCTGCTCTTCTGTGCCTCGAGCAGGTGTCAGAAGGGCCAGGTGCACATCCGTCACGATCGGCGAGGGTGTCGACGTTGCTTCAGTCGTTTCTGCATCATCCAGGGTCGGCGGCCGTGTCGGCAAATTATCCCCCCTTGTGTGGGGCCCCTGTCCCTTCTCTCCCCAGCCGGCCCCGCCCTCGCTGGTGGCACAGAGTACATGCAACCAGCAAGGCCTCCCAGTTTTGGACACACACACACACGCGTTGTCATGTCTCTCGGGCACGCACCTAGGACTTGCCGGGCCACACGGTAACTCTACGCGTGACGTTCTGAGGAACTGCAGAACCGTTTTCCAAAGCGGCTTCGTCGGTTCGCTTCCCCCCAGCAGCGTGTGCGGGTTTCTCCACGTCCTCGCAGCGATTCTGCGGTCTGTCTTTGTTGCCGTAGCCGGCCGGTGGGGGTGGCCTGGCGTCCCGTGGTTTTCATTTCATCTCCTGGCGGCTGCTGGCCCCAGACATCTTTTCCCCTGGTCACCGGCCGTTTGCGTGTGTCTTCGGAGAAACGTTATTCGGATCCTTTGCCCGTTTCTCTGGTCCTATGCTTCGTTCTGAGACTTTCATACTTTTAGCTCTCACGTTTAGGTCTATGGTCTATTTTCAGTGAACTGTTTGGTGTGGTGTGAAGAAGGGTTCAACCGTGTCCTTCTGCATGTGGCTGATCCGTTGTTCCAGCACCGTGTGCTGAGAAGACTCTTCTTTTCCCAGCGCATCATCTCGATACCCTCGCTGACCTTCGGGTGACCACGCGTGTGAAGGCGTGTTTCTGTGCCGTCGATCCACGTGTCCACACTCACGCCAGCACCACGCCGCCCTGGTCCCTGTGGCCTTGCGGTGTGTTTCCACCTTGCGCGATGGGCGTCCTCCACTTCGTTCTTCTTTCCCAAGGTTGCTGGCCGTGGGTGGTCTTCCGCCCGCTTCTGGGCCTCTCTACACGGGCCGCGCCTCACCCCTTCCCCCCACGTCCTCTCCTCTGGGTCAAAGAGACCGTCACGTGGCTAAACCCCATGGCCGAGCGTCCACGTTCGTTACCGAGACTCTCCCGGCAACTGGCAAGCCGATCACTCCATCTCCCCTAACGAACTTGCTCTGTTTGGGCTCCAGGACGTCCCTTCTCCAGGTTTCTCTGCGCTTCGCTCGTCACCCCCGAGCTCTCAGCCTGGGACGCGCCATCTCCATCCTCAGACCTCTTCTCTGCCCTGCGTCAGGTCTCTCCTAGGGGACGTCACAACGTCTCGTGGCCTCACATGTCATCGGCACGCTGGTAACTCCCATGTTTACGTCTCCACGCCGGGTCTCTCCCCTGGGTGTCAGACTCGGGGGTCCAGCTGGCACCGGCATTTCAAACTTGTCCCCTCCGAGAACCTGACCTTGCTCTCCCCTCTCATGAACACGCGCCGTTCCTCCGTCTCAGGAAATGACGAACCCCTCCCGTCAGCAGGCTGAGGCCCTGGAGTCACTCTGGACACTCCCTCTCTGTCTCTCTCTGTCTCTCCATCTCTGTCTCTCCCTCCCTCTCTCTCTGTCTCTCCCTCCCTCTCTCTCTCTGTCTCTCCCTCTCTCTCTCTGTCTCTCCCTCCCTCTCTGTCTCTCTCTGTCTCTCCATCTCCGTCTCTCCCTCTCTCTCTTTCTCTCCCTTTCTCTCTCTGTCTCTCTCCCTTCCTCTCTCTCTGTCTCTCCTCCCTCTCTCTGTCTCTTC
>VBSM01000865.1:1115052-1132656 GCA_008086735.1 Cheirogaleus medius | reverse complement strand
GGCCTCCCAGAGTGCTAGGATTACAGGCGTGAGCCACCGCACCTGGCCTCACAGGTTTTCATGTTGTAACCATTCCAAGCTCAGAAAGTACACTTCCATGACTTGATGGTGTTCTCTAACCCCAGGATTATGTGGGTGAACATATGTGTGTGTCAGGTTGGTAGATGGCATTCATAGAAGATGTGAAACAGTATAATGTGGTTAAGGCAGAGTACAGATTGTAGTGTCACACCTGAGTTTGAATTCTAACTCTTGTACATCTTTGAGTATTACTTAATCTTTACAGCAATATCAGTTTCAGCATCTTTAAATTAGAAGTCATGCTCACCTGTAAGATTATTGAGCCGTTGAATATGAAGTGCCTTTCAGGGCTGGCATAGAGTTGGCTCTCAGTCAGTGGTAGCTGCAGTGTTTAAAATGATGATGATGAAGAATATGTATTTTTGCCAGCTCACTGAAAATGTTAACGACAGTCTCAAGTCAATGGAAATTGGAGTTTTCTTTTGAAACAAGAAAATGATCTGCAAAATGCATGTTTGTGTTGTTTGTATTCTTTTAATATTTAAAACCATAAGTTTAAAAAAAGTCACTATGCTGGTAGGATTGTAAAAATTGGTGTTACTATTTTGGAAAACTGTGGCATTTCCTTAAAATATTAATTCCACTCACAGGTATATAGCCAAGAGAATTGAAAACCTGTGTTCCCAAACTTGTATGCGAGTGTTCTTAGTAGCCTTATTCATTAATAGCTAACAGTGGAAACAGCCCAAATGTCCATCAGCAGATGAATGGATAAACATAATGTGATCCATCCATACAACAGAATATTATTCTCAGCCATAAAAAGGAAAGAAGTTCTGACATATGCTGTAACGTGGATGAATCTTGAAAAAAAATCACACTAAGTGAAAAAAGCCCAATACAAAAGGCTGCATGTTATGATTTCATTGTATGAAAGGTTGAGAATAGGCAAATCCATTGAGACAAAAAGTGGATTAGTGGTTGCTGGGGACAGGGGGTGAGAGCAGGGAATGAAGTGGGTGTAGGGTTTCTGTTTGGGGGTAATGAACATGTTCTAAAATTAGTGGTCATGGTTGCATAACTCTGAATATATACTAAAAATATATTCAGTGGATGGTATACTTTAAAGAATAAATTTGATGGTATATGAATTATATAGCTTTTTTTTAATAGAAAGTCTTTACTAGCAAAATGTCATTTTCACTGATACTGACCAGTTGCTCCCTCTCTCCTCCATTCATTATTCAGGAAGAAAGGCGAAGATTGAAAAATGCAGTAATTATCCAGTCATTTATTCGAGGCTATAGAGATAGAAAACAGCAAGTAAGTGAGTTTATTTGTTTTTAAAATGAGAAAGCATTAGACGGGCATGCAAGAGTTTATTTTAAATCTGGCCTTGTTATTGTCAGCATTCATTTCGTATGTATTTTTATACACCTTTTAAATGAAAGTTAATGTTGATAATAGTGTTTTTCACAATAAATAATTTCATTAATTATACTAAGATTTATAGATAGGTGAAATTTTAGGTAATTTTTAAATAAAAAAATACAAGCATGGACCAAACCACAGCTGAAGATCAGAGCAGAAGGAAGTGACGGGGGGGGGGGGGGGTCTGTCAGTGGGCGCGTGGGATCTGTCATTACACGCCAGACTTTGTTTAAACCTTTTACCAATAACTCCAGCAACCACATATTCATTGTCAGTTTCCACCACTGCTATGAAAACATTTAGCATATATTTGGACATAAGAATTATGTATCTACATAACATAGTTATGTATTGCTCTGTTTTGCTTTCAGTATTCCGTCCAAAGAAGTGCATTTGATCGCTGTGCTAGCCTGGCCCAGTCCGGTGGCACTTTTCCCATGGCTGATGGGCCCAACCTTACCCTTTTGGTAAGGCAGCTTCTGTTTTTTTACAAACAGAATGAAGACTCAAAACGTTTGGTGAGTATAGACTATATTTTCACTTGTCCTTGTTTATATCTTCTCCAAATTCTTATTTTTTTTTAAGTAGAAATGGTATGTCTCTGGTTAAGTCAGGTAACCCCTCCACTATGTCTAAGCCTTTGTGAATTACTCCTCAGCCAGTGGCAATAGGTCACCTTTGTGTCATGTACTTTACCTATTAAAATTTGATACACGTTTTCAATAGGCTTTTTCATTTTTTATTATGGGAAATTTCACACATAAGAAAGAGCAGACTGTGTTGACTCACACTTACCATGTACCCCTGAGCCTGCTTCAGTGGTCACCAGGCTTCCGTCAACGAGAAGCATCCGAAATACCGCATCAGCATGTTCGTCGGCAGTCTGTAAAACATAGGGTCTCCCATTTTTAAATATCAAAATTTTTTCTCTAAAAATTTTGTAGGCTTTTGCTGTTACCAGTGATGAGGAATAGTGTATGTTAATGGTGGAAAATAAATATAGATACATAGATGAATAATTTTTTAAATGGAATTTGTTACTACCCATTTTCCTAGGAAATATGAAGAAATTCATATGTAATTGTTAGGTTAAATATATACCTATTCTTAGAAACTTTTCTTTACCTGTATTTAAAATCTCAGATTGTCTTGCAGTGAAAAGCAAGTCTTGCATGTTACACACCACACATACTAGAAGGATCTTCACATGAACTAAGTACAGAGGACAAAGGAATGCCTTATTGCTTACCTAATCTATGGCCTTAAAACCCAGCATTTTTGCCTGAGCTGAGCTAGGCTGAAACATGGGAAGAACTTTTTATTAATTAGTCTAATGAGGCAGTAAAAGCAGTTTGTTTATTTGTTTTTTTTAGAGACAGAGTCTCCCTCCATCACCTTGGCGGGTGTGCAGAGGCCTGATCATAGTTCACTGCAGCCTCAAACTCCTGGGTTTAGGTGATCCTTCGGCCTCAGCCTCCTGAGTAGCTGGGACTATGGGTGCATACCACCATGCCCAGCTAATTTTTCTTTTTTTTTGAGACAGTCTCTCTCTCTTGCCCAGGCTAGAGTGCCATGGCGTCAGCCTAGCTCACAGCAACCTCAAACTCCTTGATGCAAGCAATCCTTCTGCCCCAGCCTCCGGAGTAGCTGGGACTTACAGGCATGCGCCACCATGCCCGGCTAAATTTTTTCTATATATTTTTAGTTGGCTTATTAATTTCTTTCTATTTTTAGTAGAGACGGGGTCTTGCTCTTGCTCAGACTGGTTTTGAACTCCTGACCTTGAGCGATCCTCCCTCCTCAGCCTCCCAGAGTGCTAGGATTACAGGCTTGAGCCACCGTGTCGGCCTTTTTTTTTTTTTTTAAGAGAGAGGGTCTTGATATGTTGCCCAGGCTGGTCTCGAACTCCTGGCCTCAAGCAATCCTCCTGCCTTGGCCTCTCAAAATGCTAGGGTTATAGGCGTGAGCCACCATGCCCAGCCCTGATGTATTATTATTAAGATGGAAAATGCAAATATTGCTAAGTAAAACCTGACTTAGAAGATTTACTTCTTATTGGGTTTTGATTAGGTTTGATTAAGTGTGTATTACCACTTAAGGAAACTTGGAATATTATGTAAATTAGCTAATGATTAAATTTTAATGGATTGAGAGTTGTGTGTGTTTTGCTGTTGCAGATATGGCTGTATCAGAACTTAATTAAACACAGTGCACTGTTTGTCAAGCAGTTGGATGGATCAGAGCGACTTACATGCTTATTTCAAATCAAGAGGTTGATGAGCCTCTGTTGCAGGTACATTCTATCATAGTCGGTATCTTATGTACATAATGTATTGACCAATTTGAATGTCTAGGAGAACACCTTTTGTTTTCATTTTCTGAGACAGTGGCTTTTCCACAAATTTTTTTTAAGACCTTGAAATATTCCGTGTATGACAATTTTCAGTCTAGGTGATTCTTGCCTGTGTGACTTAGAAATTAAAACATCGATATAAGTATCTTCCAGATGATATTTTCTTTCAAGGATGTCCTGGAATTAACTTGTGAAATGTGGGATCTCCTGGTTCCTAGTAAATGGAAGGTCACTCAGGAGAGGACTGATGTACGAGTGATTTCATTCTCGGGTTTCTACCAAAATGCAATTTGAAAGCCACTTTTTTGGAATATACCTTTCATCAGGCTCAACTCAAAATAAATTACTTCCATAACTTTCTTGGATTCAGTCTACAAAAGAACACATTTAAGTGATGTGAGCTATATTACCTGAATATAACAAACCAAGATGATATCTTTACCAGTTTTTAATAAATTGCTTATGTCTGCGTGGCAGTAAAATTTTCACATGATTCTGAGCCTTCAGTACAATTGCACTTGATTTCCTGGGAGCTGCCTATAATAAAGCGTATTTAAGATTGCTGTTGGAACTAGGCCTCACTGATTAAGTGCTCTAAGATAATTACCTGGACTAAAAAGATAGGAAAAGAGAACCTGTGAGAGAGAACCAGAAAGAATTCATACTTTCCTAAGCTCTTTTATTTCGTAGAAAAACTTTTAGTTTTGAAAACACAGTGTATATGTTCATTGTATAAAGCCAGGAGTTTGCAAACATGTTTTGTAAACAGCTAAGTAGCAAGTATTTTAGGATCTGCGGGCCACATATGATCTCTGTTAAATATTCTTTCTTTTTTCTTACAACCCTTTGAAATCAATAATCCCCTTTTCACTCAACAGCTGTGTAAAAACAGACCGAGGGCTGGTTTGGCCCATGGGTTGCAGTTTGTGTATACTTTCTCTAAGGTTACTTTCGAAGATATTCATATAAGCAAGTAATTTGAATAGATGATATAGCTGAATGGAATTTCTCATTTCTTTTCCAATTTTTAATTTTGAAAAATTTCAAATACTAGACAAGTTGAAAAAATACCTTTGGATAGATTCAGAAGTTATCATTTTGCCACATTTGCTTTCTTTCTCTACACATACTGTTTTTCTAAAGTGTTGGAAAGTAAGTTGCAGCATCAGGACGCTCACCCCAGCTCACCACACATCTAGGAGCAGCACATCCTCACGGGACCACAGTGCTAGCTCCACGCTGAGAACATTAGGATTTCTCTAATACCATGCAATGTGCACTCCATATTCAGATTTCGCCATTTGTCTCAAAGATCTCTTTTTTGTTTTAATGATCTTAAGAACAGCTCATTTCATATATTCCTCTGTCTTCTGCCTTTCTGAAATACTGGGAGCTGGGTTTAGGGAAGTGTTTCTCAACCTTGTCCTGTTGACATCTTGGAGGAGCTCTGTGGTGGGGCCCGTCCTGCACTGCAGGAGGTTGACCGCACCTCTTACCTGTACCCCTCAGGTGCTGGCTGTTGCCACTCCCAGCCAGACATGTCTCTGAACACTGCCAGATGTCACCCCAAAAGCAAAATTGTCCTCAGTTGAGAGCCACTGATACACAGGCTTGCTTCAATTTAATTTAAACATTTTTAATAAGAGTGCTTCCTAGGGGGAGATGCGAAAGTCATATCATATCACATCAAGAGACTCCTACTGAGATACATCCCATTATGAATGATGCTGAGCTTGATTATTTGGTTAAGGTAGAAACTACTATAGCTCTATTGTAAAGGTACATTTCTTTTTTGTCTATGGGATGATCCTTGCATACGTGAATACAACCTGTCACCCAGGGGTTTTAGCATCTGTAGATGATCTGTGCCTAAATCAATTGTAGCATCATCTGTGGTTTGTGGAATGGTGATTCTTCTAATTCTCTTGCTGCTTCAGTGTTTATTAGCTGGCATTCTTTTGTAAAGAAGACCCCTCCCCGTTTCTTCCCCTTAGTCTCAGTAAGGCCTTATGTACTTTTTAAAACAGAGTGTGTGATAAATTATTCTATTTGGTGGTCCTGTTTAGGTAGAGAGCCTTTAAGTGGCCTCTCTGGGCCAGGAACAGTGTCTCACGCCTGCAGTCCCAGCACCGTGTCGTTGTTATTTAACACTAATGTTTGTAAAGGTAAACAGGTACTTACCTACTTAAGTAAATTTATTTTAAAAATAAAGATAATTTTGAGTAGACTCACAGATATTTATATTACTTGGATTTCTTCTTTTGTGAGTGTCCATTAGGAGCATGAGGGTTGGCTCAGCAGTTCCTCGGTTTTTATGAAGAGCTTACGGAGTCAGCACTCAGCACTGGAGTGTGGCTGTGAGGAGTCGGCCGGCTCTTGCTCTTCTGAGCTTATGTCGGGTCTGGGAGACCAAGAATAAACATAAAGAAGTATGAGGCCGGGCGTGGTGGCACATGCCTGTAGTCCCAGCTATTCGGGAGGCTGAGGCAGGAGGATCATTAGAGCCCAGGAGTTTGAGGTTGCTGTGAGCTAGGTTGATGCCACGGCACTCTAGCATGGGCAACAGAGTGAGACTCTGTCTCCAAAAAAAAAAAAAAGTATGAATGTTTTTACACAAAAAAAGTCAAATGTTAAGTGTTGAGATAAAAAGAAGGAAATTCCTTTTGTGGATTTTGGTGGGGGAGTGGCTCTTTTGTCTTCATCTGATCAGAAACGCCTTGAAGGGACTTGGAACAAGGAAGGGGCAGCTTGTCTGCCTGGGGCCAGAGTCAGCCGGTGTGGTGGCTACTTAGAAGGCACAGATGAGGTCTGGTGGGATGTTCTCTAAGGACTTCAGCTTTATGCTGAGAGCAGGAAAGTTTTGAGCAAAGAGTGACATGACCTGACATTTTTTTTCCTCTCTGTCTCTTTTAAAGTTTCTGTTAGGTAAAATTTCAAACATGAAAGAGTAGAAAAATGGTATACTAAATGTTCTTTGCTGCCACATGAAGTCAAGAATTTTTAACATTGTTGACCATTGCTAGTATTTTGCTGAATCATTGCAAAGGAACGTAGTGACACTCCACTCCCCAAATACTTCCATCTCTCTCTCAAGAGGAAGATACTCTCCTCCAAACCATAATGCCGTTGTCACGCGCATAAAATTGTTTAAGACTTAATGCATTAGCTAATGCTGGGGGCTGGCAGTCTGCTTTGACGGTCCCAGCACCAGCACCCCTTTCACTCAGAGATGGCTCAGTTTAGTCACTTTTTGTAATACCCAGTTTATTTTCAAATTTCCCCTGTTGTCTTCACGATGTGTTTTATAGCTGTTTTTCTTTATTCTTTTTATTTTTTTGGAACAGTTCGTTTGACCACACATTACCTTTGATGTCTCATACATCTAGAACAGCCCCTCCCACACCTCCACTTTAAGTTTTCACAGCTCCACTCTGGCTAGTGTGTTGAAAAGGGACTGCAGGGAGGGAGGGCAGAGACAGGGATCAGCGAGGAATGGCAGTAATCCAGCCGGAAGCGGTGGTGGCCTGCACCAAGCCTATGGCAGAGGGTGACACAGTTAGTAGCTTCTGGAGAGTTGACAACATTTGCTGACACATTGGCTGTGGGGTTTCGGATAAGGAAGAGTTGAGGATGGATACAAGCTTGGTGTGAGCACGGAGAAGGATGAAGTAGTTTTAAGACTGGGGTGCATAACACTGGATGGGGTTGAGTGGATTGTGTAGGAGAGAAAAGGCGGGATTGCCGAAGGAGCTCTCCACGGTAGGAGACTGTGGGGTGAGGAGGGACCAAGGAGGCAGGAGGAGGATAGGGCCTGAAGTCCTGGAAGGACAGAAGACACGGGGAAGGAGAGAAGGGACGTGGCTGGTGTGGATACTGCCAACAGGGCAGCCGGTGGAATCAGAGCACTGAGGATGAGATCAGAGAGTTGGTAATGCTAGATACTACTTTTCCAAACGATAAAATCAGACTCTCAAGTAAACATGTATCAGAGGTTTTCATTAATTGTTAATTAATGAGGGAAAGCCTTTTGCATTGCCAGGAACAGGACGGGTTTGCACAGCTCAGGGTGGGAAGCGTTCGTGTGACTTACGGGTTTTCAGGGTGGTGTGACCCAGGGGTGGGCTGGGCAGGACACTCACTGACTCCTCCCCCCTTTCCTTTTTTCTTTGCTTGTTCTACAGTCTCAATTTTTTCCTCAGTAACGCCATTGCTGACCCAAGAGAGCAGTGTTGGGTTTTCAGCATGGGAGGAGTGGGATCGTCAGTCACGTGGTGCCGTGCAGCAGAGGGGAACGGGGACGTGGAGTCACGGCTGGCGAGGGCAGTGGGCAGAGTCTCTGTAACTTGGAAAAACTAGTAGCATGTTTGCTGATGGCACGGTATGAGAGAGAATCTTTTTTTTTTTTTTTGAGGCAGAGTCTCACTCTGTTGCCCAGGCTAGAGTGCCGTGGCGTCAGCCTAGCTCACAGCAACCTCAAACTCCTGGACTCAAACGATCCTCCTGCCTCAGCCTCCCGAGTAGCTGGGACTACAGGCATGCGCCACCATGCCCGGATAATTTTTTCTATATATTTTTAGTTGGCCAGTTAATTTCTTTCTATTTTTTTAGTAGAGACAGCGTCTCACTCTTGCTCAGGCTGGTTTCAAACTCCTGACCTTGAGCAATCCTCCAGCCTCGGCCTCCCAGAGTGCTAGGATGACAGGCGTGAGCCACCTCGCCCAGCCGAGAGAGAATCTTGATGCCGAAGGAAGAATTACTAGAACAAATGTTGCCTCCAAGAGAGGGCAGGGTGTAGCTCCAGGGTTACAGGGCAGAGCCTCAGATGGGGTGAGGGCAGTTTGTCCATATTGTTCAGAGACTGATACCTGGTTAAAAAATTGGATAAAAGATTCAAGCAGACACACTTGAAAAGGAGACATCTGAATAACCAGTAAGCCCTTGAAAAGTGCTCATCGTCATTAATGACCCGGGAAGCACAAATTCAGACCACAGTGGCCTGCGACTACACGCCCGTCAGCATGGCTGGGTCTTACAAACTGTCCGTTCTGAGTGTTGCGGATATGGAGCAAATGGGGCGCTCATGTCTGCTGCTGTAAGTTTGGTGGTTTCTTAGAAAGTTACATACATAGCTGCCACATGACCTGGTGATCCACACCTAGAAATTTACCCAGAGAAATGAGACCCAGTCCATAGGGAGGCTGGCCCTCGAAGGCCCATAATAGCTTTCTTCATAATAGCAAAAGACCGGAAACAACTCAGATACCTGTCATCGTGTGAATGTATGACCCAAAGGTGGTATTTCCGTGCAGTGGAACACTACTCAGCAATACAAAAGACCAAGTTTTGGACACGTGGATGAATCTCAGAAAGATGCCAAGTGAAGGAGTCTAGACACTGAGTCCATACCATGTGATAATTTCTTACATGTGAAAAGAGCAGAAAGCGCACCCTACACTCTAATGACAGAAAACAGGGCTGGGGATAATAGCACAGGTGCACAAGGTGAGTGGCTTGGAGGGAGGATGGACTGGAGACGGGCAGGGGAAGCGACATCTGTGCTCTGCGTCCTGGTCGTGGTGCGTCGGTCCAGACTTGTGCTGCCCAGGCTGAGTGGGTGTAGATCAATGTGTGCAAATACGTCTCTCTAAAGTTGATTTTAAGAAAAGACATGTCTGTTTTTAAATAAGACTTTAATTTTGTGACAGCTAAGCCTTCCCTTCTGCCTATAATCCTTCTCATAGGCAGAAGGGGAGGCTTTAGTCAAAATGACAGATGAGTTAGGACCAGAAATCTATCACCGTCTGTTCTGTGTGGAGGATGCTGCAGGCATGGGAAGGCCTGAAGTCGTCTTTGAAGGAGATGCTATTCACTTTCTAAGAAGTTTCTCCCTCAGTTTAGGTAGATGTAGTTTCTCTAGGTACAATCCGTAGATTATAATACTTCTCATGCTGTTTGTAATCTTGTTCTTTGTGTCCGTTTCTCACGTCTCTAAGCCTAGTGCCAGCATGCTGTTTGGCACATCACAAGACTCCTACAAACTGGGTGACAGAATGTTTTATTATTGCCCTATCTTTGAGATATGCCTATTTTCAGAGATGGTTTAGTACTAGATCAGAGTGGCTCGGGTACTTACCATTGTGACCGAGAGTAATTTGGGGAAACTTTTGGTGACCTTTGCCACATAGTAATTGAGGGAATGCCTTTTTTTTTTTTTTTTTTTTTTTTTTTTTTCATTTTTACAGGTTGCTGCAAAACTGTAATGATGACAGTTTGAATGTTGCACTTCCAATGAGAATGCTTGAGGTATTTTCATCTGAGAATACTTATATGCCTGTTTTACAAGATGCCAGCTATGTGGTGTCAGTAATTGAACAAATTTTGCACTACATGATTCAAAATGGTAAGTAGTAGGTGGGTAAGAACTGGGGTGTAGCGTTATTATATGAAGTAAGTACAAGCCAGCACGCTTTTTAGAAATTACCCCAACATCAAAATATGTAACAGAAGCGGTGTGCACAGTGAGGGGTACCTGCAATAGTCACGAATTCTGACATCTGTCCTTGGCTCTACTGACTTTGAAAATTTGGAAACGTACTATTTTCTTTTGCTTGGAAATGAAGAAAATCAACGTATGCTTTTAGAAATTGTCTCGAGTATAATACTTTAATCCAAGATTTGCATTTGCAGTGAAGCCATTGGTCCTTCCATAACTGAGTAGGAAGGGGTCTTATAACTTCATGATCACCCTGAGTGGATAGAAAAGATAGTACCACAGATGCATGAGTTAAGTCACTTGAAGAGCCTGTCTTATTAAAAAACAAATCTTACTATTCCCCTGATGCGGTGGCTCACGCCTATAATCCCAGCACTTTGGAAGGCTGAGGCAGGAAGATCGCTTGAGGTCAGGAGTTCAAGACCTGGGCAACAGAGTGAGACTCTGTCTTAACAAAAAATAAAAAAATTAGCTGGGCATGGTAGGGAGCACCTGTAGTCTTAGGTAATTGGGAGGCTGAGGCAGGAGGGAGGAGCACCGGAGCCTAGGAGTTCGAGGCTGCAGTGAGTTATGATTGGGACACTGCACTCCAGCCTGGGCAGCAGAATGAGAACCTGTCTCAAAAAAAAAAAAAACCAAAAAGTAAATCTATTAAATTATTCTTTTTAAAAGAACGGTAAATTCTCACATTAGTTCGGTACAATGGGATATTTAGTTTATTTGAATTTTCTTTCTGTAACTCAGTGTTAGAGCTTTTGTACACTGATACTATCCTTAAAATGTCTGCATCACATAAAGCAGTGGTCCCCAGTACCAGGGACCGGGTTTGACGGAAGACAACGCTGGCAAGGGGGTGGGTGGTGAGAGCTCTGTGGCCCAGTCCCTAACAGGCTGCAGACACAATAAATTTGAAATTCCACTGAGGACGCTAGTGACACTATCTGGAGAAAAACTGTGAAATAAATTTTTAAAACCTTTTATGATGAAGTGAGTAGTATAGAATCTAAAATAAAAAACACTCAATCCCAGTATCCTCTCCCAAGTGAGGAGCCAAATACTTCAAGGCTCTGGGATTTCAGAAATACTAGTTAGCATTAAAATACATATATGTGATCAGTCATAAAGGATCTAAGATGGTTTTGGAAAGCCATACTCGCTGACAAAAGTATAAATGTGCTTTTTTTTTCTTAAAATGATGGACTAATAATAGAGGTAAATCTAACTCATTCAGTCCTGTGAATTAAAACTGTGAAAGTTAAATTTTTATCCATTCCAATCCACTGTTCGGTTTTGGTTTTTTAAAATTACTTTGTTGAAAACTTAGGGAAACTGCTGCGTTAATTAAAAGTAAATTGAAATTTGTGGGATTTAATTTTTTTAAAAACAAATTAAGGATAATTAGAAGTAATGCATTGTATTAATTGATGTATTATGTATATCAGTTTAAGGCTAAGCATTCAATGAGAATTTTTGCTTTTCCTGTTTTCTAAAATTATAAGGAAGATAATCCAGAAATATGCATTATTTGAAATTTGAAATGTGTCTAAAAATAGGAAATGCTTGAAAATCTTACACTGAAACTGCTGCTTCTAGCATCTTCTGTGGTATGCCATTTTTCAATTGTTTTGATAAATTGCTTCCTGATATTATTAGTCTATAAAATGTTGGCATTCTTTTTGTTAATTATAGTTTGCATTTTTGTACATTATGTGCTATGAAGCTTTTTAGCTCTTGTAACAGAACTTAATACTCCAGTCACACTGTGTCATGTGCATATCTGTTCAACATGCACATTATTAATGATGTGATACTTTTTTTAAAAAAAGCTTAATGTATTTTTAAAAATTGTTGTGCATGTCTTTTCAGTTATATAGGAAAAGAGCTTTCAAGCTTCCATGTTGAGTTTCACTAGCAATTAGTGTATCCTAGGTTAGAATTGGGGTAGTTACAGTGTAGGTCTAATGAGAGTACTAAGTATTCATTGTTTAGTAATCTTTTTTTTTTGAGACAGAGTCTCACTCTGTTGCCCTAGTTAGAGTGCCGTGGAGTCAGCCTAGCTCATAGCAACCTCAAACTCCTGGGCTCAAGTGATCCTCCTGCCTCAGCCTCCCAAGTAGCTGGGACTACTTGCCCGGCTGCGCCACCATGCCCGGCTAATTTTTTCTATATATTTTTAGTTGGCCAGCTAATTTCTTTCTATTTTTTAGTAGAGACAGGGTCTCACTCTTCCTCAGGCTGGTTTTTAACTCCTGACCTTGAGTGATCCGCCCACCTCATCCTCCCAGAGTGCTAGGATTACAGGCGTGAGCCACGCGCCTGGCCTGTTTAGTAATCTTAACTCAAGTTCAAAGTTGTATAGAACTATTTTCTAAAACTATCCCAAGCAAATGGATTGTTTTTAATGTGTCCTACCAAATATGCCTGTACAATGAGATACTCACAAATAACACATGAACATTGTTCTTACTATTTTATAAAAAGCAAGCATTTCTTAAAAGAATATATGATTTGAATCATTGGTGATAACCAGAGTTTATGTTCACTGCACACCCAGAAATCCTATCGAAAGCATAGAAAATTTAATAAAGGCCATAAAAGTTGTTTCTGCTCACATGTAAGTTGCCTTTAAATCAATTAACTTCCTTGCTGAACAGACTGTGGTCTCCAAATATATCACTTCCTTGAAAAGGAACTTCAGTGTCCCTGGAGAAGAGGCTGAATGCAGGTCTGGGTCAGGACAGGAGGTTGGAGCGGGGTGGCTGGTCCCATCAGAGAGCAGTGCTCCCGGCGACCTCCAGGCTCGGGGGCCACCTGGTGCTCAGGCCAGGCCCACAGATGGGGTGGTGTGGGGATCAGTGAGGATAACAACTGCAGTGGGTTGAAAAACGTCAGTATGGTTGACTCCATGAGTTCAACATGATATATCTTCTTTTTCTTTTTCTTTTTTTTGAGATGGAGTTTCACTCCCTTGCCCAAGCTGGAGTGCAGTGGTGTGATCTCGAACTCCTGGGTTCAGGCAATCTTCCTGCCTCTCTCTGCCTCCCGTAGCTGGGACTATAGGCATTCACCACCAGGACCGGTTAATTTTTAAAATATTTTTTGGAGAGACAGTGTCTTGCTCTGTTGTCCAGGCTGGTTTTGAACTCCTGGCCTCAAGTGATCCTCCTGCCTCAGCCTCCCAACTTGGATTCCAGGTGTGAGCCACTGTGCCAGGCCTCGACATGATATTTAAAAAGCCCACAAAACTAATTGAATACTTGGGGGGGACACTTAGTAGACAAATCCAAGGATTACAGTATACGGGCATTATTGGGAATCCTGATTTAAGCAAACTAGCTAAATAAAATTCATAACAGGAGATAATTGGAGACTTGAACACTGACTAGATATTTGTGACATTAAGGAATTACTGTTTATTTTAGCTGTGATAATGGTATTTTCAAAAATAAAGTCCTTTTAATGATACACTGAAATAATTCTTAGATTTTGCTTCTGTGTGAGTGGGGTGCAGGGGAAGTAGGGTTGGCTGTTGCCAGCTGTAGTAGACACGAGTCATGGACACATGCGTTTATTACCGGTCATGCTGCTTGTCTGTTTGAAGTTGTCCTTAATACTAATGAAATGTTCAAGAATTACCTGAAATTTGGACCTGTAGAGATTTGTAAAAAGCATTTCAAAACTGATGAGCTTTTTTTTCCTTGTTACAAGAAAAGATACTAAATTGTAAATATGTATTCTTCCTTCTAGGGTATTTTAGGTCTCTCTATTTATTGATTAACAGCAAGCTTCCATCAAGTATTGAATATTCTGATTTATCTCGAGTTCCTATAGCAAAAATTTTGCTAGAGAATGTTCTAAAACCATTGCACTTTACTTACAACTCCTGCCCAGAAGGTGCAAGGTGAGAATGGAATGGACTTTGATTTTGTCATTTCATAAGATCTGTATCTAACAGTAACTTTTATATAGGATGCTATTTTAAATATAGACTTGAAAGTCAAATTTTTACTCTTATTAGTGTTGATTTAGTTTATAGAAAAATGCCCTTTTTCTGTCTGGCCTGCAACCTAATATAAATTTGGGATTCTGATAGCTGGTTATTGTCCTGCCATCTAGTGCTGTCAAAGGCATGATAGAGTTATCTTAATGGAGAAGACATAAACTTTAGTTCACTTCAGGTTGATCTAGTTGATATTAAATGATTAACTTGGTTAATTTAAAATAGTAGATTATTTAGAAGGATATTTTGAGAGGTTGTTTTAATCAGTGACTTGATGAACAGTGCACTTTGATTCTATGAAGCGGCTTCCGCTTTTCTCCTTCAGGCAGCAAGTCTTCACGGCCTTCACAGGGGAGTTTCTGGCAGCACCTTTCACAGATCAGATCTTTCATTTCATCGTCCCGGCGTTAGCAGATGTGCAGACCGTCTTCCCGTACGAGCCCTTCCTGCGTGCCCTGCTGTTGGCAGAGAGGAGGTGCTCAGAGAAGAGCGGTGGAGCACCGTGGCTTTTCTATTTTGTTTTAACTGTTGGTGAAAATTATTTGGGTATGAAATACAAAACACATTTTACCTGAACTCGTGTAGCTCACATTAGCAGATCAGTCAGAAGTTCACGCAGGTGTGCGTGTCTCATAAAGATGGTCTCTAGGGTGGGCATCTCTTGGAAGAGGGTATTTGCTGAAGGACTGTGCCCTGGGCAGCATCCCTGAGGAAGGTTTCCAGGTGCAGTAAAAAGCCTGTTTTAGATACTTGTTTAAAAGGCCACACAGATCACAACAGATAACAGATTAAATGGGAGGGCTCTTCTGTGAGAGTTTCTGTGCACCCACTTGTGTTGCCTTCCAGTGTGCCTATTCTAGAATGACAGCATCTTCCTCTCGTGTATTTTAATACAACATATGGACATGAATTATTAGGATAAAGAGACACAAGAAAAAACAAACTTTTTCTTACTCTCACATTCAACATGGCATACTTCTGTGACCAGAGACGTGGGGGTTTTCTCCACACAACAAACATTTGCCAAGTGGACACCAACTAGGCATCTTCTAATTCAAGTCAGTTCTGGTGCTGTCCACCTGGACATGGGGTCGGAAGGCCTATTGCAAGTATTAACGGTAGGCTATCACATGCATTTCTGACCAGCTAGCAAAAATCGAGGTTCCTGCAACCTCTGCTTGGGTTGGATAATTTACTAGGACAGCTCACAGAACTCAGGGAAGCACTTTACTTAATATTTGCCAGTTTATTATAAAGGATCTTATAAGGCACAGGTGAACAGCGAGATGACGAAATGCATAGGGCAGCAAACCTGGGAAGGGGCTGGGTGGAGCTTTGCGCCCTCTGGGTACACCACCTTCCCAGCATCTCCAAACTGGTTGAGTCTTGTCCAAGAGTTTTACAGAGCTTAATCCCCAGTCCCCCAGCCCTGGGAGGTTGGTGAGTGGGGCTGAAAGTTCCAGTCCTCTCATCACTTGGTCTTTCTGGCGACCAGCCCCATCCTGAGGCCATCTGTGGGGCCTCACCGAAGTCACTGCTGGAGCAGACCCTCAGATATGATCAAAACCGGCTGGTTGGGAATAACAAAAGGCACTCCTTTCTTTTAGGAAGTTCCAAGAAATTCTAAAAATGCTCTGTGGCATAAACAGGGACAAAGGCCAAATACATTTCATACTATACTGCAATAAGTTCTGGTCAGAAGGGCCTTGTTGGGTTGAGGAAAAAATGATACCCAAGTTTTCCATTTTAACTAAAATGCAGTAACTGATTTTTGTACCCAGGGTCGCTCTCTGAGGAGGGCCTGCTGGTGTATTTACGAGTGCTCCAGACCTTCCTTCCGCAGCTGCCAGTCTCGCCCGCCAGCGCCAGCTGTCAGGACTCCACCAGCGACTCGGAGGAGGAGAGTGAGGAAGCTGACAAGCCCGCGAGCCCTGTAAGCCCTGCGTGCCTTGCTGTGTCCCTGAGGCCGCTCTCCAGGCAGCTCCGCCTGCTGGGAGGCTGGTCCGGCTCTCCACCCACCCCTGTCTTTAGTTACATGCGTAAGACCCTCAGCCGGTCACGTAAAGCATTCACCTTGGCCGCCACCCTCACCACGCTCTTCCCTAGTGATTGTGGATACCTTCTTCCACACCTCTGTTCACCTGTGGAATATGTATGGAGACGCAGAGTTTTGTGTTTATTTTTATGCAAAGCTGGGTCATAATGTATATTAATTTAATTATTACTCAGGAAGTATTTCCTAGAAGTGAAATTACTGGGTCAAAGGGTTAAGTTCCTTCTCACCCTATCTTGTGAACACTGACACAGAGTAATGTCTTCTATTAATTTTTGCTAATTTTATAGAGGATAAATGTTATGATTAATTTTTAAATTATTTTAAGTACACTGTCACATTTTTTTTTTTTTGAGAGAAAGTCTTGCTCTGTTGTGTGGGCCGGGGTGCACTGGCACAGTCATAGCTCACTGCAGGCTCACACTCCTGGGCTAAAGCAATCATCCTGCGTCAGCCTCCCGAGTAGCTGGGACTACAGGTGCATGCTACCTTGCCTGGCTACATTTTGTAGTTTTTGTAGAGATGGGTCTCCCTCTTACTCAAGCTGGTCTTAAACTCTTGACCTCCAGCAATCCTCTGCGTCAGCCTCCAAAAGTGCTAGGATTGCAGATGTGAGCCACTGTACCTGGCCTGGTGTCTTTAAGTTCCCCTTCTCCCTTTTCTTTCTTACTATTAAGAGTTTACTATGTATTTTCAAAGACTAAAAAGCTTTAAAATGTTATATATGCATCCTTAATTTGTGTGTTTTACTCAGAGAATATATCTGCCACTGATTTTTTTTTTCCCCTCTTAGTTAAACACTGGAAATGGCTTGAGGTGTAGCTATAATAGGTTGTCAAATATTGTTATGTTAAGGAATTTCATATTGATTAGTACTAAATCTGATTAATAGTCTAATACTAAGTAAATTTTCATAGTATGTTTAAGTGAAAGGGGGTATTAGTACAATACCTTCTGGATACAAACAGGTTTATTAGCATAGAATGAAAACAATTACAATATAGGAAAAGGAAAAATATTATTGCCAAGGTTTATGGCTAGGGAGGAAGGAGGGTTGATTACAGAGGGGTGTAATTTGAGTTCTTTGTGAATGCTGAAACTGTTGCATCTGCTAAAATTCAAAACCATATGCCAAAAAGTATGAATTTTGTTGTATGGTCAGAAAAAACATGGAGTTCTGTAGATAGAATGTAGATAAAATTTTTATTTCTAGAAGAAAGTTAATTTTTTCTTTCTTTTCTTTCCTTCCTTTT
>VBSM01000865.1:1104530-1114952 GCA_008086735.1 Cheirogaleus medius | reverse complement strand
TAGAGATGGGGTCTTGCCCTTGCTCAGGCTGGTCTCAAACTCCTGAGCTCAAGCAGTCCTTCCTTGGCCTCCCAGAGTGCTAGGGTTTCAAGCGTGAGACACCATGCCCGTCCTAGAGACCCAATTTTTTGATACTTAATGATGTTCCAGAGAATCCGTGCAATTAAGAAATTTTTTTATATACAGTATATATTTCATACCCATGTGACTATGAGGCCATGAGTGTTAGCTAGAGAGATGACAAGAAAGTCCTTCCTCGATGTGCAAGTACAGACATGATGAAAACAGAATATGAAGACTCGTGAAACAAAAAAGAACGCATAAGTTCTCTTGCTGTGGTTACACTTTTAACATTTAAAAAACGGGATCAATTTATTGATTTTGTCTTTATTATTTACATCTGTAGAAAATCACTCTATTTTTTTGTAATGCATAGGAGTTTCAAGGTCTGTATTTTAATTTTTTCACTTATTCTTTTTTCCTGTGTCTTGGGTATTCTTCCCTTTTTTTTTTTTGTTCATGTTTGAAATGAGAACTAATGACCCCATTGAGAGCCAAATATTCCTAGGGTTGACTCCAAATCATTCTTTATTTCTGGCCTGGTCTTTTATGTCTATATTTGTATATTGCCTTTTCTGTTCTATAATACTTAATTATGTAGAACCTAATTTATATGAGATTTTTCCAGGGTCAACATTCATCCTTTATAAACTCTTTTGTCCTTTATGTTTCTGTATAATCTATTCACTTATCATTTATATATGCTTTATTTTAAAATTGTACACTACAAAAATAGTAGTACTAGTGTACTTACTCTCTTATTCTAACACAACATTGTTTATTAAGTGTATCTTAAAGATTCAGATTTGACATACAGAATTTATTACTTTTAGCTCTAAAAGAGTTTTATTTGGTAAATTAAATTGCATAAATATGTTCATCTACGTTTCCAAACAGTATAGTTAGCAATACCCAATGTCATATATATTCATATTTTTATATACATTCATATGCGTACTTATATACATATATATAGGTATATATCTTTGGTTAATACCACAAATGAGTAATCTGTATAGCTTATCTTAGGTTTTACTCAGTGGATAGGATCTTCTGGAGAAATTGAGATGCAAAATTTTAGATTTATTATGTATATCCTTTGATTTTTTTTTTTTTAATTCTTTAATAGTCCCATTTATTTTGCTTAAACTGTGTTCTCTTAAGTAATTTAAGATGGAAATGCCATTAGGTGATACTATAGTTTCAGTATGTGTGCTATCTTAGTATAACTCCAAAAAAAAAGAAATGATTTTAAAATACAAATACTGAAAATACTGTCATATCAGTAGCAGAGACTGAGTATTCACAGTTTCTGCACAGAACTGATTCCTACTGGTGACTGGATCCGCAGGGGTGTCACATTACCTCCACAGATGCGTTAGTAGAGATGCTGATGAGATCATTGCAATGTGGATAATTTTTGATAATGCACATCTTGTATTTTCACTTGAAGAAAAATGTGGTTTTGTATGTTTGTAGAGAGGACGCAAGTTCACGTAGAACATTAACTTAGACTAATTTTTATGCTGTGTTTTAGGAGGATGGTAGACTATCAATACCATACATAACAGAGGAATGTCTGAAAAAGTTGGATACAAAACAGCAGACCAACACCCTTTTGAACCTGGTGTGGAGGGACTCTGCCAGCGAGGACGTCTTCACCGTGATGGCTTCCATCTGTCACACACTCATGGTGCAGCATCGCATGATGGTGCCCAAAGTCAGGCGAGTCTCCCTGGGGGTGATAGTGCCCACAGTGACCTGTGCTTGCCTCCTGTGATTCCCTGTGGTCTTCATTTGGACCCGTTTTATCTGCTATTTTCTGGTAGAACATGATATAGAGTATTCTGTCCAAGCATTTCATGGAAAATGAAAGTTTATTTTTCTTTTCTAAACCAGCTAATACTGTTTGAGTCCCTTTCCTGGCCCATGAGGCTCTGAAGTACTTTGTATGTAATATGTAAGCAAATCAAATTGGCTTCTGTTTGTGCCGTATCTAAAGAGTGACAGTATAGTAACCTAAAGGTTGGACTCACACCTGCATTAGAGAACCAACATATTACATATTTTTTAGGCTTTATTTCATAGTACCTTTTAGTTGGATTGTCCTTGACAACTTACTCTTGTAAGTAAATATTTGTTCTTCACAAATTTGAAATAAACTTTTGGTTGGGACAAAACAAAACATACAAGTTTAAAAGGTGGCTAATTTGATCTTAGGTAGCTGTGACAGTGATCTCAAACTGTTTCCTTTCCCTCCATTTTGCATAATACATTAGTGGTTTCTTGAGAATTAAATAGAAAAAGATGTGATTGGATGGAGTGCAAAGTACATGTAGTAGTTCCCGTGGGACCCGAGGGACTGAGGTGGCACAGGCGACTGCAGAAAGGGCTGTCTGTCAGTCTCAGGTGCCGTGTCGATTCGTATCACCCTGCAGAAATCTCTTTTCTTATAAAATGCCATTCCACAACGTGAGAAGAGGGGCTTCTGTAGGAAAGGAAGGCATTCTTTGAAATGAACTGTAAGTGAGGAAGGCATCATCAGTGGCTGGAATTGCCCTGTAAACACTAATACAGCCGACTAATGAGGTGCCATGTTGGCTCACTGGTGTTTATTACCACTGGAGGAAGTGAGGCATCAGTGAAATTGTGACTCCTCGATTAGGTAATTAGCTCTTTGCAGGCTGATTGCATTAGAGCAGGATGTGAGATCTGAGGACCCTAGCAGCTGAACGAGGACACTAGCTTTTATTGGAGCACAAAGTCCACTGCTTTGGATAGTGATTACTGGATTTAAATGCCTCTCTGCCCTGGTCTGAGGTTTACTAGTGAGCCGCTCCCAAAAGGTGTTTAATGGGTAAAGGAGCTTTCTCTGTAGGCTTGATTTTATGAGTACAGCACCTATTTCCTCTAAGAAACTACTCTAGGAATTTTATTTATGGTTTAAATATATTAGGTTTTAAGTATTTAGAAAGTGCAAGTAGTCATACTTTTAACTATTTTAGATTTTATACTTTGAATTTGGATTTCTATAAAAAAGTATTTAAAAGATGATTAGTATATTCCCAGGCTGATAACTCATTCTTTTTTTTTTTTTTTTTGATAACTCATTCTTGACTCTTCACTGGTTAATATTAGTCCCTCTAATTTTCGGAGTTGGAATTCTTAATTTTAATTTGTTTGATGTTGATTGTCAGGCTATATAAAGGAATATAGAGGCCCTTTTCACACTGATACGGAAAGATTTCTAAGATGTTTTTATGAAAAAGGAAGACACAGAACGGTGTATATAATAATTTTTTGTGCGAGAAGAGTGGGGGAAAAAGATGTACATGTGTATTTGCATGAAGAAACTTGGAAGCATATCTAGGAAATTCATAAAAGTGATCACTCGTGTGTCCGGGGCAGCCAGGGCTGGAAGAGGACGAGTCTTCTCTAACTACGCTGTTTTTATATCACTTTGAGTTTTGGATTAGGTGAATGACTTAATTTTTTCTTAATTAATTAAATAATAAATCAGTTGCCAATTCCTTTTTTGACAGGAAATTTGTATATCTTACTGTTGGACTTGGAAATCTGAATAAAATTTGAATCTTAAGTAATTTTTTTCTTAAGAAAATATATCCCCTATTTTAAAATATGGATAAGGCTGGACACAGTGGCCCACACTTGTAATTCTAGCACTTTGGGAGGCCGGGGCGGGAGGATCGCGTGAGCCCAGGAGTTCGGGGCTGCAGTGAGCTGGATCGTGCCTCTGCCCTCCAGCCTGGGCAACAGAGCGAGGCCCTGTCTCTAAAAAATGTATATATGGATGAATATTAACTGGCTCTATTGAGAGAGAGGGGAAATGAAGGCACGATTCCCATATCCAGAGGACTAAAATGGGAATGTAAGATCGTAAGCGACAGCCTGTTTGAAAGGCTCAGCTTTAACCCTGGCAGACTCGGGATTTTTAGTGGGTGCACTCCATGTGTTATGAGGATGTCCACGTAGAGACGAGCCTGTGGTGCCCTTGCTCGGCCCAGGGGCCGTCCTTCCTGTGTGTGGCGTCTGCCTCCTCATCCTGTGACCCTGATGCTCCTTCACCTGCTCCTTTCACAGACACCGTGTCCTCCTGCTGTTTCTTTACCGCTTGGGCCCTCCTCCTCAGTTTCCTTTATGGGTTCCTCTTTCTCTGTTTTGTTTGGTCTTTCCCAAACTTCTTAGACTGCTTCTATTCCGCTTTTTAGTTCTTCCCTTTAATTTGATTTTCTGGAGTGATGTGTTTCATGCAGATGGCCTCAACTATTTCCTGGGGACTCACATTCATGTCTGTAGCTTAAGTTACTTTCTGGAGCTGCACACACACACTCACCTGCTCAATAGCAGGTGCCCTCCGGGGCCTGTCCTGGTACCCGACACACTAGCGGTCTGCAGTTGATCCAGCGTCCCTCCCAGGAGCCGCCTCTTTCTGTCCTGCCACAGTCACTCAGACCTGGAGTCACGGTCCCCTGCATGGTAGCCACTAGTGATGTTTTTGCTTTAAAGCAAATACAAGCACAAACTCAGGTCCTCTGTCACATAAGCCACATTTCAAGGGCCTGATAGCCACGTGTCCAGTGGCTACCTTATTAGACAGCACGTACTAGGACACGTCCGCCTCCACAGAACGTTCTCGGGGACAGGGCTGCACTCTAGACTTGGACTCACGCTTTCCTCCCTCATTGTGTCACAGCTGCATTCTTTGTCACGTTTGGTATTCTTTCTCACGTTTTGCTTAAACGGCTCCCGGTGAATCCCCTTTGCTTTCAGGAAACAATTCACATTCCTTAGATCATTGATTCCTGCCGTGTCATTTTGTTATCAAGCATTTAGTTAACTCTCTAACTTTATTTCTAGCCACAGAATACTCTTTGCTGCAACCACACTTAATTTTGTGCATTTTCTTGATCCATTGTCTACTTTCATGCCTCTCTCCTTTTGTGTGTGCGAGTCTCTGTCCAGAGGCTTCCCCTCTGCTCCTGTCGCAGACGGAATGTGGGTGGGCTGCGTGTTCTTCTGGAGCTTGGCCCTTCTGCTCCACTGGCAGATCTAAAAGATTTGAAATGGAATTTTAAAGGTAGTGTTTTAGGGATCACACAGGTTGATATAATATAATTATAATATAATTTGCCTATAGTTTTCATATAAATATATTAAAATGTAAGGTATATTTACTACCAGTTTTATTTCAATACATGCTTAATTTTTCCACCAAAAACTAATAGAATGAGCCACCTTGTGTTATTCTTTTTTTTTATTTCAGCATATTATGGGGATACAAATATTACGGTTACATATATTGCCCATGCCCCCCTTCCCCCCTCGAGGCAGAGCTTCAAGTGTGACCATCCCCCAAACGTTGCACATCTCACTCATTATGTTTGTATGTACCCATCCCCTCCTCCCCCCTCCCACCCGCCCGACACCCGATAACTGTTATTCCTATATTGTGTTATTTTAAGTTATTGTGATTTAGACATTTGAATAAGTTTTTATAATCTAGAAAAACATTGAGGATGTACTTGGAGAGAAATATATAGATTTATTTCTTCGTCTAGAATATCATGATTGCTTTTATTAATGATATTTTCAGTATAATCAATAGATTTAATCATCTATTGATTCTGTTAAGATTTGCATTTTATTTCAGGAAGATCAAATAAAATGGACGAGCTTTTAAACATTTCAATACAGATGATTCTTTTGAATCTATTTTGAAATTATATGTAGATTATAAACTAATTAGACACAGCAAATTAATAAGGTAGACTAGCTTAAGTCAAATTTAGCAAGGAAATTTAGAGTGAGTTTTGAAACTTCTAAGAATTTTCTAAACATTTGTGAATTATAATTGATCCACAGGAAATATGAGTAAACTTGGCAGAAGCATATATCACAGCTATTTTAAATCCCTCCCGCATTTTAAAAGTTTTCTTTTAAGAATAGTGTTAAAAATATGAGCTGGGTACCGTGGCTCACACCTGTAATCCGTACCACACTGGGAGGCCAAGATGGGAGGATCACTTGAGGTCAGGAGTCCAAGACCAGCCTGAGCAAGAGCAAGACCCTGTTTCTACTAAAAATAGAAAGAAATTAATTGACCAACTAAAAATATATACAGAAAAAATTAGCCGAGCATGGTGGCACATGCCCGTAGTCCCAGCTACTCGGGAGGCTGAGGCAGGAGGATCGCTTGAGCCCAGGAGATTGAGGTTGCTGTGAGCTAGGCTGACGCCACAGCACTCACTGTAGCCTGGGCAACAAAGTGAGACTCTGTCTCAAAAAACAAAACAACAACAACAAAAATAATAAAAATAAAAATAGAAAAAACTAGCTGGGCAACTAAAAACAGAAACAAAAAATTAGCTGGGCACGGTGGTGAGTGCCTGTCGTCCCAGCTACTTGGGAGGCTGAGGCAGGAGGATCGCTTTAGCCCAGGAGTTTGAGGTTGCAGTGAGCTAGGCTGATGCCACATTACTCAGTCTAGCACGGGCAACAAAGCAAGACTCTGTCTCAAAAAAGAAAAAAAGAATAGGGTAAAGAAATAGTAAGAGAAGGGAATAGCAAAGGAGGCATTCAAGGTAATGAATGCTACTTGAACTGTAGTATGAGGGAGAGTATATTTTCTAAGTCCATTAAATCAGTTACCAGTAAAGGGGGAACTATCGGTTTAAGCTAGTTACGGTTTTATTACTGGAATGTTAATTTAACACAGCTGTATGTCTAAAGCTTCTCTTCTGTTCTCAGCTCCTAATTTTCAAAGAAAAACTTTTTAGCAGCTTACCTCGAGATGAAATATGTCTTACAAAGTTTTTATTAAGGAAATTTGGAATTTATTTTTAATCTTCATTATCTCAGACGTGAATAGTTACATATCTATTTTAATGTTGACTTTGCCAATAAAATGATACTTTTAGCAGAAAAACACAGAGTATTGCATTTGTACTTGTGTGCTGAAAGAGTTGGCTGGGTCATTGGGTGTCTTGTTATGTTTCTCTAACCTGTGACACCTTTACTTACAGAGGAAGTTTCAGGCGATACCTTGGGTAGTGGCCTTGACTGCCTTGTGTATGAGCCGGCTGAGCCGGCATCTTCCATTGGGTTCTCTTTAATAACTCAGTAGTTCCTCTGGAAAACTGGCTTGAGTTTATGACCTGGTTGAAAATGTTGCTCTTTGCTAATTAACTCATAGGTTGTTACAACTAAATAAAGCTTAGTGGGTAATATTTAATCTACCCCAGTATATGGGAAAAGATTGTCACTTCTTTGCCTTTTATTAGTAGAGCCTCAAACTAAATAACCTTCAGTAATCTATTTTTAGAAGTTCAATTTGTTTTATTGTTCCTTTTGAGTGACTAATTCTGTAAGGATAATTATTTCAAAGTTAGCTTGAAATACAACCTTGGAGATGTGTAGCCATAAGAATGGTGTTTCAGAAATACTTATATATATTGACGTGGAAAGATGTTAATTATAATCTTAGTGGAAAACTCTGTTATAAAAGAATGTGTGTGAAGAACCCATTTTTGTTATACACACAAAATATCTGGATGGATTTATAGTGAGTCATTGACTCTGATTATTTCTGGGTGGATGAGATCAATGTTCTTTTTGTCTTGTTTTGTTTGTTTTTAGAAAAAAAGAGCAGAAAACACACCTATTGAAAATATGCAAAATTATGCTAGATAATACTCTATACAGAGTCTCCTCTGTTGCCCAGCCTGGGGCACGGTGGCATCATCATACCTCACTGCAGCCTCAAACTCCTGGGCTCAAGCGATCCTCCTGCCTCAGTCTCCCAAGTAGCTGGGACTACAGGCGCTCACCACGACTCGCGGCTAATTTTTCTATGTTTGACAGAGATGGGATCTTGCTCTTGCTCAGGATGGTCTTGAACTGCTGAGCTCAAGCAGTTCTCCCGCGTCAGCGTCCCAGAGTGCAAGGATTACAGACGTCAGCCACTGTGCCTGGCCGAGATAATACATTTTGAATGAAAAACTCAGTTTCTTTTTGGAAAAGAAATAAAACAAGCAACCATTATCTTCTATAATAATATTCTTCCATGTTGTAGGTTCATGGTTTTCATGGCTTTTTCTTATGGTTTGCATATCCTTCTTAGCACATAAAACTCCACAAAGGCAAGAAAAAATTTTAGCACTCTTTATTTATGTATTAGGCATATGCTAAACATTTTAAGTATCTCAGAGATGAGACATACATTATTGTTTTTGAATATAGCTCTATACGGTTTACAATGGTACAGTCTTTTGAAGTGAATTTTAAGTGGAAATTTGCTTGAACACTAGTGATAAGGAGAGAGCACACTTAATAACATAGCTTAGTTGGTCTCCTTTAACTTACTGTGTTGCTACTATTAAATATTTTTTTCCTTATTCCAATAAGATTGTTTTTCTTAATTTTCAATGTAATTTTGAGACTCACTGAGTGAAGCTTTTCTGTGGAATTAGAATAGTGTTGTTATAATTTCATGATTGTCATGGCATGTTTCTGAGCTGGGAAAGACCTTAAAATTGATGTAGCCCAACCTCTTCATTTTCTGACACAAACAGATTGCTTTTAGCCTACATGACATGAAAGTGTGGTTGCAGCCTGATCTAACAGATTCTTTCTAGCCTGGGATTTCATGGTTCTAGGTAAATTTCACATGCTCTTCCGTGCTTTTACTATTTTTTTTTTAGTGGTTGTGCCCTAAGTGCCATCTGGACATCTCGGAATGCACCACACTGAAATAAGAGTGGAGTTCTTTGTAAAAGCCAGACTCCATGGTTCATGTTTTGTCCTCAGAAAATGCTGGTACAGAACAATGCATCTGGGTATTTTGGATTAAATACAGGAAATTACTTGGTCAATCAAATTTGAGATCTTGTATTGAAATGTGCCTTATTTCTGTAAGCCCTTTTATTTCTCTGCTGTGGTCATTTAAATAAACATACTTGCAAAATTCAGTCTATTGAAGTTACTCAATACAGTCCAGTATCAGCAGTAAATAAATTCACAGAGAGTTGTGGGTACACACGACAGTGTGTTATTCTGTCAGATCGTCAAATTATCATTAGTGCCCTTTTTCCTGAAAGGAATGGGGAGCCCCTGTGAAGTCCCTAGGGACTGGGTGCTGCTTCGCGGAGTAAAGAGCCCGCTGTGGCATGGGAGCCTTGCTCTGCCACCAGCAGCTTTCCACTTTGGGCCACGTGTGGCGTCTGTGCCTCTTGTCCTTGTAACATATAGCAGTGGAACCGGATATGTCTAAGGCCTCCTAAGACTTGAAAATGCAGTGATTCTGTGTTAAATTTAGCTTCCCACAAAAAGGATATAAGACTGGATGTGTTGGTATTTAAAAGTGTGGAATTCTGCTCTTTTAATGTCTTTTGAGTTTTTCATTCCAGGATTATACCTAATTTTTTGTTTGTTTGTTTTCTTTTTGAGACAGTCTCATTCTATCCCCAGGCCTGGAGTGCAGTAGCATCATCACAGCTCACTGCAACCTCCAACTCCTGGGCTCAAGTGATCCTCCTGCCTCAGCCTCCTGAGTAGCTGGGACTACAGGTGCACGCCACCATGCTTGGCTAATTTTTGTATTTTTCACAGCAACAGGGTCTCACTCTTGGTCAGGCTGGTCTCAAGCTCCTGACCTAAAATGGTTCTCCCACCTTGGCCTCCCAAAATGCTAGGATTACAAGTGTGAGCCACCATGCCTGGCCCTAGCTTTGTTTTTCTACTTTCTTATTCTTCTGGAATGTTTCTAGTAAGATCACATTCCTTTCTTAAAATCATGTTTTCCTACCATTTTAAGCATTTTTAAAAATAAATAAATAAACTGATTTAATTTCACCCCTTCTTTCCAAAGCTCTTTGGTCTTTTTAATCCATTTGATATTATAAAGGAAGAGTTTTTAAGGACCTTTAAACATGTTTTTTATTTTTTTTTTTTCACAGATGAATCTTAAGGCCAAAAAAAATGTTTTTAGATTTAAATCATTTTTGAGATGTTAACAAACTTTTTTGTGTTTATTTCAAGAAATGTCAGTTACAGTCATTAAATATTTTAGAAATTTTAAATGTGTATTACTAACATAATAGTAATAATGTATTAATATTGCATGGAGTTAATGTATCGTGGCATGTGGATATGATGTGCAGTCAGAAGGGGAGCAGCCTCAGCTTCCGCTTGAGCAGCCTGCACCTTTGTCTTTCGGGCAGGTCTCCTGGTCCAGGAGCCAGCGAGAGGCTGCACCCTGGTGTCCTCGTCAGGTGGCCCCTGTGGGAGGAGGTTTCGTGGTGTTAGCATTGGTGTTTTCTAAACTGTACATTCATCTTCAGTGTA
>VBSM01000865.1:1089930-1101498 GCA_008086735.1 Cheirogaleus medius | reverse complement strand
CAATCTTGGCTGCTTAATCACAAGCATCCTCATCATTTTGTCCAGTTGGTTGCAATAGACATCCGCTGTAATCGATTGACTAGGTTTCATGAAGCCATAGTGGATTTTAGCTTTTTGGGGTGAATATTTGGTTTTGGATTGTTTCAGCACTTCACCTTTATCCATCTGTTGTGCTGAACACTTGCGATTGTCAAAAAGAATCCAACTTTTGTCCCAGATAACAATATAGAAATGGTTCGCCTTCATGTCATAACAGCAAAGAAAGGCAAGCTTCAAGACAGTTTCTTCTGATGCTGGTTTAATTCAAGTGTTACTCATCTATCCAGCTTCTTTACCTTGCCCATTTGTTTCAAATGATCCAGTATTGTTGGAATAGTAATGTCAAACCTTGCTGCTAATTCACACGTACGTTGAGATGGATTTGCTTCCACTACAGCTTTCAGCTTATGATTATCCACTTTGGTCTCAGGTCACCCACATGGCTCATTTTCAAGATTAAAATCACCAGAATGGAACTTGTCAAACCATCGATGTACTGTGTGTTCATTAGCCACATCCTTCCCAACACTACGTTGATATTTCGAGCCTTCTGCACTGTGTTGGTTCCACAATGGAACTAATGTTGAAAAATAGCATGAATTTTTGACTTATCCATGGTTTCACAAAAATTGCTCTAAAAAATAACATTGAAAGATAAACACAAGCCAAACTGCGTTTGAAAGACTGAGGACGTACCTTCACAATAAAAATAAAACGAGAAGTGTCAAAGTGAAATGTTAGAGATATCAACTGTCAAACTTAGTACTTAAGGAAATCAGACATTCCATACTTAATAACCTAATACATTTAGAGTATCTCTAGATGGATAGGAAACAACCATTTTGGAATATCAGACCTTTTGCAAATAACATTTTTATTCATTTACCTCATTTTCAGTATTTACTATTGAAATCAGCCAGTGTAGTTTGCTTCTTGCTGAAAATGAAAGAACATACAGCCAGCTGGTTGCTGTTTTCCACTAGGCGTCCCTGCACCAAGACATAACGCAAAGGTGCTTTCCCAGATGTTCACGGGTTCCCAGGGACTGCAAACCCCAGGCAGTTCAGTCCCGCCCACCAGTGCCCGACTGCCGATAACTGGTGACCTTCTTTCTGCTTTGCTCTCATGTAGAATCTGTGCATCCTAACTGCCGGTCAAATCTCATCTATTAGTATTATGGCTGTAGTTTTGTGGAAATAGATATTCAGGAAGGTAAGCGTGACCTTGCCCACAGCGTTCAGTTACCCACGATTGGTTTGACATGCTCGAGGGCACTGTGGGCTTTATAGTTTGGAAAGAGCTTACAGGAGAACCTCTGTTAACTAAACCTCTGTAAGACAAGGAAGCAGACTTAGGTGAGAGAAACAGAACACATTCTAGGTGCCAAGGAAATTTAAGAGGTCATGGCTCTTGATGGGTGAAGGAGACCACAGAGTTCTCTGAGGACCCCCCACTGGTTTGACAGCAGCAGCAATGGCAGGAGCTAGTGGTGCTCCTGGCCCTAGGGACACGGCCCGTGCAGAAAGGGGAAGCATTGTCCCGAAGGCCCTCATTTTGCTTCAGGATCGAACTGTTTTTAACATTCCTTGAACTGTTTTGGATGTTCCTAGAAGTACATGACTGGATGGATTTTTCCTGGGACCAGAATGATTCACCTTTTTAGGATATGTTGAGTTGAGTTTGGAAAGGGGGACGATTTCCTTTCAAAAGCACGGTACAGTATATGTCTGCAGTGGTGGCCTCAGCCTTGAGACCGCTTGCTCCTTCTTAGTAACTTGATTTATCCAGTTGAGGTAGGTAGCAGGCACATTCGTGAAGAGTAATGGGTTGATGTGGTGTTTTTAAATTAATACATGCTATTTATTAACCTAGTTTGTCACGGTCACAGTGACTTTCCCTCTAAGTATTTTAAGTGTCAATGTGATTATTATGTTCCCTGGTTGCATTTGTCTGGTGTCCTGTCTTCATCTGTTCCTGAACTAAAACTAATCTTAAAATAACTATGTTTCCTCCCTTTCCCCAATTCAAGGTCCATGGTCCCACTGCTGCAGGTGATATCAAGGGGCTCGCCTATGTCTTTTGAGGACTCCAGTCGAATCATCCCACTCTTTTACCTTTTCAGCTCCTTGTTTAGTCATTCGCTAATTTCCATACATGATAATGAATTCTTCGGTGATCCCATAGAAGGTGAGAATTTTCAGAAATCAGTAGCCTGTCAGTTTTCATAGACGATAGACAGGTTTTAAGCCTTTCAAGTCTTTCAGTGTGTGTTAAGAAATGAGAAAAGAAACGTATGATGGAAAACTGGGTTGTGTTTCTCAGTTGTAGGTCAGAGGCAGTCGTCAATGATGCCCTTCACTTTAGAGGAGCTGGTGGTGCTGTCTCGGTGCCTGCGGGACGCCTGCCTGGGCATCATCAAGCTGGCCCACCCTGAGACAAAGCCCGAGGTGCGGGAGGAGTACGTCACCGCCTTCCAGAGCATCGGAGTCACCACCAGCTCCGAAATGCAGCAGTGTATCCAGATGGAGCAGAAACGATGGATTCAGCTGTTTAAGGTGTGGAGCGTGTGTGTTTCATTGCTTGCTGAGGTCGAATAGTATGCATATTTGTTTTGTCTTGACTCGTTTCGGAAGAATAGGTTTGTTTCAGTCATACATTTTAATCTGCAGAAGTTTATAATTAAGAAAAGTAATTTTAATTTTAATTTACCTCATTTAAAAACCTTGCTTTTATATTGTTATATTATCTTTTGTAAATTGCCGTAAGTACTTACTGTGACAATGTGAAGTATAATTTAAAATTTTTAATGTTTTCATTTAAAAATTTCTTACAGATTTTATTTTTCAAATAACTGATTAATAAGGTAGAAAGGTCATTAATTTTAAATGCAAGTTGTATGTAAATTATTTTAAAACATCTTCATTTTAAAAGAGAAGTTATGAGTTAGTGTGGCTGGAATGTTGGCAGGAAACCACCACCACTGAGAATGTAACCATCGGTGTAGAAGAAAAGGAAAGGAAAAGGGTGCTTGACTTCCCATGAAATTTCTGCAGCAAACACATCTAGTCAGCTAAAATTGCTCATTAAAGGAGTGAGAGCAGAAGAAGTGCATTTTCCAAATTGAATGCTAGATTTACAGTCCGTTTAATACCAGCGACCTCTCGCACACTAATGTTCAGTTCGAGTCATCGGCTGTCCCTTTGGGTCTTTTATCACTGCTTTTGTCAAGCTATCTATTTAATTGAAAGAAGTTAATTGAATGAAAATGATCAACTAAGCTTGTATTAATATTGCTAATGGAACTTTCTTCTTGGCCATGTTTGGAGAAAGATGTCAAGCTAGACTTTAGGAAGGGCCCATTAATGCTTGCACTTAACCTGATGGGCTAATTAAGGAATGCTTATTCATTCTACAAGTCCGGGAGAGTCTCTAGCCAGCCCATTCTGCCTGATTTTACAACACATTTCACTTATGAGCATGAGCATTAGTAGCAGAGAGAGTAACTGATAATGTTTTGATTGCAGTGAATACAGCACTAATGCATCATTGAATTTATAATTGTGCAGATTGGTGTAATATATGTTTGCACAATTTATTTTAATTACCTATCTCTATATTCCTAAGTAAACTTTAAAGGTTACATGTTAAGCCCTTCATATATCTTTTCTTAGCAATTGACAATTTTGTAACTTTTCTAAGTTAAAAATAAGCTATCTTATTAAAATTTATGATCCTTATGTAAGCTTTTCCTGGGTATGGGTATTATGGTAGCATATGTGTTTTCCTTTCAGTATTTAATTAAACTCTGGGATCTTTGTTAATAAAGGTTTCCATTAGGTAGGATATCAGGTTTTGTGTACAGTATCAGATAATTTCCTTGTGTTATAGCACCTATTGAGAGTTTTATAATTTTCATATGACAGGCTTATCTTTAGGACATAGAAATCTCTGAAGTTAATAATGCTGTGTATTTTTCACCCTGCCCCTGTTTTGTTTTGCTTAAGCATTAAATTAAAATTTTGTAGTGAACTCTTTTCTTTATGCCTCAAAGGGACTCCTTGCCACTTCATTAGTCACTGAAGGTTTTAACAATTAGAGTGAAAGTTCACTTTTTTTGGTACAGGATTGTTTTAGGTTTGAAATTGAGTTGTTACAGAGTTTTGAGTTTAAAATAGAATAATTTGAAGACAATTTTTGAATGGGTTGCTGTTGTTTGACCAAAACAGTCCCCCCAAAACCATTTTATACCACCTGTTATTAAGCTGAGCCCTAAAAATAACAAAAATCAAAGCCTAGTCTTTTAGTAATCAGCTCCATTCATTTTTCTTTTAAGAAAATATTATCTTTATTATGAAATGGTAAGAACTTACCTGAGTGGTTACTATGTTTTAGACAGTATTCTAAGTGCTTTGCATATATTAATTCATTTAATATTAATACAATAATTCTGTGAGAAAGATGCTGTATTTATTCCTATTTTACAAATGATGTCACGTGGCTAGTAGTTGGTGGAGCTAGCTGCTACTCTACATTCCCCTCTGAAAAGTAGTAAAATAAAATTTTATCAGCATTTTTAATATATCATAGTGCCAAATTCGAGTTGAATAAGTCAAGGTAGAATCAACCAAGAAAAGTAAAAGCATTTTGCCAATGATCTCCTACCTTGTGTTGATTTTGACAGAATTGCAAATGATGAGACCTGACTCCTTCAACACCAGCCATTTTCATTTTTCAGTCTTTTGATGGTCCTCCCGAGCTAATTTGTGTAAGAGGCTCTGTTGGCTGGTCACAGAACATAGAATTTTAAGTGGATAGAGTCATCTTTCTTTGTCACTGTAAGAATTGAGGTCAGTTTCTAAGCCCTGCGTTGACACTGCTAAAACAGTTTATGCATTTATCAAATTTATAAACTCCTCTTGAAGTGTAATTTATAGCTGTAATTGCTTTAGCTCTGTGAGGAGATAGGAAATTCTGTTTTGATATGTCTTTGTGTGCAGCTACCCAAATTAACAGGTGTTACCAGCGGTGCGGCAGGGAGACGAGGAGGAAGGCTCTCACGCCTTCTGTCTGTGTATCTGCACACGGGGAGAAAGAGCTCCCCGGGTTGTGAGTGATTTTCCCTTTCTTGGTGGTTGATTTGTATTTTTCAGTTTCAAAAACGTTTTTTTTAAAAAGTCAAAATTTAAAACAATAGTAGCGCCCTAACTATAACCCTAACGTGCCATCATTAACTGTCAGTGTTAGCCAGAAGGTGCGAAGCGATGCACCCGAATTTTGTTTTTGTAGAGCTCTGCCAAGTCCCTTTCTGTCTTAGCAGGTTTGAATTTTTTGTTTTTGCTTTTTGACTAGTTAAAGTGGATACTTTGAGTAGTAATTTTGTAGTGTCATAAACATGTGCTGGAGAATACTGTTTTTCAAAATATGCCTGTTTTTAACAAGTGACAACTAAGAGCTGTATACAGCTTGATTGACAGCAGCGATCCATACCAGAGACTTCATGGCGGTGGCGGGCCGGGGATGGGAAACCTGATCCCTCCAGATCCCCAGTACAGCCCTTGACCAAAACCAAACTTCGCAAAGCAAATCGCTTCATCGGGAGGATTTGTTCTGTACAATTTGGCTTCATTCAGAAGGCTGTACTCAAGGATCCAGAGTGCCACGCGTGGCCCCAAGGCTGCAGGTTGCCCACCCCTGCGTGGTCAGTCTGCTAGGGGGCCGTGAATGAATTCAGCCCGGGTCCCTGTTACCACTGTGTAGTAAGGAAGAGGAGCGTTCAGCTGCTTACACTGAGAAAGAGCCAGCCTGAGGGCCGGTGCTGCCGAAGCACAGAGCTGCAGTGCCAGCTGCCAGCATCGTCACAGCTGCAGGACGCGGGCGTTTCCTGTGCATGGCTTTCTTAGAGCTGGGCATTGCAAGTTTTTCTCACATGTCTTCTTCATATCTTCTTCATTATGAAGTCACATTTTTTTAAATTTCTCTTTTAATATGTTTACCACATTACACATTTACCACACTTAAATACCTATAAATTATATGCTTTTTGTTGAGATTTTAAAGAATTAACTAAGCTGTTTGGTTTCACTTACCTGATTTTACATAGAGACTTTTACTTTATATTATAATGTAACTTGGTCTTCCTGTTGCCTTTCAGAACTTGGACTGTATGAACTTATTTTTTGGTTGCAATACTATATCCAAATATCAGTCATCTCCACTCAGAAATGTCATAATTTAACATTAATAGCCTTAAGTCATCTAATTTATACATAAATTTATTATATGATAATGTGTTTTCTTATGAAGTGATAATTTAGGTTATGCTTAAGAATATTTCCCCAAGGGTAATTAAGCAAGACTTTCTTACAATCAGCATAGCCAGTGAACTCTCTAACACACTGTGGTCTTGTGAAAACACTGCATGTTAATTTATAATCTTTAACTTGGACAGGCGTCAGGTTGAATTTTTATAAGGAATTTCTATGTTTCTGTGCAGTTATGTACTTGATCTTTTTAATATTTGGGTTGAGGGAAACCTTTTAAATATCACCTATTTTTAATTCAAATGGTACATGATAGAGCATGTAGAACAGTTGTATGTGTTTCTAGGTATTCAGTTTATTAGTTTCTGAGCATTTATTTAATCTAAGGTTTTGATCTAGTGGAAGAACGTGGTATGTGGGACAAGAGTTAACGCATCAGATGAATATAATCCTGTGCGTTTATGACTTACAATCTACTGGAACTTGTATATTGAGCTAGATAGAACCAGTTTTTCTGATGTTTGTTTGCTATTTTATTTTGCTTTCTGTAAGTCACCACCCTGAGTCTCGAGTCTGGGCATGTCAGAACCACAGGGAGCAGTTGGGACAAATGCTGACCGGCTCTGCCTCGGAGCGGTTGACTGGGACCTCGCTCTGGTGGCACGGTGGGCGTTTGCCAAAGCTCCAGGGGGTTCCGACATGTGGCAGAGGTTAAGAGCCACGGACCTAACTCTACCTGTTAGAGTTCACTTGGGGCAGACTTTTATGACAATTAATCTCAATTTGCAAAACAGCACTTCGGTGCTGTTTAAAATTCTAGAAGTCTTTCAGTTTTGGTAAAGTCTCCCAGAAACCTGGATAAAATTTTAATTGAAACAAAAACTCTCTAATGAATTCAACACTGGCTATCTGTTGATCAGTTTAAAATTGTTACTCCAGTTTTTCTTACCTTTTATAATATTTAGTCAATTTATGTAAATTTTTACTTGTTACCTCCACAAACTTTCCTTTTTGGGACTAAATATTTGTGGAGTGGTTGAGTCTGTGACACTGAAAGTGAATGTGGACCAGGATGGAGTGTGCTTACAGGTGTTTTGACATCGCAACATGGAGCCAGTCAGATTTTCATGATTTCTTAATATTTAGGTTTTTCTTTAAAACTTAGAAGAAAAATAGTTAATATGAAGGAGGAAAAACATTCTTAGTTGATTTTGAGGTATGATATTTAACATTTCTAAAAACTATTTTTGGAATTGGTCTAGGGCTAATCATGCCATATTTAGCAAATGAAAATGCAGGTCACCTGGTTAAATTTGAATTTCAGATAAATCACAATTACTCTAAAAATGTACTTATGTCCCAAGCAATGTTTGCGACATGCTTTAATGAAAGCAATATTTGGGACATACTTACGCTAACAGTATATTATTTGATGTTTATCTGAAATTCAAACTTAACTAGATGTCCTGTATTTTCTCTGGCATTCCTGTCCAGGGCTCATCTTCAAATTTAACGTAAGACGTGCTTTCCCACGGTGACGTCTGTCTGGCATCCTTTCCATGACTTGCGTCCTTAGACTCAAATCACTTTACCTTCTGCTTTCCTCTCTCTCTCCTCCGTTCTTCCTTTCTCTACTCCTTCCTCCTTTTTTTTTGGCGGAGGGGGCCAAAGAGGATCAGTGGTATTAGGACATTTTATATGTAATATGTGATTACTTCTTTTTCCACTTTTAACATATGAAAATAAGAAACAGGATGCCCCAAACTGAAACTTTTTAATGTTTAATTTTACAATAATTTTGAAGAAGGATGTAAATGAGGGCATTAATTGCCTTATACCTAAGTTAATAACTTTTGTGACCTATAGAAAATAAATGTCCTCAAGAATAGAGGATGAATATCTAAGAGTGGACACAGTTTTGTCTTCTGTAGTTAGGCAGACGTCCTCCCCCTGCATGACCTTGAGCAAGTTACCCCTTGCCCTCATTAAACCTAAGTTTCCTTGGGGGCGTTATATGCCTGGGGGTCCCAATATTCAGTGGGATAATGCAGTTAAATACATGTAAATATTTGTCAGAAAGCATGTCCTTTGTTAACTATTGTGTTTATAAAAGGTTAAATTTCAGCATGGTAGCTATTTAATCTGGATTTATCTATAGTATTGGTTGGTCATGAAAATGGGAAGACATTTTCTTCATACACAGATTATACTTCTGTCTCTAGTATTGGAAGAGGCATGGTGGCCTCTTGTGGACTACCTGAATTTGTCCTATACGAGGATAGCGTGTGTAATGTTACACAGCTAATTGAGATTTAATCTTTACTTTTGAAGAGGAAAGCTGAGTGACTTCTAAGAATTAAGTGCATTAGATCAATGACGTTATTTTGAGCACATAGTTAACTAGGTAAAACCTAAAACAAGGCTATTGCCAATCTGCCTGTGCTGCACAAGAAATCGATAATTATAAAGCATTGAGTGTATGTAACCCCTTGAGCAACCACACCAGATTCAAGGGTCAAGGAATAACTAACTCCAGATTTACCCTGACTACTTAAACTAATTTCCACAAATTCAGAAGAGTAATAATTACTGTAGTATTGTGATAGGTTTTCAAATGTCACAAGAGATGCCACTTCTAAATTGGTAAGAAATATCCACTAGTTAGCTGTATTCCAGATCTCCAGAGGTTTTTACTAAGGTAGTTTTATTTGCATGCCCAAGGCGCTCAAATATTTCTTTTTTCTGTCCATGGGTAGGTTATTCAGGTGGCGTCCACATTATAGTGGCCTGAGACATCAACCCAAGGACCCTTTCTCACCCTTTTCCCTTGGGGACACAGATTTTCTGGTATCCCTGTATGCCAGGATTTGCATTTCTTTAAAAAAGCATTTGTATTTCTATTGTATGTAGATGCTGAATTATGGAATTTTAAAGGGAAATCTAATAACGGTTGACATTGTGTGATCTTGCTTATCCAGTGGGTATATTTAGAAATCAAGTTGTTCTGATTTTATTACTCCTCCGATTATCCTAATTGTATTTTATTTAATTAGAAGCAGTGTGTACATAAGCCTGAGTGACTTTTTCAGAAAATACCATCGAAGTCTTCTTAAATTAATTCCCTAGTAGTTTTATGATTGAATCCTGGTTGTAGAGGTTTAAAACTTTGGATTTATAATTTTGGTTTATCTTTGCTTATAAAAGATACATTTCTATTCAATATAGAATTTCAGATCTTTTTTAAATAGTGCTATTAGATCTCTTTAATCATATATTATAAAATTTATAAATAATTATTGATCCCTATCAGTCACTGAGTACCTACTAGGTTCCTCGGTAGTTATAATAGTTGGATTCTCTTTGTAAGGAGCCAGAGAAGAATTATAATATTGCTCATTCAGAAAAAAATAAGAATAAAAGACTAAGCTATGATAATGTAGTGAAAATTTGTGTAGGCCTGACCATTTGGGGAAGCTTTACCAAGGAGATGAGACTAAATTTTTGTGGAGTAATGGTGGGAAGTAGACTTAACTCCAGAAGCTTATTTAAGGGAAACACTGAGATTTGTGGGGGTGGGGCTGGGGAAGGTGTGACAGTGAGGACTAGGGTGCTTCTCTTTCCTCCAGTGCCCTTGGTACAGTGTTTCTCAGAAAAACAAGACGTGCTGTTTTAACTTATGAAAGTTTTACAAAATTGCACCACATGGAGATGTCTTTCTTGTAGCTCAGATGAGCTAATAACACTTCCAAATTTGTGTTTCAAAACTTATTCATCATTTCTCTTGTAATTAAAAATAATTATCATGTGCATGTATGTGTTGATTTTTCTGTACATATTTGTTTGCAGATAACTGCTTTGTGCACATCTTACACTGGCAGAAAAAAGCCCTTTTTTGTCGCTGGTTTGGTGGTTTGTGGCCAGATGCGATGCCGGGGTCCCGCTGCCGGGGTCCCGCTGCCGCGCGCTGCTCTGGTTAGAGGTGTGCTCGGCTCTGCGCCGCGGTAGTTGCTGACCTCGCTTGTGTGACACAGACCTTTCTTTCTCTTCAGGTTATCACCAACCTGGTGAAAATGTTGAAGTCCAGAGACACAAGGAGAAATTTTTGTCCTCCAAATCACTGGCTGTCAGAACAAGAAGATATTAAAGCAGATAAGGTGTTAATGAAAAATCTTTTTAATATATTTTATTAAAAATATTTTTCAGCTTTTGTCTTTCTGAGGAGAAAAATAATCCTTTAAAATTGTTTTGTTACTTATTCACAAAGTATTAATGGTAAACCTTAACTACTAACTCTTTGGTTACATAATGGGACGTAGCACTACCATTGACTTAAACATGCATTCTGAGTTTGTTATTAATCCTAGTTAATCTCAAATTATATTGAAGCCTAATGATTCTTTGTTGATGTTGAAAAAGATGTTGCTTTTATTGGTATTAATAATAAATATACAAGGGCTGTCCGGAAAGTATCTAGCCATTGTCAATGTAACAAGAATGTTACATGGCTGGATACTTTCCAGGCAGCCCTCGTATATTCAGTGCTTGAAAGAGATAGATCTCCTTAGTTCTCCAAAGAAGCAGAGACAAATTTGAATACTGCTAAGATCTACGTCTAAAACAGATTCAATAGTTTAATATGTTGGAGAAAAATTTAAGTAACATTAACAGGGTATGAAGTGTTTTCATTTTTGTTTTTCAGAAAAGTCTTGAGTGGATTCATTTCAGAATCTTAGGGGTGGGAAATAGGGAGTAGAGGGGTATGGAAGAAAGCAGGTTACAGAAATATTAAGAGAAAACATGAGTGCCGAGAACAATTTCATAAGCATTCCTGTGTCCTCATGAGATATTTTGTCTTTAAGTATATGGCTTCTAACGCCACTGACCAGGGTTAGCAACTGTGTCAGACCCTATAGCAGCGAACAGCTCCAGGACCCAGGCAGGGGTTGCCAAACAACATCTCTCCCTGAGAAGAGGCAGCTCCTTGGCACAGTGGTTGGTTCTAGGTCGGGGGGACCCTACAGGATGGGTGTGGAGTGTCCCGTCACACTAGAGAGCCAGGGAGCCATAAAAGGCTCCTGGGGTCGAGTGGCAGGATCGGGAGGCTTTGGAAGGGCTCCAGGTGGCCACGAGTGGGAAATCTGAGCCTCGGCAGAAACAGCTGCAGGTGACTCAAATGTCAGATGTGCTTAAATCTACAATTTAATAATACTAAAAAGAAAACTTCATTGGTCATTTTTGTAGGATGCAAAGGAACCACCTCTTTTTTTTT
>VBSM01000865.1:1076378-1089920 GCA_008086735.1 Cheirogaleus medius | reverse complement strand
AGATAGAATCTTGCTCTGTTGCTCTGGGTAGAGTACAGTGGAATCATCATAGCTCACAGCAGCCTCAAATTCCTGAGCAGGCGATCTTCTTGCCTCAGCCTCCAAAGTAGCTGGGACTACAGGCACATACCATGACACCTGGCTAAATTTTTCTGTTTTTAGTAGAAATGAGGTCATTCTTGCTCAGGCTGGCCTAGAACTCCTGACCTCAAGCGATCCTCCCGCCTCAACATCCCAGAGTGCTAGGATTACAGGCGTGAGCCACCGTTCCCGCCCGCCTCATTATTTTGAATACTGTTTTGACTAAAAGAAGTGATCAGATATTTTAGCCTGCCTTTCCTTTGTGAACTGTACTTCAGGCTAGCCAGGTGGTTGATGATGTGTGTTAATAATACCTGAAACTAGAATCACCCCATTCTGCAGGCCCCTGTGAGACAGAAGACCTGGGCAGTGCTACCCCGAATGTGATCTGTGCACTGGTCCTGCTGGTCTGAGGCCGTGTGAGCATCCCCCAGGAGATGAGGGTCTGGTGCCGGAATATAAATCATTGCACCTCTGCCTAATTCAGAAAGTTTTGTTACAGGAAAATAGCAACTGAACCCAGCAGCTTGTTTAGGGACTCGGTTGTTTATGTTTTGGCACAAGTTCTTTATCTCATCACCAACCTGGAACACAGTGCACACAGCACACTGGGAGTGGCTTTCAACTCTGCAGTGCTGAGCACACGCAGGCGCCTCCTGTGAAAGAGCTCCCCGGCCAGGGAAGAAGCATTCCTGCCCCAAAATTAAATCTGAATGATTTATCTGACTGCAAGCTTATAGGAAATGGAGGGATTAGAAGTGCATGTTTAACAACCCCATGAGGGTGCAATTAGCAAAATCCAGATTATGGGAAATTTTACTGGACAGAAGTTTCTGCCCCTTCATTAACCACTTCGGTACCAGCGTCGACTTTAGCCGACAGCCGTGATATGAAGGCGCACGGCCGAGCGTCGACTTTAGTTGACAGCCAAAAGCCTTTACTTTTACAGCTTTTATCTCTGCAGTTGCAGTGTGTACGTACAGCTAATAAGTTACTATGAATCTGTGACCTTTTAACAAGTCCTTAGTAGGAGTTATTATAGTTATTTTCCTAAAGCTGCCTGTAAAGTACAACAAGCTTTCAGTGCTTTAAAGCTTTCCTCATCACACAAGAGCAAAACGGAGTTGTCGTCAATGCACAGCACAAACTACCGTGCGGACCGTGAGTGCTGGCTGTGGGTGAGGTTTGCGGCCAGTGAGTGCGGTACCGAAGTGGTTAAAAATTGGAAGGGGTTGGACGAGGTGGCTCACACCTGTAATCCCAGCACTTTGGGAGACCAGGAGTTTGAGGCTGCAGTGAGCCATGATGGTGCTGTTGCACTCTAGCCCAGGCGACAGAGCAAGACCCTGTCTCAAAAAAAATAAATAAAATTTAAAATAAAGTGTGATATATTTTGCTTCATAAAGTAATGATATTATGATGACTTACTATGTCTAGATATTTCTTTTGGCTGTATTAGAAAAAGTAATTAAACTGCAAAAGTATGGAAGTTCAGCCAGCATAAAAGAGGGCACGAGAAAGTGGCGTGAAAAGAGCATGAAGGTATTAGATCAAGGAGAGTGTCCAGCCACTAGAATAAATGTGAAACACTGGTTGTGCTCAGGTGTGGCCAGGTAGGAGTTCGTGCAGGAAGTGCTGAACCAGGGTTGCCCCCGCAGGTCACTCAGCTCTACGTGCCAGCGTCCAGACACGTGTGGAGGTTCCGGCGCATGGGAAGGATAGGCCCACTGCAGTCCACCCTGGATGGTGAGTTTTCTAGGACGCAGGTGTATTGAGGAATGATATACACACTGTGGAATTCACTCCTTTTAGTGTATAGTTCTGTTAACTTTTTCTTTATAGCATCGAGTTGTGTGACCGTCACCAGGATAACCATGTACAATAGTTTGCTACCCCTAAAATTACCTTGAACTCCTTGGTGGCCAACCCCTCCCCTAGCCCCAGGTCCTGGCAGCCACTGATTTGTGTGGTATCCTCGCTTTCCTTTTTGCAGAATGTCTTAAACGAAATCATGTGGTGTGTGGCTCTGCGTGTCTGTTCACTGAGCACGGTGCACTTGAGGTCGGCGGCACTGTGTGAGTCGGGTCCCTCCTGCCGCCTAGCTGTGTTCTGCTGCTTGTCAGTCCATTCGCCAGAGGACGTGTGGTTATGTTGTCGGTCCCTGGTGATTATTAATGCAGGTGATACAAACATCCGTGCACAGGTCTGTGTGTGAATATGCAGTTTTGTTTCATTTGGTGAATATCCGGAAGAATCCTGAGTCGTTTGGCAAGTGTCTGCTTGTCAGAACCTGCAAACTGTTTATACCATTTTGCATTCAGACCAGCATTGGATGAGAGTTCCATATCCTAGTCAGTAGTTGGAATTGTCATTTTTTTTTTAATTTTATTTTAGCCATTTGAAAGGTATGCAGTGATATCTAATTGTGGCTTTAATTTGCATTCCCCAGTTGACTAATGATGTTGAGTGTCCTTTCATGTACTTGTTGTTTTACTATTGAGTTTTGTTTTGTTTTGTTTTTCCGAGACAGAGTCTCACTCTGTTGCCCAGGCCAGAGTGCCGTGGCGTCAGCCTAGCTCACAGCAACCTCAAATTCTTGGGCTCAGGCGATCCTCCTGCTTCAGCCTCCCGAGTAGCTGGGACTACAGGCATGCGCCACCATGCCTGCCTAATTTTTTCTATATATATTTTTAGTTGACCAATTGATTTCTTTCTATTTTTAGTAGAGACGGGGTCTTGCTCTTGCTCAGGCTGGTTTCGAACTTCTGACCTTGATCAATCGGCCCGCCTCGGTCTCCCAGAGTGCTAGGATTACAGGCGTGAGCCACCGTGCCCGGCCTACTATTGAGTTTTGAGAGTTTTTAATATATATTTTGGATTAATGCCTTTATCAGACATGTGATTTGCAAATATTTTCTCCTAGTCTGTGGCTTGTCTTTTTCTTTTCATATTATAGTAGTATCTTTTGAGGAGCAGGTTTTCAATTTTGATATCCTATCTGTCATAATTTGTTTTGAGTTGTGCTGTTGGTGTGATGTCCGAGATACCTTCACTTAATGCAGGCGTCCTCGAACTACGGCCCGCCGGCCACATGCGGGTGTTTTTGCCCATTTGTTTTTTCACTTCAAAATAAGATATGTGCAGTGTGCATAGGAATTTGTTCATCGTTTTTTTTTAAACTATAGTCTGGCCCTCCGACGGTCTGAGGGACAGTGAACTGGCCCCCTGTTTAAAAAGTTTGAGGACCCCTGACTTAATGTAATGGTTTGCTTTTCTCTCCCTAATGTTTTTCTTGTTAGCTCCTGCTCACTTGAGCTATGCAAGATGTAATATATTCTTAAAGTGTATTCATAATTTATGAATTTCAGTCAGCTATCTGTGGCATGATTTTTTTGGTGTGCATTTTGTTCTTCGTTCTTAGTTGCTTTTAGTTTCTGGGGTCAGTGAAGGAGAGGGTGCTGCTGGAGTCCGGTCTTTCATTTCTAAGTATTTGGTAATCTGTGTGTGTTTTGGAGATTATCCTGTGTCCACCATGGTAGATTAACCTTGTGAGTTTGGTATTTGCTGTTAGGTTTTAGTAAAAACTAGGACATCAGATGTTAGAATCTTATAACAATTTGCTTAAGGTTTTATAGATGCTTTGTTCATATTTTGATCAGAATTAATTTATCAGCCGTTTCTATTTGACGTTTGTACTTCCATGTTAGAATTGTTAAGAGGTGTAATTTTTGTTTTCCAAAATGTTAAAGAAATAATTTTTTGCAAGAAACAGAACAAAATTTGTGGGAATAAGCACATACTTTGTTGTTTGAATCCAAATCTAGATGTTTAGCATTTTGTTTTATTTACTAGAATAGCCATTACCATATCCATTGTGGTCTGTTTATTTTTTGTCACCAAGTAATATCTTCTTTTCTTGCTTCATTGAACAGATTTTACGATTTAAAATATTACCCTATGTGCTCACCCAAAGGTTTGCACCCACATATTCTTTAAACATGAATTACTGTCTTGGATAATTTTTCGTTGTGGATTTTGTTGTCCAGTGGTAGCCCTGCAGTTTGGATGTGTCTAAGGTATTATACCAGAACAGCTAAGGTGATTTGGGTGAGGTTTAGGGAGAAGTGGTAGCTCTTGTGGTTTGACAGTTTCAGCAGCCTAGAGTCGCACGAATTGAAGAATGAATAAATTAATGAACAGCAGTTATTTTAATCTATTTGGGGGTTTTTTCTTCCTTTAATGCTACCTAAAGCTTCATGGGGTATTGTAAGAAAACTTAAATTACCAGACTAACCCTGCTCTTGTTGTAGGTTTTGTGGAATGCCTGCATGTCTTGATTTTGCTGTGGTGACCTCTCTGCAGCTATGTGGCTCTTGGGCATGACCTGTCACAGAGCCGCTTCATGAAGACCAGAGACACTTGTCTGTTCTGTTTTTAACTAGTTCCTCATTCGTTATATTGTTGGGAGCTCTTATTTTAACTCTTTTTGAAGTATAATTTATGTAGATAAAGATGATTTTTTAAAGTAAGACTATTTACATTTATTGTCGCATGATTACCTAATCATTCTGTAAAACCAAGTAGTAAAAAACATACACAATGGATTAAAGTTCTGGGCAGGCCTTCTCTGCCCAAAACCCTACTCTTGAATGACTCTTTTTTTTTTTTTTTTTTGAGACAGAGTCTCATTCTGTTGCCCAGGCTAGCGTGCCGTGGTGTCAGCCTAGCTCACCGCAACCTCAAACTCCTGGGCTCGAGCAATCCTTCTGCCTCAGCCTCCCGAGTAGCTGGGACTACAGGCATGCGCCACCATGCCCGGCTAATTTTTTCTATATTTTTTTAGTTGTCCAGCTAATTTCTTTCTATTTTTAGTAGAGACCGGGTCTCGCTCTTGCTCAGGCTTGTCTTGAACTCCCGTCCTTGAGTGATCCTCCCGCCTCGGCCTCCCAGAGTGCTAGGATTACAGGCGTGAGCCACCGCGCCTGGCCTTGAATGACTCTTAAATGAAATATCTTGTCTTTCTCTTCAGTGATCTTTCTTCCAGACCAGAGTTTGTCTCGTCATTCAAACCCTTTCACTGCCGCTACATTCATTTAAATGAGTGTGTGAAAACCTCGGCAAGCAATGTAAAATTGGCTTAATCCCACTTGAATTAGGGGAGGAGCAGTTAGTTAGCTCATAGCACAGGCAGTTGTATTTTGTTGCGTTTTCATTTATTCAAATGGAGGAACTTGGATTTCTAAGTACCTGTGCATTGCTGGTTGCCCATATGTCCTTTTAAAGAGCAAGCCTAAAAATAAAATTTAATAAATGAGCAAATTTTGTGAATGGGTAGTTTATATGTCCTTTCTATGTATGCCCTTTTAATTTAAAGAGTATGCAACCCTTATTTTTTATCAACCATGTTGAGTCTGGTTACTTTGTTTTCTGTGCATAATAATGTCGTATGTAATAATTATTTAGACATTTTAAGGGTTATAAGGCACTATAATTATTCAGTTTTTCAAAATCTAATGACACTATAATAAAGCTTTCTATAAATAATTTAGTATCTCAATATTAATTTTGGAGAGATAGATTATATAATTTTGATCAATGTGTTCTTTTATTCCTTGGTATTGTTTAAAAATTTCTTTGATGCTAAACATTTCCCGTAGGCTGTCTCACCTTACCCCTCTCTGCTGCTCAGCCCTTCCCCAGTGGGCACCGTGGCTCACCCACCCTGGCTTCCTGCGCCTGCTACGCCAGTGTCTGCCAGTAGTGGGAGCATGAGCTGCTAGATTTTGAGAGTTTGACTAATTCTTATTAAGCTTTATTGTATCCTCAAACACTTAAACATAATTCCTGACTTACATGTTCAGTAGCTGATAGTGACAAATTAGTTAGTCATTATACTGTGCTTCCTTCTAGTTGAGTTTTATGATATAAACTTTCAACTACCAAAATGAATATATTTTGAATATAATTATGAATATAATTATTCAATACTTGTAAACAGAGCTTATATTTGAAGAACTCCAAACACAGTGGGTTTTTTGGTTGAGTAATTACAGGGAGGAAAAAAATATTTTCTTTGTTACAGAGATAGTCATGCACTTCTAAATCTTGGGCTAGAAATAAATGTGGTGAATTATAACACATGTAAACACTAGTTTCTTTAGGCTCAATTCCTATTAGAGATTTTACAAGTGATGTTAAAATTCCTACTGTTACTGGGCCTGGCAGTCAGTAGGCACTCAATAAATCTGCATATTTGTTGGATAAATGTGCCAGAGATTTCAATAAAATGCATTTTATATGTTTTACTTTTCACTTACATGCAGAGTGTAGAAGGGAGTTGTCTTACTAAGAGTCATTTAATAAACATAAAAATCTTCAAGGAAATTCCTCTTCCTTAAAATGAGTTTCAAAAGGCCAAGTAATGATTTATTGTGCCACCCAAGCTACTCTTATTGTTGGGACAGAATTGGGCATGCATTTATCAATGAGGTGCTGGCCCCTGTTTACAGCCCTCGCAAGGCACTGTCCGGTGCACGTACTGCCGGCCTGGGAGGAACATTGTCAGTGCAGTAGGAGGAAAAGAACAGGGACAGGGGCACTTCCCCACTGTCAGATCTGGCTACGCTTGGAATTTGCTAGGCGGCTGGGAAGGTGACTTGCTACTTGATTGGGAAATCTTTAATATCACGTCAGGGTATGTACTGGGACGGCCACTGAGGACCCCTGTCCTAATTCTGCACTGCGCCGGTGCGGGTCGCTCGGTTGTGATGACCTGATTGTGTGTTGGGCTGGAGGGGATCTGTTCATGGAACTGGAAGCAGGACAGGTATGTCAATAGGTTCCTTTAGTAGTCTTAAGAATGATCTTATAAATCCTGTCCTTAATAACTGGCAGTGGAAATGGAAAGCACAGATGAACTAATTCAAGTTTATAAAATGTATTGTAGTGGGTTTGGAGTCCCCCCCGCTGTCTGTGTCTGAGGAAAGACAACTCGCCATCCTAACAGAGCTGCCCTTTGTGGTTCCATTCGAGGAACGAGTAAAGGTATGCAGTTTGCTTGGTTTTCTTGTCGGCTAAGTCATGTGGTTATCACTTGATGGTTATGTATCATATTAGTATTAAAAACAAAAAATCACTAGAGGTGCCTGGTGCCTTGCTAGTTACACAATTTATATTTTTCTCATTAGGTTGTAATAGCTACCAATGATTTGTAAAACCCAACCAGATAACCTCTTTGTACCAACTGAAAATATTACCTTAGTTGTAACTGGTTGAAAGGCCTGTTCTGTTATAGATTTCTTATAGTGAAGGTCTAAGGTTCTTTTTCTGTGGTAACTTTTGCATTGTTTCTGAAAATACAAATTTTGTAAAGATTTGCTTCTCTACATGCATGTTACAGTTACTTATCACAAACAAACACTACTTTAAAACAGAAAAGCATAGGTGTCTTAATTCTTTGCCTGGTGATTTGGACTAATGTACAAACATTCCTTACACTTATCTGTTTCCAAATTTAATGTAAAATGTTTTGTTTACATTCATCAAATATATTCAGCAAATTTTTAACAATTACTCCAGTCTGCTCTCCAGTCACGACTTCAAGAGGGCCGTTTTAGGCCTCTATACGCTCTTTATAGGGTGAACAAAGATAGAGGTTTCTTTTGAAGCTGTTGGTGTTTCTTCATTAAAAACCACACACATGCATAGTATTGCGTAATTCCTGAGCTCCCTCTGCTGGATTTTGAGCATCAAAAAATTACTTGAAATTTGTGACAGAGATATTCCCACTATTATTAGTGTACGGCTTTTTACAAAGTTGTTCTTCCTTCTTCCCTCACCACCTGAGTTTTTATAAAGGGTTTATAAATGTAAATATACTCTAGGATGGGATTTTTGAAGTTTTCTGTAAAATGGGGGAAAGTATTAAGAAATACTAAATATGATAACATGTTATATATATTTATTGATACAACCAAGATTTGATACCTTGGCTATTAAAATTTCAGAGTTTATGGGAATACAAAAGTTAAGATTTAATTAGCAGTTTTTTCTTTTGGTTGCTTATAACAAAAAGTCTATTGTTTCTAATAACCTTACAACTTCCTCTATTTGTTAGATCTTTCAAAAGTTGATTTATGCAGATAAGCAAGAAGTTCAAGGAGATGGTCCATTTCTGGATGGAATTAATGTCACAATAAGAAGAAATTATATTTATGAAGATGCTTATGACAAACTTTCCCCAGAAAATGGTATATATAATTCTCTGTATGTATGTATTTGGCAGGGGGAGGCTGAGGAATTGTTTTAGAAAATGATAATCGTTAAAAACATCAGTGTCCATCACCTTGTTCTATAATGACTTTTTAAAACTGAAATGTAGTGTGTCAAATTTGAGAGATGTATATTATGAAATAGTATTCCTAAAATTGACACCTATTTCAACAGAACACTTTCTAAATATTGGTTTTCTTTTAAAGACAAGAAACTAACTCCTCCCTACCCAGTCGTCTGTCTCTAAAGTTTATAACCTGTAATTCTGAAACTGTTGATGGCAGCCATTTATATTCTATGTCTTTTATGTAAATACATGTTTATGTAAATATCATAAATTCTAGGCCAAATTAAATGTACTAAAGTAAATGCCATTATAATCCAAATATCTTTATAAAAAGATCAGTGTGCTTCAAGGAGACAGAGCTGTTAGTAAAAGAGAGTGACTTGGCAACAACAGTTTGGGTGGCACTTGGAGGCCAGTGACACGTGTTTTGTCCTGTGTTCGTGTGTGATGCTCAGTGTTAATGGTTTTATATTATTTTATAAATTAACCTCTTTAACTTCAGGGTTTATGATGCTGCATTAAATCAGTGTGGATCAGGTCAGTGACAAGTTGAACAACAAAAATAAATAAATCAGTGTTGAATTAGTGCAGAGGGGATTAAAAAGCAGAACTTGTACCAAATCTTTGGGAGATGGTAGGCTGTCAGACGTGAGGTAAAAATTGCCTTTTCTTCAAGAGGAGCAATTTAATTTTCTTTTAGGAAGACAAAACCTCTAGGCTTTAATAATTTTTATTGCTTGGCTGCAGAGCTAGTCTTGCCATAATGTGGGAGCAGTGGAGGAAAGCTAACATTGGTTTCTCCCCTGCTGTGTTCCAGGTTTTTGTTGTTCACATAATTTACCCGTGTCATTTAATCCAGGCCACGGCCCTCTGACACCCGGTGTCATGAACTGAGAGACCGAGGTTCAGCTCAGGTCTGAATGCAGGCTGTGAACTCTCCACCATGCTGGGTTTCTCTTGCCTGTTATGTTATGACTTCAAATGTTACTTGTGAATGAGACGAAATCAGATACTCTGGCTCCTAGTCTGACCATTGAGTTGGGAACTGTAGGTACTTTGGAAGTTCCCCCTTCCTTGGGATCCCACAGTACTTTCTAAATCAGTTCTAGCAGTTGTTATGTTGTGTTACTCTATTTGCAGATTTCATGTTTGTCTCTCCCACTTGCCCACGAGGTCAAGCCTGGGATGGAATCGTTTATCCTTTGTTCACTGTGCACTGCTGGTGCTCAATAGATGTTTGTTGAATCTGGGATTGAACCCTGAGGGGAAAAACAGATATGATACAATCTAAAACGCGCAAACGATTGGCGGAGTCTTTAGAGAAGAGCCAGACGCTTGGTGTTGGAGGGCCTCACGGAGAGGCGGGACTTGGGCGCTGCCTGGAGAAGGGCTGGGTCTGCGGTGAGGGGACAGCGGTGAGGGGACAGCAGGGCCTGGGGCTGTGGGCTCAGCTGCACCTGCACTTGGTGGCACAGGCTCACTAGGGATCCTGGGAGAGGGGGTGAGAGAGTGTCTCCGCTAAAGTAGAATGTGTGCTTATTTTATTTATCAGAGATTTTTGTTTTGTTTTGTTTGAGACAGAGCCTCACTCTGTTGCCCGGGCTAGAGTGTCCTGGCGTCAGCCTGGCTCACAGCAACCTCAAACTCCTGGGCTTGAGCAATCCTCCTGCCTCAATCCCTCCTCCCTCCGAGTAGCTGGGACTACAGGTGTGCGCCACCATGCCCGGCTAATTTTTCTATTTTTGGTAGAGATGGGGTCTCAACTCTGCTCAGGCTGGTCTCCAACTCCTGACCTCAAGCGATCCTCCCGCCTTGGCCTCCCTGAATGCTAGGATTACAGGCTTGAGACACCGCAACCAGCCTATCAGGGATTTTAAATTAATTTTAAAACTATTTAATGTAGATGATTTCTAGGATATTATGGTCCAATTATAATAAGCCCCAAATTTCCTAATGAATCCTTAAGCTTTTAAAATCATTCAAAAGTCAACCATACCCAGCTCCTTAAGTGCATGCTGATAATCGCATCAAGGTTAAAGGATTTAGAAGGGCTGGACACGGTGGCTCAAGCCTGTAATCCTAGCACTCTGGGAGGTGGAGGCAGGAGGATCACTTCAGATCAGGAGTTGGAGACCAGCCTGGGCAAGAGCGAGACCCCATCTCTACTAAAAATAGAAAAAATTAGCTGGGCGAAGTGGTGCAGGCCTGTAATCCCAGCTATTTGGGAGGCTGAGGCAGGAAGTTGCGTTGAGCTGTGATGATGCCATTGCACTGTAGCTAGGGCAACACAGCAAGACTGTGCCTCAAAAAAAAAATTTTTTTTTTTTTTTTTGAAAAATCTTCTTATAATATTTATGTATATAATGCTGAAAATCTTTACAAATGTTCTTTAGTTCAGGTATTATTAATAAAAATTTTTAACCCATGTGTTAATATTGATATTTTGTTAGGTAAATTAGTAGAATTAAACATCATCTCTGAACATTTAATTTACTTATGAGAAAATGGTCTGAAGTGCTTTGTTGACTGATCATTTACATATAATCAGTTAATGTGATTATTCCATATATCCTCCAGTCATTAAAGTAAATCCATCCTTTATGGACGCTCGTTATCTCGTTTGGTCTCAGAACGATTTTCTGAAGTGTGGGTGTGAGCCCCACTTTACTAATGAGCCGGTCGGGTGGTGCTCGGAACAGCTGATGACTGGTCTCTGCGCTTGGTGCTGAGTGAGCAGAGGCCTCTACCCGCCTCCGCCCCACCCCGCCCTGCCGCAGTGTCTTACCTGTGAGAGGGCGAGGTTCGGAGGTTTAGCTTCTCCGTGTGCAGAGTACAGAGGAGCGGTGGTGTCCCCCTGGGGTCACTGAGGATCGTGGAGATGGTGTGTGACGGCCGCTCCACTGTGAGCTCCTGCTGCCCTTCGCCCTCCGGGGTCTGTGCCGCAGGGGTCTGTTCCGGAGGACTGTGTGCTTTTGTCCGTAGGTTGGTTGGTTTTATTTTGTCTCATTTAATGGGCAGAATCAACTGCATTGTTTTCCTGAAGAAGAAATGGCAGTAGGATGAAATCAAATATATTTGATTTAATAATTTTACTATTAAAACAATATTTTACTTCAGTTTTTTTCACCAAAACCTGTCTAGGTAAGTAGATATTTCTAATTTGCCCATAGGAAAAAGTAGTGGGAAGATGCCTAGAAGGCGAAATTTAATTCTGAAAACGTTATTGCCTGTTGCACATGGCTGTTTACAGAAATGAGCTTCAGGGAAACCACACTCTCAAATCTAGCCGTGGCTGCCGGGCCGCTTCTGTGCGTGCCCACTGACCTGGCGGAGACGACGGCCCGGGCCTCACCGGTGCCGCCCTTGAAGGAGGGGGTGGGGGCGGACCGCTGGTCATCGTTTCCCACACAGCCGTGTTAACGCAGAGTCTGCTGCTGCTGACCCCTGACGATCAGTTTGCAACATACTATGCCTGACAAGTAAATGCTCGTATTTGTTTCTTATAATTTGGTATTGAAAGGATATATATAAAGGCAAGAAATACCGAGATACATTTTGTGCTGCACCTGTAATTGGCTGGTTGGGTTTCTTTTGGCATTTTACCTGTAGCTTGAGATTGACATACTTCGTAATCATATTAATCAAGGTAGATGGGAATGACGTGTTTGTGGGATTTAATTATTGGTGAGAAACATGTTCTTCTTGTGAGTATAGTTAAGTTAAAAAACATAAGAGAGTGTGTTTTAGTTGGAAAAACCCAGGCTTTGTAGGCAGTAGACATCTTTAAATTGTGGCGCTGCCCATCGTGGTATTAGCTGTGTCACTTTGTAATAAACCACCTTTCCTGTCCCCAGTTTTCTCACTGCGAAGTGGGGATGCTTCTTAACCCAGAAGGTTGTTAAAGGGTTTGCAGTAATAGATGTAAAGTTCCTAGCAGAGATTCTAGCCGGGTCAGTGATCAGTGACAGCTACTGTTATCCCTTTACAAAGTGGGAAAGCGGGCTGCAGCCAGACGATCTGGATTTGTTTATCTGACTCCCAGGGGAGCCTGGCTGGTAGCACTGGGTCCCTGCTGGCTGCTCACAGGTGACCCACCTTGTGCATTCATTCATTGGCCCTTTCTCGATGAATGGAAGTTGTTACTCCTGTACATGGTGGCTGCAAACCTCAGTCAATAAGATAAATTATAGTTGCCCTGTTTGAAAACATAGAATATTTATACTCCAGGTACATAACTTCAAAATTACTGACACCTTTGCACAGCAATATAAAGAAAAACAGGGTTTCGAGGAGATTGCCTGGAGCCCCACTCAACATGGCTTCTGCTTGACCCCTTTTCCAGAGTGTCTCTGGAGGTCACTTGTCCCTTGAGATGCTTGGGGTGACTGTGCACACTACATCTGAAAGGTGGAAGCTGCACAGGCAGACTGTGAAGTGTGTAACCCTGGGTTCTGTTGCTTCCTCACCTGCCCGGACTCCACACGCAACTGTTTGCCCCACTTCTTCCCCCTCCCCTCCTTTCCCTCCCCTGCCCCTTCTCTGTTTTGCAGAGCATCTATAGCTCGTTCTTGGGGAAAGATAAAGGATATTGCACTTAGTTTCCCAAAGCTGTTCTCTGATCAGCCTGTCCGTCAGAGCACGTCTTACTCGGCCCACCTTGCTTTGACTTTTGACAGAATACCTTTCTTGACTTGTATTGGGGGATTGTATCCTGAAGCCTGTATTGCAGGTTTGCAGTTCGTTGCGGGTGAGTACAGGGACATGTTATTCCTAGTTAGGAGGACCTATGAAAGATTCTGTCAAGCATCAAGAACAGTTGAGTGGCTTTGTTAATTGTTTTTTAATTTTTAAATCTATTCTTTGCAGCAAATTTTATAGTAAGTCATTTTCCCCTTTCTTCCAGCCACATATAGCTTTTAAAAATCATGTAGATTCTGGAGAGCTGACCCTCCCTGAGAGTTCCTGTACCAGTGACCCCATTCAGAGAGTCTCTATCATGTTCACCTAACCTACATCTTTATTTATTTTTCTTGGTGATGACAGTCTGTTCCGGTATTATCCTGTGTCCTTAATTCCACTCTTCTTCCCTGTAAGCATTTCACTCTGTCATATCCTTTAGAATA
>VBSM01000865.1:1053715-1068182 GCA_008086735.1 Cheirogaleus medius | reverse complement strand
GCCTCCCAGAGTGCTAGGATTACAGGCGTGAGCCACCGCGCCCGGCCTGAAGAAAGTGTTTCAAGGGAAAGAGAATGATGAATGTTGTCTGGTGCTAAGATCAGGACTAAGAAGTGGCCGTGTCATTGAACAGTGTGGACAAGCAGTCTTTGTGGAGTGGTGAGGCGGAAGCCTCACCAGATGGATCGAAAAGAGCAGCAGCCATGTCCTGTGGAAGCTGGAAATAGTCACATCCCGTCCTGTCTCTGCAGATCCATCACAACAGATCTGTGCACATGCGGCCATCAGAATAACGTGAAAGAGCGTTCACAGTGCACTGCATGGCCTCAAGCTGGACACCGCCCGCTTGTCCTTCAGAAGCGTAATGACTAATAAACTGTGGACATTCACATGACCTTCTGAGTGAGCAGATCACAACTACTCCCGGCAGTGTGGCTGCACAGCACTAAACTGACTGAGTGAGCGCAGCCACGCACAGAGGGTCCATTCTGCAGGGTTCCTGTTGGTGTGAGTCCAGAAACAGGCAGGCACTCGGCGTTCTGGAAGGCGGCACGCTGATGCTCCTAGCCGGGCACGGAGGCTGTCTGAGGTGCCAGTGATTTTTGCTGTGTGCACAGTGACTAGCCGTCCGTTTGTGACTGGGCACTGGGCTGCAGTGGACTTCGTGCAGGGACAGCAAGGAGGGGTCAAGGGAGAAGGTCGGGAAGCAGTCACAGCCCATTTTTGAGGAACATTACTGTAAAGAAAATTTGAGCAGTCGCTTAAGGGATGTGGGCCTAGTAGAGTTTTGTTTTCCCTTTAAAAATGGGGGAAATAACAGCTCGTGTGTGTGCTGCTGGAAGTCAGTGAAGTCACTGCCTGGCTTTCCGACAGGGCCTGGCCAACCTCGTCAACCACGGGTGGCTTCGAATGTTTGATCAGCAAGAAATTCAGGTACCTCACCTGCTGACTCTGGAGGACACAGTTGTTCTAGGAAATGGAAGTGCTTCTCCCTGCCGGGTGGTGCAGCTAAGGCCAGAGTGGGGGAGGAAGGGTCGGGCTCTCAGACCTGCACTGCCTGTCAGCGTCACCTGGGGGGTTGTTACAAATGCAGATTCCTGGGCTCTAGCCCAGACCTACTAAATTTGAAACTGGGGAGGGGGAGCCCGGCAAGCTGTGCTTTAATAAGCCCTGCAGGTGACTCTTGTGCACACTGAGATTTGAGAGCTGCCGGGTTAGGGGCACTGCAGGACTGCCAGTTAGCCTTGGGCTTGTTTGAGGTTGGTGTCGTAAAGTGAGTGAGACCAGCCAGCTTGGCTAGTTGTTTTTCTCCAGACATAACCAGCTGTGTGCGTCTGACTAGGGGGTAGTGTTAAATTTAACCAGGTGGTTAAATTTAACCAAGTGCATATAATAAAGGTGGATTGGCTGCAAGCTGAGCGTGGGAGGGAGTGTTTACGAGAGTCAACCTTTAAATCCAGGCTGTCTGGAGAGGAAATTCGTGAATGGAGACCTGAGGGAAAGGGAACAAGGGCCACAGGAGTTGGGGGGTGTGGGGGGCAGGCAAGGGTCAGTGTAGGGTGCTGAGAATTGACACGTGTGGGGGCCCAGGCACTGGCAAGGACAGCGGAGCCTGGGACTGAAAGAGTAGGAGGCTACAGGGCTGCCAGGGTGGCAGAGGGTGATGCCACCAGAGGTTATTGCAGGACTGCCGGTATGGGCTGGACTCTCGGGAGCGACTGCACCAAGGAGGGTTCACGCGTGCTCCGGCCCAGCGCACGAGATTCACAGCCAGAAGTATGGTCTGCAAGTGGCGGTAAGGAACGCAGGGGTCCTGCCTCATTCCTGTGCCCAGTGGTACGAGCGTGAAAGAAACGACAGCATCCAGGGGGAAAGCTGCTGAGGAACACGGACAGAGCGCGGCACGGCCGGGGCGCCAGGTGGCCGAGTGGAAAAGACCATGCTGAGTGTCTCGGTACGACCAAAAACAACCCTGTGTCTTAGACACGGAACCAAGAGCGCAAGCAACAGCAGGAAAAATACATTAGACTTCGTTAAGTTTAAAAGCATTTGTGCTTCAGAGGTACTGCCAAGAAACGGAAAAGACACCACGCTGCGAGGGAGAAGATAATTTGTAAATCACATATATAGGGGGCTTGTGTCTACAGATATAAAGGACTCCCTAATAAAAAGATAACTTAATTAACAATGGTCAAAGGACCTGAATAGACATTTCTTTTTTTTTTTTTATTTTGAGACAGATTCTCACTCTGTTGCCTGGGCTAGAGTGCTGTGGCGTCAGCCTAGCTCACAACAACCTCAGACTCCTGGGCTCAAGTGATCCTCCTGCCTCAGCCTCCTGAGTAGCTGGGACTACAGGACGCCCAGCTGGTTTTTCTGTATTTAGTAGAGACGGGGTCTCGCTTTTGCTCAGGCTGGTCTTGAACTCCTGAGCTCAAGCGATCCTCCCGCCTCGGCCTCCCAGAGTGCTAGGGTTACAGGCCTGAGCCACCGCACCCGGCCCTGAATAGACGTTTCTCCAGAGGAAATGAACAGTGGACAGTAAGCACATGAAGAGAGATTCAGCATCACCAGTGGTCAGGGAAGTGCTAGTGAAAACTGAGATAACTGCTTCCTGCCCACTGGAGTGGCTGTGGTCACATGACGCGGTAGCAGTGCTGCTGAGAATGTGGGGAGATGGGCACTCCCAGGCGTGCTCGTGGGGCTGTGAAATGGGGCAGCCGCTTTGGAAAGCAGCCTGGCAGTTCCTCAGCAAATATGTGTCCACACAGAGACTCATGCACAAATGCTCGCAGCAGTGCTATTCGTAACAGCCGGAAGGTGGGGTTGCGCAGAGGCCCATCGCCGACCCCCTGGCGCACGGCCGTGCCGCGCTCTGTCCGTGTTCCTCAGCAGCTCTCCCCCGGAGGCTGTCGTTTCTTTCGCACTCGTACCACTGGGCACAGGAATGAGGCGGGACCCCTGTGTTCCTTACTGCCACTTACAGACCATACTTCTGGCTGCGAATCTCGTGGATAAGCAAAGCGTGGCTCATCCACACAGAGAAGTCGTATTCGGCCATAGAACGGGGTGAAGTTCTGACACATGCTGAGCAGATGGCCCTGGGAGGCATTGTGCTAAGCAAAAGAACCAGACACAGAAGGCCACATGGTGTGCGGTTCCAGTGTGTGAGATGGCCGCAGCCGGGAGATCTGCCGAGACAGGGCGTTAGGCCAGGGGTTGATGAGTGACCCTGCGGGGTGTAGACTTTCTTCTTGAGGCGATGGTTGTACAGCTCTGAATGTAAGGAGAACCCTCGTTCACTCTGGGTGGATTGTGAGGTGTGTGGTCACATCTCAGTAAAGCTGTTGCCAGAAACACTCATGTCGTATTTGTGAGAGAGCCATTGTCAGAGGAGTTAGAGAAGGAAGCAGTCGCTGTGGACCAGAGTCGTGGGCGTGATCGTTTGAAAGCTAAAAGGAGCTGGAGGGACACACTCAGCACCCAGTGGCGACTAAGTCTGCCAGCACCGTTGTCCTCGGGTTGCAAGGGAAGTAGTCTGACAGACTTCTAAAGCCTCATAATTTATTCTCTTATTATAGTAAAAAGTAGAATTTTTAAACCCGAATAAAATGCTTCCTTTTAATTACGGAAAATAGTTATTGGTTGTGCGGAGTACCTTAAGACTGGACGTCGGTATTTTCTTAAACTCCTAGTGTCTTTTGGAAGCGGGGGTGTAGCAGCTGGTGTCAGGTGCTCAGGTGTTTGCTTCTTGTGGATGGCAGTGGGAATGTGGGTTGTTGCTTTGGCAGACCCTTTTGGTCATGAACGTGTAAGGTTGTTATTTTGTGGAAATACTTTGGTGGGCAGGTTGGGGGTTCTCTGTTGGAGCCCGACGCTGGGAGCTGTGGAGCCAGAAGCCGATAGGAGTGAAGGATCAATTCCAAGCTGCTCAAAAATATTTCATATTGTGGATTAATTTCTGGGCATCCAGAGAGGAAAACAGGATGGGAGAAGCAATCTTTGCGTCTCCCTTCCTTCCCCGACAATCCCTACAGGTCTTCTGAAGGGAAGGAAGAGCTTCCGAGTAGCAGAGGGCAGGGGCTCGTGCCTTTCTGCAGTGGCACGGTCTCACGGAGAAAGGCTGGGTGCAGGTGAGACCTGGGTGGCTCTACTCTCTGGGAACGTCGCAACGTCTGTAGAGCAGTCCTGGCATGGTCCTTCGGGAGCCCACGCTGATCACTGGACTCCTCTTCTTTGAGTAGCAGAACCGCAGGCTCTACTCCACTTACTGAACCGTGAACGACTGGTTGATTGCAACCCAGCGAACGTGAGAAGCTCCCTAGCGTGGCCAGCAGTGGTGCTGAGCATGTGGTGTGTCGGGTGAGGCGCTCTTGGGACCCGGCCCGTGTGCAGGGAACTTGGTGTCTTCCCGGTGACGGCCACCCATGTGAAACACGCGGAACACCATTTCACCGCGCAGACTTTTGTTTTTTTGTCAAGGTAGCTATGTAGACAAAAGTGTTATGGGAGTTGACGGTGTAGAGAGATCTCTGGAATAGGATTGTGAAGAGCAAGGGTTTGAAATGAATCTTGACGTATATGCATAATCTCACATAACCTGGAAAGTCTAGAAAAGGAATTTTTTTGCAAACAAATTCATGGATGCAGAATTCTCATAAGTAAAATGGTCCCTGGCATATAGTGGGCACTTAATACATGTTTGTTAAATGAATGGGTACCGTGTGTTGCACTTGGACTCAAGCATTAAAAATTAGGTGTCTCCTGCCCTGTAGGAGCTTAGAGTTTACATCAGTCACTAGTGGTCCCAGGCAAAGGAATACGATTTTAAACTCCCAGTTATTAATTCTGAAGCACAATTGTTGAATAATATGTTATTGATATATATCCTTATTTTACATTTCTTTTTTGTTTTTTAAACTGTGGTTAGTATGATGCAAAATAACTAAAATTATCTGCTTACTCAATTACAGTGACTTTAAAGCAAGACATCATCTCTTATATAGTTTTTAGATTAAGTTATAAATGTTCACTTCAGAGCTGCCTGAAGATTGATAGAGATGCATTTGAAAAGCATTATTTTTTTTATCGATTCTTAATGTAGTAAATTACTGCAGTTATTTGGTGGCAAACAGAAATGGCCTGTGATGTGGTTCACATTCATTCTCCTGATAGAGCCACAATTTGCATTAATTGCATTACGACTGCACTCACTTATATTAAAAGGCTTCTACTATAATTAATCCTTTTTATTTCAAATCATTTTGGCACCATTTCTAGCTATAAACACTCATAAAAGACAGACAGTTGAAAAATCCGCTACAGGTTTTTTCCATATACCTACAGCTATTTTTTCATGACAAGTGTTATTGATAAGCTTCTAGGAACACGTGTGGTGCAGCGGGCTGAGAATTAAGGCCAGTGTGAAAAATGCTAAGTGGATTATTTTACATAAAAAATAGGCAGTTTTTGAAGTTGTATAATTAACCTGTGTTTAGAAAATACCTTGATTTATGCTTACATTTGTTTCTCAGTTGCATACATTATGGAAATTTAATTTATAATCCATTTAGCTGATGCAATCATAGTTTTTAGTGCTATCATTTATTAGTGCTTGTATATTAAATGCTCTGAAGGTTTGAACCTGCCTTATGTAAAAAATTATACCTATGCATTTACGTTTTATGAGTCACAGTGGGATTTCTGTTTAAAATTCAGGTAGCCCTGATATATTTAACCAGTTTCACTGGTTTATTGTTACTAATGCAGAAATGGCAAACAATGACCTTATATATTGAACATCAAATGATTTATACTTCCAGTTTACTTTTAAAGTCCACTGTACAAATGAGGGCTTTTCTTCAACACCTGGAATCAATCATGCAGTTCTATGCAGAATGTTCTCCTTGGCTTTGAACTCATCATTCATTTAGAAGTAATGGTATTTACAAGTGGTCCAGGTTAATAGTATTAACCATTCTTAACTTTAAGCAAACTGTGGCTTTTCACAACAACTCTTTATATCATCAGTAGATGGCTCCATGCTAGTTGCCATTTTATTATTAATTGTCTCATTAAGAAGTCTTTTTTTGCCATCTTCTCAAAATTAACTGGGTAATCATTCGTCTTCAGATCAGAAATAAAAGCACAAAGACCTAACACTTAAGTGTACGTGGCAAAGAACAGCTGTGGTCTTGGTGGAGGGCAGTGTTGTGCTGTCTGTAGTCATCAGGTGTGAGCCCAAGCCCCTACACCAAGCATCCTTGGAAAAAAGCATTCTTCAAAATGTTGGTGGTTTTCTGCGTGGCACTCTAGACCTGTACTTTGGGGAGAACGTCAGCAACTGTTATCTGGTTTCCTCCAGTCACCTTGCTGGGCTAGTCTGTCTGTCTGTCTGCTTATTTATTAGTTCGAGACAGGGTCTTGCTCTGCCACCCAGGCTGGACTGCAGTGGTGAGATCATAGCTCACTGCAGCCTCCAACTCCTGGACTTAAGTGATCCTCCTGCCTCAGCCTCCCATGTAGCTGGGGATGACAGGCTTCTACCACCACGCTCAGCTAATTTTTTTATTTTTAGTAGAGGTGGGGTCTCCCTGTGTTGCTTAGGCTGGTCTGGAACTCCTGGCCCCAAACAGTTCTCCGACTCTGGCCTCCTCAAGTGCTGGGTCCGGTGGGTGAGTGTTTAAAATGCAGATCTCGAGGAGTATCTTAACATTCTGTGTTTGAGTGTATAAGTTTTAGAGTGTTTAAGGGTTAGTGTCATATAGACACAAGGGTTAAAGTCATATAGACTTTACGTATGAAATAGATGATTAAATACTGTCATTGTGCTTGAAGCTGTGGCTAAGCAAAGGCTTCACTCCCCAGACGAGCAGTTTCTCCTTTGCTGGGAGATTGTAGAAGCACAGTCCCAGCACTCTGGAAGCTGTTCGCGCTCATGGGAATTCACAAGATCTGTCCTAGTAAACCCTCAGCGCACCGTTGAGTGTGCACGGTGTGGTCCAGTGGTGGATGGCCACTCAGGTTCAAAGGTGATTTCACAGTCTCGTGGATGAATGATTACCCCACTGATGAAGTTTTGTTTGGGTTTTTTTGGTATTTCCTGAGTAGCACGGTAGCACTTGAATCTGAAAGCAGTGGGATAAAAAGGATCTGGGTCTGTCCGGCATATCTCCTGGAGCACAGCTCGCCGGAGCTACCTGTAAGGTAGGGCTAGCCCAGCCTTCACCGCTTTCCTGCGGGGGTCCCTCAGCCTCAGGCAGGGTCTCAGCACCACACTGCCAAACAGGAGGAGGGCTCCTGACCCCTCTGCTGGGAGGGCTCCTTGCTTTAAAACTAGGCCTCACGTTCTCCACTCACCAGGGGAGGGTAGTTACACCACTTTGACCTGGGAGCACAGGGGAGAGAGCATTTCGTAGGCTCACTGGAAATGCCTATCTATGTCTCTGTAGATTAGACATAGTCTAGCAAGTGCAGCATTCATAGAGGAAACTCAGATTTTCTGTTTGCATCCATTCTTTTACCGTAAGTTATGAAATTCTCCAAATAGGCCAAATGGAAATAAGATAATTGATGTCTTACTACGTGCTTAGCATGGTGCCTGGCACATAGTAATAAGCATTCAAGATACGGTAATGGTTACCTTTATTAGAAAAGTTTTCACACTAAAGACTTGAGCTTCCAAGTCAATTGTCTGTTAGAATAAAATACTAAGAATGTTTTTGAAAAGTTCAGCATGTTTCCGATTCCCTCTTGCATTTTATACCCTTAGGCCACTGGAATATTTATCATGCCAAGTGAAACCTGACTTTATGTTGGTAACCTTTCATAATTTTACCTCCCACCTTCTTTTGGTGTGTGATCTCTGGAGATTAATACAGTTATACTCATCAGCACTTGATTTAACCCAGTACCATTAGTTGTCAGGGAAATGCAAATTAAGGCCACAGTGAGATGCCCCATTGCACCAACCAGAAGACTGATAATAGTAATGATTGGTGGCCAGGCCTGGTGGCTCACGCCTGTAATCCTAGCACTCCGGGAGGCCAAGGTGGGAGGATCGCATGAGGTCAGGAGTTTGAAACCAGCCTGAGCAAGAAAGAGACTCCAGTCTCTACTAAAAATAGGAAAAATTAGCTGGGCAACTAAAAAAAGTAGAAAAAATTAGCCAGGCATGGTAGTGTGCACCTGTAGTCCCAGCTACTTGGGAGGCTGAGGCAGGAGGATCACTTGAGCCCAGGAGTTTGATATTGCTGTGAGCCAGGCTGACGCCACGGCACTCTAGCCAGGGCAACAGAGTGAGACTCTGTCTCCAAAAAAAAAAAAATAGTAATGATGATTGGTGAGGGTTCCCACATTGCTGGTGGTAATGAAAAAGTCATTGCAATTGGGAAAGCAACTTAGGCAGTGGGGATATGAAGTTTCTATATCTTGATCTTTGTGGTCGCTATGCAATATCAAATCGAAAAATTTGTCAAGCTGTACATGAAGTTGTGTACATTTTACTGTATTTAAATTATACTTTGATATAAATAAATTTAAATAATTATAGACTGGGCACAGTGGCTCATGCTGATAATCCTAGCACTTTGAGAGTATGACGCAGGAGGACTGCTTGAGTTTGGGAGTTTGAGACCAGCCTGAGCAACATAGTGAGACCCCATCTATATAAAAAATTTTTTGTTAACTAGCCAGCTGTGGTTATATGCTCCTGTCATCCCAGCTACTCTGGAGGCTGAGGCAGAAGGACCACTGGAGTCCAGGGGTTTGAAGTTGCAGTGAGCTATGATGACACCACTGCACTGTAGCCTGGGTGGCATAGCAAGACCTTGTCTCAAAAAAACAATAGTAATTTTGCAGATAATTATGCTTTGAAATTCTTAGCTATAAAGTTCTTTATAGTAACTTACAGTAAAGACATCAGTAATATTTTTGACATGTGAAAATTACATGAAACCCAGGTTGAAGCACAGCGGCCCTCGTGTGCTCACACGCTGCGTATGGCTGCTTCTGTGCTCCGGAGGTGGAGTGGCAGGGAGGGTCCGGCTGCTACAGCAGACTGAACTGTGGCCACACAAAGCTGCGTTCAAGTCCTGACACCCTGTTGTACTATGAATGAGGCCTGATTTGTAAATAGGGTCTTTGCAAACGTAACCGAGTTAAGATGAGGGCACACTGAAGTAGGGCGAGTCCCCAATCCAGTGACTGGTGTCCTTAAGAGAAAGGAGAAAAGATTCAGACCAGAGAGCAGGGAGGACAGCCACGTGAAGAGACAGTGTGGAGTGACACAGGCACAAACTACGGAACCCCAGGCATTGCGGGGAGACTCCAGGAGCCGGAGGAGACAGTAAAGAATCCTCCCCTGGAGCCTTCAGAGGGAGAATGGCCCTGCCAGCACCTTGGCCTTGGACTTCTGGCCAGTAGAACTGTGAGGCAAGAAGTGTATGTTGTTTTGAATGTCCCAGTTCGTGTTAATTTGTTAAAGCAATCTTAGGAAACTGATGATCCTGCGAACTCTAAAATACTATCTGTCTCTTTATGGAAAACCTTTACCAACCTCCATGTCACGTGAAGGATTTGGCTCTTAAAGGTCCCATTTGTTGGAGGATTGCTTGAGCCCAGGGGTGCTGGGCCATAGTGTGCATGCAGGTCAGCCGTCTGCACTGAGCTGGGAATATCAGTACGGGACCTGCTGGTCGCCTCAGTGCTGATCAGTAGTGGGATCGCGCCCCCAAGTAACTACTGCACTCCAACCTGGGCAGCACAGTGCGGCTGCGTCTGTGAACAGAAGAGTCCCCGTTGGAGCTGACGTTCTGTGGTTTCAACCCTAAGCAGTCTGCTCGAGGATTTCCAACACGCTGAATGCTTACACCGTAGCATGGCACGTGGCAAATGCTCACTACTTATTAGCTTCCACTGTCCTCATCATTACGCTGGAGAAATAGTATCTGTGGTCTTACAATTCTGCTAAATGTTAAATCGAGCGTGTGTTTTTTATTTGTGGGAAGCATGAAACAAGACTTTAAATGCTAATCATTGTTCATTGATCTTACTTGAAGGCTCTGTATGAAAACATGCTGGTGGAACTGCCCTTCGCCGGCTTTTTCCTCTCCAAGCTGCTGGGGACCAGTGCGGATGTGGACATCCACCACCTGGCCTCCCTAGATCCCGAGGTCTACAAGAATCTGCTGTTCCTCAAGAGCTACGAGGACGACGTGGAGGAGCTGGGGCTGAACTTCACCGTGGTGAACAACGACCTGGGCGAGGCACAGGTGAGGCTAGGCACAGTGCTCATGCCTGTGATCCCAGCACTTCAGGAGGCCAGGGTGGGAGGATCACTGGAAGCCAGGAGTGGGATACCAGCACAGTGGGACTCTATCTCTTTTTTAACAGGAGTATGTATCTAGAAGTGGAATTGCTGGTTCATGCTCCATTTCTGCGTTTAACTGTTTCAGAAACCATCAGACCGCTTTCCACAGCAGCTGCCGTTCTTCATTCCCTCCTGCGGTGCATGGGGTCGGTTTCTCCACAGCCTCCGCAGTAACACTTGCTGTTCTATCTTTTTCCTCCATTTCTTTCTTTCTCTTTTTTTAAAATAGCCATCATAATGAGTATAAAGTGTTATCTCATTGAGATATCATTCATTTTAATCATAATGTGCTATACTGAGAATTCTCAGGAAAATAAGAGATTTCGTATCCTTATTGGGGGCTTCCTCCTCAAGCTGCAGAACTGCTGGGTAGTAAGAGTCTATACACCACTGAGATGTCGTCACAATTAAAAAGCACACGCAAAGGTTTATACGTCCTAGTGTCTAAACATTCTGGATATTGTTTTAAAATGGTCATCTTTTTGGAACTTGAATTTTCAGTCTGTTAACCTTTAAAGCCACTTTCAGAAATAGGTTCAGATTAAAGGAAATAGTACTGGCTCAGGCCTTCTGCCTCTTTCTGTAATACTTACTGGGTAACCTTTTGGAATTCCTGAGACTGGCACCAAAGTGTTATAAAATAGGAATGACAAGTATGGAACCAGATTTCATTTTGGTTGCTTTTTGTTTTGTTTTGTTTTTTGAGACAGGTCTTGCTCTGTTGCCCAGGCTGGAGTATAGTGTCATCATCATAGATCACAGCAACCTCCAACTCCTGGCCTCAAGTGATCCTCCCTCCTCAGCTTCCCAAAGTGTTAGGATTACAGGTGTGAGCCACCACACCTGGCCTAGTTGCCGTTTTTTTCAACCTTTTCTTCCATACCATAGAACTGAAGTCTCAACCATACAAAATTAAGATGATTTTTGGAGAGTGAGGTTTCTTATTATTGTAAGGAAATTTTCTACACATGGTGATGCTGCAGGCTGCCGTTGCCTTGCACCACCACCTAGTGGCATGATTTTTAAATGGAATAAAAGCCTCAGGACGAAGCTGGGCACAGTGGCTCACACGTGTAATCCTAGCACTCTGGAAGGGTGAATTGGGAGGATCGATTGAGCTCAGGAGTTCAAGACCAGCCTGAGCAAGAAAGTGAGCCCATCTCTACTTAAAATAGAAAAAATTAGCCGCACGTGATGGCACACGCCTGAAGTCTCAGCTACTCAGGAGGCTGGGGCAGGAGGATTGCTTGAGCCCAAGATTTTGAGGTTGCTGTGAGCTATGATGACACCACTGCACTCTAGCCTGGGCAACATAGTAAGACTCCGTCTTAAAGGGGAAAAAAAAAAAAGAACCTTAGGACAGTGAATGTTATAATGACCTGTCCAGGGCCTTTGCTAATGGGAGTATTTCCCATTTTTCCTTCCGAAAATAGATGGTAATAGTGAAATGTCACATGTGAAAGCATTCCATTAAAGCACCACTGATAATACTGGAATCTGTTAAAAGCAAAAGTGTGACACTAAGATGTTCCAATTATTCATGGAAATTCCCACAGAGTTAAGAAATTATAGATGATAATGCATAAGAATAATTACATGAGGCTGGGTGCAGTGGCTCACGCCTGTAATCCCAGCATTCTGAGAGGCCAAGGCAGGAGGATCGCTTGAGGCCAGGAGTTCTAGACCAGTCTGAGCAAGAGTGAGACCCTGTCTCTAAGAAAAATAGAAAAATTAGCTGGGCATGGTGGCGCACACCTGTATTCCCAGCTACTCGGGAGGCTGAGGCTGCAGTGAGCTATGATGACGCCACAGCACTCTGGCCCTGGCAACAGAGTGAGACTCTGTCCAAAAAAAATAAAGAGTAATTATACTAAAGTTCCTAATTAGAAAATTAAGAAATTGACTGGTAAAGCACCTAATTTTAGGAGTGATCTTAAGGATTTCTGTGGAAGTACATATAAAAGCTACTCCTATACAGGCTTAAGTTTATGAAATATCATTATTTAAAGATCTGTAATATGGAAATACTCCATTATGTTGGCAGAATGTATTAATTACTCTTCCCTTTTAAAGTAATGGTGCTGCTCTCAAATTTGTTTTCTTCAGTGTAATCAATTTGGCCGTGTGTTAGTCTGTTTAATAACGAACATGAAATTTTATTTTAGACTAATTTACATAGACATCTTTCTTGAGGAAAACGCTAAGGGTTTAAGAAGGACCCACAAATAATCATCTGTTATGCAGAAACTATGGGACTTGAGCGGGGAGGCCTTGGTTCGCGTCCTGTGTGGGCTGCTTTGCTGTGTGGCCTTAGGCAGTTCCCAGGACCCTCCTGTCTCAGAAGAGGGGAGTGAGTTGCTGGAGGCTTAAATCAGCTCAGGTAAGCAGGTCCTATGAGGTGGCATCCTGCCAGACCTGTGGGTCCCCGTGCTGTGGGAGACCTTCAGGGGACAGCTCTTGACACTAGAACGGCTCCAGCTCTCTGCTTGTGTTTAAGGGGATTTTAAACCTGCCCCTCCAACGTGAAATTGTAGCACATGTTGGGCATTCTTTAGACAAATACATTGTTGTTTAGGTTAGCCTGAGAGGATTTTAATTAAAAGCAGTGTAACCATTTTAAAGTTATTGGAAACCTTGGTTTTGTCTGATCGGGCAGGGTAATTGGGAGCCTGGGAAGTTCCTTAACTGATAACTTCCTGGTCCTTTGTCTTCCAAGTCACACAAGTGCATCATCATTTATCAGGTGCCTTTAATCCATTTAACGGAAGGGTGGTGTTTTACACATTGAAGTATAACAGCCCCCCGAGGCTTGGCTAACAGATGGACTGTCAGCGAGTACAGGCAGAGGAATTAAGGTAATGAGCACAGCCCTTAATCAGAGTGAGACAATGGATTTGAAAGCCCATCCTCAGACTTGATGGTTCCAAAACTAAGAAAGTGAATTAAGAATAATTGAATCGTCATTTAAAATGTGAAATATTAAAAGAAGCAAATCTGACAAATTTAACATTCAAGTTTAAAGCTATATAAAATGAGAACCAGCAAACCTTCAGATACAGGATGACTTAAGTAGAGCTCTTCAGCACGTTTTGAAATAGCCTTTCTGTGAAGTGGTAAAAAATTAGAGTATAAATGCTGTTGTCCAGAGGCAGAGGAATTGTCTTTGTTACTCTGGGAATGTAGAAACTACCAGGAGAACTGGAGGCTGTGAGAACATGGAGGGGTTATTGACAGTTTTCCCATAATCTGCAGTGAAGCATCTCTGTTTTTACCCCCAGACGTTTGCCGGCGACTTGGCAGGCACAGTGAGCCTGTTCCAGACTGTCTCTTGGTTTCTCCTGGCTGTAGCCCCCTTATGAATGTGGTCACCCTGGAGTGTTTTCATTGATATGTTCTTCATCGATGCCATGAACTATCCTCACCCATCCTCAGGAATGTAGCTGTGTTTTTTTCCAGTACTAGTAAACGGGGAATTTAAAGAGTATACTCTCTTACAAATTATGGTTATGTGCTTCTATCTATGATATTTTGCCAGTCAGCTTTATGTATGTGAGTTCACATAAGCGCAACAATTCCCAGATAGACAAAGCAAATGTCACCACTTCATTAATGAGGAACGAAGTCCAAGGAGCAAAGTGACAAGGGAGGGAGAGGGAGTAGAAGCCAGATCTTCGTGTTTCTGCTACAGTGCTTGTCTCCCTAGCACCCTGAGGATCCTTAGAGGAACGTGCCCCGACCCTGCATAAACCGCAAATTAGGAGGGTGTGGCTATGTGCTGATAAAAAGTGTTCTTAGCAACTCCCTGATCCTGTATCTCTGATAATTACCATTATCCTTTAAATCATTGTGTAAGTCCTTTACAGTAGTAATAACATTATGAAAATATGAAGATAAGTGTATGCTGCTTATATTTACAAGTATGAGTAATCGTTTTACCACAACCTTTATTTCTCTGAAATGAATCCCTTTTTTCTCTTCTGACTTATGTTGGTTGTTTGGTTCACATCTTTATCTTTCTGATTTCTAATGTTTTGTTTTGTTTTGTTTGAGACAGAGTCTCACTTTGTTGCCCAGGCTAGAGTGAGTGCCGTGGTGTCA
>VBSM01000865.1:1038946-1049075 GCA_008086735.1 Cheirogaleus medius | reverse complement strand
TTACAGGCGTGAGCCACCACGCCCGGCCCAACAATGGTTTATTTTTAACTACCGGCATAGTTCTTAAAAAACAGGCTCCTTTGCAGTGTCTTCTGGTGTTCATCTTGTAGTGACAGACATTCCTTATTCTGGCTTTTGTCTCTTTGGTCCTTCTCAAGTTTCCCTCTTGTACTTTGCCGGTCACCTCCAAGGTGGGGTGGGGGTGGGGGTGGGGGCGGGCAGAGAATCCTGCTGTCGAGATTGCAGTTGGCCCTTCATATCTGTGGCACCACATTCGTGAATTTGACCAAGCACAGATTGAAAATATTCAGGGAAAAATGGATTATTGTATCTGGACTCTTCTCATTCCCTAAACAATGTGGTAAAACAACTATTTACATAGCCTGCACATTGTATTAGGTATTATAAGTAATCGAGAGGTGATTTAAGATTTAAAATATTAGGAAGACTTGCATAGGTTATATGCAAATAGTAGACACTTTATAGAGGGGACTTGAGCGCCCGTGGATGTTGGTATCCTCAGGGTTCCTGGGACCGGTCTCCACTTACACCAAGGGTCGACGGTGCCTTATTCTAACATTAATAAAACATCTGTTCGTTTCTTCACAGGAGGTTACTCTGCTGATCATCCTGTCATTAAGATCTTCTGGAGAGTTGTAGACGGTTTCACCGATGAGGAAAAGCGCAAATTGCTCAAGTTCGTAACAAGCTGCTCTCGACCGCCTCTCTTGGGGTTTAAGGTACGCAACTTTCGTGCTGTTTGCTCTCAAAACCGAACTGAAATAAGAAAGGCAGCTGCACATCCAGTAGGGTTAAAGGAAGTTCTGTTGGACACGTTGTTTTCAGGGAAATAATATTTGTAGTGTGCAGTTTTCTATAACATCAAATTTATTTTTTACTATGTTTTATTTTCAGCTAGATTTTTCATCATTAAGCGTTGGTTATTATCTGCTTGTCCCAATACTGGTTTTATTTTGTGCTACTTTTTGTCGGGCTCACAGTTAGCCTGTTGTATGATAGGTGCACGTGGTGGCCGGGACTGCCTGTGAGCAAGCCTGCGCGGACAGACTGACTGTCGTGTCAGGGCATTGGTGTCATGAGCCCGTGGTGCGTCTCGGGGCTCTCACTGCCGAACTGAGGAAGGCGCAGTGCACGTGCGCAGGGGTGGACCGCTGTCCTCATCGGTCACTGTCATTCACTCTGGTGCCCAGCCTCACTTTACCACTTCTGAAAATTAATTTTTATCTGATATAATTTGGCTTATTTTTAGCAACTGAAATTTCTTGAAAGCCATCTAATATTTCCTGTGTTCCTGTAAATTAAAGCAGTGTTAGTATTTACAAGTACACACAGTGGTGTGTATATGTATTGCGGAATGATATCAAGTTCCATAAGCATTGTCCATGGCTTGTGCTTATGAAACTTAAAGATACACATTCACTTTCAACAAATCTTTGTTCAGTAAGTTATATTTCTAATTAAAGTTACCCTTTTAACTTTTTGCTTTGAAATTATATTAAACATATAGAAAACTGAGAATTGGACAAAAAACTTAACCCACGTTGACCAGTTGTTAACGTTTTGCCACAGTCACTTTATCACTTTCTCTGTATTTTCTGGGTCGTTTGAGAGTAGATTGAAGACACCGTATGTTTTTATTCCCTAAATGTTTCAGCACATGTTCCTGAGAATAGGAACATTCCAGTAAATAACCACAATTAAATGATCAAAAGTAAGGAGACGTAACCGTGATAAACGGAATTGCTGTTACCTGATGCACTCGTTGCAGAGTGTGGTGCTGGGCGGGCCAGCAGCTCAGCATCACCCGAGAGCCGGTTAGGAACGAGCATCGTCAGTGCTCTCTTCGGCAGCATGTACACCAAAACTGAAACGCTGCGGAGGAGCGTCGCACGGCCCTGCACAAAGATGCCACGCAGGCCTGTGGAGCATTCCGTGGCTTTTCCTTTTGTCGGGAAAGGGAGCAGCTAGATCAGCTGCGTGCCGTCTGTTAGGTCTTCCACTGTTCTTCATTGCCAGCTACTGCTGGGAGACTCGTGACTATCTTTGGCAGTGGCCGGGCGCGGTGGCTCCCAACTGTAATCCTAGAACTCTGGGAGGCTGTTTTATATCAGAAATAAAGTGGTGTGTAATTTCCTTGTAGGAAAAAAAAAGAAACCTTTTTTTTTCTTTTAGACAGAGTCTTACTCTGTTGCCTGGGCCAAAGTGCCATGGCGTCAGCCTAGCTCACAGCAACCTCAAACTCCTGAGCTCAAGCGATCCTCCTGCCTCAGCCTCCCGAATAACTGGGACTTACAGGCATGCACCACCATGCCTGGCTAATTTTTTCTATATATTTTTAGTTGGCCAGCTAATTTCTTTCTATTTTTAGTAAAGACAAGGTATCGCTCTGCTCAGGCTGGTTTCGAACTCCTGACCCTTGAGCGATCCGCCCGCCTCGGCCTCCCAAAGTGCTAGGATTACAGGCATGAGCCACCGCGCCCAGCCAAAAAGAAACCATTTTCAGGCTCCAGTCAGACCTACTGATTCTAAACCGTGGGGTGGAGCACAGCAACCGTGCTCCTGTACTTTGCCGTTGTCCGTGACGTCCTGCGTAGAGTTAACATTTTAATAAAATGTTATAGTATGTTTGGTTTTCCCCAGCCCAGGACCACGTGTTGCAGTTAGTTGGCATGTTCTTTGTTTCCTTTCTTTTGTATCCTTGAAATGTTCAGTGAATGCAGGAAGGTTATGCTGAGAATGTCCCTCAGTGTGATGGGGTGGTTCCACTTCTAGGAGTGTGCCCAAAACAGATGACAACGTGTTCACACACTGTTGGTGTGAATGTTTCGAGCATTATTATTTATGATGGCCAAAAACTGGAAACAATTGAAATGTCCATGAATTCATAAAGGATACCATGTAATAGGAGATATTCAGAAATTAAAAAGAATAAATTACTGATACATACTTTAACATTCATGAACATTGTAAACATTGTGCTAAGTAAAAGAAGCAAGACAAAAGACTACATATTGTATAATTCCATTTATATGAAATTTGCCTTTTTCTTTGAAAGTTAGAGGTGGAAGTGGGAACTTCTCAGGGAAACAGAAATATTCCAAGACTGGACTGTGGGGATGGTGCACAACTCTATAATGTTACTAAGACCATTGAGTTGCACATTCAAATCTGTATATCTTACAGTGTGCAAATTACACCTTGACTCAGCTTTTTAAAAAATTAACATTGATAGGTTAATACAGCATGCCAGTAAGTGCCCTCAGAACCGGAGCCATGACAGAACAGAGGTGGGAAAAGGTGTGGTGTAAGTGCAGTGAGTGTGTTTTAAATGGCTGGTAAATCGATACTGTTGTGTTTTGGAAGCAATGAATAGTAAGGTTATATAAATGTAAACCTATCAGTGAATAATATTATTCAATGATATTAGTAGAAATAAAATCATTTCTCTATATTCCAAATTACTAGAAAGATTAAAATAATCATGCAAAACAAGACAAACAGAGCCAACCATATTTATCAGATATAGAAAATAAAGATTAACATTAAGAATCATAAAATAGGAAGCATAAACATGAAAGAAGCCTGAACTGTTACAACAGTGACTACACTGAGGCTAAACTGGTCTATTAAAAGAGAAAGACTTTCAGGCAAGGTCAAAAAAAAACTCTCTACTATCTATAAGCGACACACCTAAACAAAGTGATCCAGAAAGACTCAGTGATACTTCTGTCTTAGCGTATAATTCCTTCCCCCCAAAACAAATAGTTGGATCTACTTTATAACTTTAAGCACTAGCCCTTGTAACCAGATATGGAAATCGGCCCCTAGCGAGTGCTGAAGAGCAGGCGACACCTGAGGTAGCGTGTCTTGCTGTGTGAGGGTCAGAGGAGCAGGAAGCACACGGGGAATGTGCAGATGGCTTGAATAATGGAGCCAGGAAACGGTTTTTTGCCATTTAATGATATAAACAGTCATTAAATTAAGTATATTTTTATTAAAATGTTAATACCATTAGGTAATTTTATCATGACCTATTATGATAAACAAGGCTTCCAGTACTTCGTTTCAAAGCAATACCAAACCTAGCAGTAAGAAAAACATTTGGTTTCAAGAAAGGAAGTTTGCAGGACCTGCTCCCAGCAGAACAGAGTGGAAGATCCAGAATGTTGTCAGCTCCCAGCTAATCGGGTAATGCCAGTCGTGTTAGCAGCAGTACAGATGAGGAGTTCCGCTGGAAGGAGCAGGTCCCAGACATCATTCTGATAGCCAGTGGCAGCCAGCGATGAAAAATGTCCAGGAGCCGTCTGCGCCTCTGCAACACGCCAGGCAGCGTCACGGCACGAGTGTCCTGTGGTTGGGGAAGGAAGTTGAGGGCTGTGCGTGAACTTTTAAAATCCCAAATAGAATAATAGTGAAAATGCTCTTATCCCTGATAATGATCTCTGTAATCGCAGTTGAGTTACTGTACTTTTTTGGAAGCCATGAGACAGTCTTCCTCATTTGGATGTTTTTTTAATGATCTAACATGTATGACCTGTGGAATTTAATTGAGTTTTCCATGATAAATGTTTTTGCAGTTGTCATTTGTTAGACATCAAATTTGGGAAAATCATCTTAATACTCAGGCTTTCCTGTTAGCACGCGTAGCGAGGGGGCCACCACCATCAGTTCAGACGTGGGGCGGGCGGGTCTTTCGGGGAGTGTGTGCAGAGCAGAGGCCGGCAGGCAGCATTTAGACGTTATGAAACTTCTTAGCGCCAGATCACTGGAGAAGAATAACATCTGCTAAAGCTAATTAAAGTTTAATATGTTTAATAAATGTGATTGTTACAGACAAAAAAATCATTAAGGTGCTGTAGAAATTGTTAAGTTACCATCAGGACACATAATAAATTGATGGCTTTGCTCACTCTGAATTAATGCAAATTCCCGTTGTGCTGTATTTAATTATGCACAAAATGGTGCCCTTGACTCGGACTTCAATGAAAAACTTCATTTTTTTACTTTTAAGACTCCAAGTAGGAAATTCAATTAGCATTATGAAAGAAACACTAAAATGTGGCATTTAACTACAAAATATATCTCAAGCTTCCCATTTACCCAGAAGCTTTGCCAGCCCTCACTGGCCCCTGCCTTCAGACATCCTTTTCTGTTTCAAAATGTGATGCTTCCATTTTAGTTTAGTCAAGCATTTGAGAAAATTACTGCCCTCATGCACTCAGAATGCTGAATAATAAATGTTTTTTCTGGTTCTCCGTTTGTTCCTGTTCTAACATTTTTATGAGACATTTAAAGCAGCATATAAACTATAATTAGGAAAAAAAGACAGTGGTTTTTAGCACATGTTGTATGCCACACGTATTTTAAGTGAAGTTCATAGTTAAAAGTAGAGAGACCTACAGAGGTTGATAATAAGAAGCACAGGTATGTCTCTTTGTAGCATCTTGTGGGCTCTCTGTGTGTTTTGCCTCCATCATAAAGACAATGGTGATTAAGTATATGAAAGGGGAAATATCTATATTCTTTCCCATTCTAACCATTATTGTTTTTATGTTTCCTTCCTTTTATTACTGTTTGTATCTGTATCTACATATATGAGTGCATGTTAATGGAGACATGCATAATTTTTAAACACAATTTTAGCTGTATCCTGTGTTCAATTTTATAGGCTGCTTTTTTCAGTCAACATTGCAAAAGGATCATTTTTTCCTCATCTTTAATATTCTTTGAAATATTTTTAATAAATTTCATAATGTCCCATCATATGAATTTGCCACATCTTACTTCCTGTTTTTTACTATTTGCTTACAGCTATTTGTTTCTTAGGATGCTGTGAACATCCTTGTGCATGAATTACCATCTACATCTCTGATTGTTGGGGTGCAGTCCCCAGGTAGAGGTGCTGGGGCTGCCAGCCCCTCCCAGAGAGTTATCCTCAGTGATGCCTGGGAGGGGTTGTTCAGGAGGAAGTGTGACTTTCACTGTTGACCTTGGAGCCTGGCGTGAAGTGCGGTTAGCCAGTCACAGCGCTGAGGGTGGCTGAGGGAGAACCGCCGCCGGGTTCTGCACTGGACCCACCGTTTCGTGCTCCGGGCCTCGTTCCCTACACGTGTGCAGTGAAGAGCTGAGCTAGACAGATCTTGAAAATCCGTGCCAGATATTAATCCACACCGGCTGGGAGAGCAATCAGATTAAGGGCGATCCGCACTTCATTTTTTTCCTGTTGGAAGGAAACACGTAAATTGCATCTCTTGTATCTCAAATTTGAGGCAGGTATCAAATGATGTTTGTGTATAGGAGGAAAATACAGTCCCTGGCTGTTTGTAACTATCAAAGGACTGACACATCCATAGATCTCATGCGTTAGGTCTGCATTTATCAGTGCCTCACGTTAGGAATTTCAGCTGTGGCTATATTTGCACAATCGTGGGCTTGAGTACATAGCTATTCATCACTTCATTGTTCATAAAAGCCGAGAAAACATGGCTGCCCGTCCACACGCCGCACTGCACACGTGTGTGGACCCCTGCAGCCTAAAGTGTGAGTGAGGCCACCGCTCACAGGGAAGGGTCACAGGTGCAGAACAGAGTATGTGATGTGCTAGCATCTTGTATTTTAAAAGGTAGGGGAAGGGAGAACATATTTTCTTGTCTGTGCATTGAATCTCGGTGGGAGGGTGCTTGAGACGCTGATGTCATTGGTTTCTCATGGGAAGGGGAAGCGGGAAGTGGGTACCTCCCATACAAGGTGAGAATTTTTACACTGTCCCTTAGAAAAGAGCCAGAATGTCATTCTCACATCTAAAAAATAACAATTCCATAATGCCATCAATCCTCAAATCTCCCTGATTATCTTTCTTAGATTCGGGTACGACGGCCAGGCCGCATTCCATACGTTGTATTTGGTTGTGCGTGTCTTTCATCTCTGTAGGTGTTCTGCCTTGTAGTTTAACGGAAGGACTGGGTTGCTTCTTTGTATGTCTTATAAATTGATAGTTAGGGGCCTCATCTGAGTCTAAATCTGAAATTTTCCGCTTTTGCACAGATGATGTGACGCACGTGTCATTTCCTCAGAGTAGTGTGCGGGGCGTGGTCCTCGCCGCTCTCACACCCCTGCGTTGAGCAGCCATTTAGCGCCTCGCCCTGCATGCATGCTTTAAATGTGGTTATGAAACAGCCACGTTCCAATTATGTCATTCTATCATTTATTAGCTGGAATTTCCTATAAAGGAAAACTTTATTTTTTCTCATCAACTATTTGGTTACCCTGAGGAATAGTTTTTACAGGAAGGCTAGACTACATCTTGATTGTTTTTTATTTACCAGTTTTCAGAGTCATGGGTGGATTAACTAGCGTCTTCCAAAGGCAACCAATGAGCTTCATTTCCTTTATTATCATTGCGAAGTCATGGGCTTTAACATTTGGCGTGCTTTGATCCATTGCAGTTATTCTTTTTCATGTTGTAATTGCCACATCTCTGGACAGGGGACTTTCCATTCAGGATTGTCTTGAGACTCTCACCCGACGCAGCCCGGACCGTGTGGGATGGCGAGGCGCTAGCACTCGCTTCTCACGCGTGTCCCGGCCCGCACGGGAGCAGACGTTTCCTGGGGAGCCCGGTTCCTTTCACTGAGAAGGGGACTGAGGGAACCGCTGTCTGCAAACGGGCTCTGCTTGTGGCCGCCCAGCCATCGTTTCCGGGCCTTTCCAGTGGACAGAGAAAAGAGAAGAATCGATCGCGAGTTCAAGCTAATGTTTTCTATTCAAATTTAGGTTGACACGGTTTTATTTCTTTGACTTTATATTAGGGTCTTTTTTTTTTTTACCGGAGGTAATCTTGATTCCTGTTAGCTCATTTGCTTGATCCAGTAAGTTGGAGGATCCTATGAATTGTAGTTTCATAACATTTAGTTACATAATGGTCATATATAATACTTTGTGGGTTTAGAACAGCAGTACCAATAATTTATTATGACAGCATTTCTGAAAACAGTTTAAGACTTTTTTGTGACTTTAATACACTTTAAATAGTTTCTATCTGACTAAGCCACCAATAGATTCATTTATTTCGTTTTGCTTTCAATGCCTAGAGATTGCTTTTTTCTCCCATTTTGATTAGATTTGTTTTGTTTTTTTGTTGGTTAATATGCATAGTTCCTAAGTGAAATCTACAAAGAGAGGTTCATTTGAAGAAGTGAGCACACGGTATCTGATATAATTCAGAGCTAAACTGTCAGTGTGATTTTTTAAAAAGCAAGTGTGGCTTTGGGAAAATGACCGCGGCAGTAAGTAACCCTCTACTGGTGAAAGCAAGCCGGGTGTGTGTGCTCTTTACAATTCTCACAAAGCGGCGTCTGCCATTGCCACTCCCTGTACGTGCCGTGGCTGTCTTCCAGGAGCTGTACCCCGCGTTCTGCATCCACAACGGCGGCTCCGACCTCGAGCGACTCCCCACGGCCAGCACCTGCATGAACCTGCTGAAGCTGCCCGAGTTCTACGATGAGACGCTTCTGCGCAGCAAACTTCTGTACGCCATCGAGTGCGCTGCTGGCTTTGAGCTGAGCTGAGCTCGAGCTGACGCTGGGACCCGATCCTCCGCAGAGAAGCCCGTGCCGCCCCGTCGCAGCCGGCCCAGACCCACGGGGACGCGCAGGCTGCGCCCGCGGCTCTCCCGAGCCCTCCTCTCTGGCCTTCCTCCCTTCCTACATTCTTTAAATGATTTTTATTACGATGTGGTCACTTATTTAGATGGACATTGCTCCTCCAATAACTTAAAATAATAAATGTTATGTGCCATGTGGCTAATTTAGTAATTTTGCCAAGAAGAGCAAGCACAGTTTTAGACTAGCGGCAACTCAGTGAAATAACCAAAGATGAAGCTTTGGCTTTGCAGACGAGACCGCAGCCTTCCCGGCTGCAGCGCTGCTGCGGGTCGGCCCGGGCCTCGGGTGCAGAGACACAGGGTCGGTCAGGGCTGAGATGCCGACGGCCAGGGGCCGCTGCTCCTCACAGGGTGGGGTTGTTTACAAGCCTGATTGTTAGAACTGAAGGCATCTCTTTTTCTGCTGCCTTTCCCCACAGTGGTTAGGTCTGGGAAATGGATGTCGATGGCAATGTTTCGTTTGTGCTTTCTAAGCCGCTTCCCGGCAGGAGACGGCAGTGCTGTTGCCAGCGCACCGCGGACCTGCTCGCGCGGGCTCGGGGTCACTGTGGGCGCAGGGGGGCTCCACTCACTGTTGTGTCTCTTTCTCAGCTTTGTGCCTGGAGAGCGCCCGGGGAGGTGCAGGAGGAGGGTCAGCCCAGCCCCCACAACGCCCGCGTCGCCCACGGCACGCAGTGACTTGTGGGAGGACAGACACCGCGGCGTCTGTTAAAGCCATTTGAACCAAAGTGGCGGCTGCATCTCTGTCCCAGTGCCTGCTTTGCCTGCTGGGGCCGGGGCTTCCCGTCACGCCTCCCCCCTCCCCGGCCGCACCGCCGTCTTCCTGGAGACCGCGGGGCAGCCTCCGCCCCTGGTGCTGCTTGGACGAGAAGACGGGGCGGTCCCTGGCGCACGTCCAGGAGGAGGGCGTCCGGGGATCCCTGTGATGAGGCACTTTATCGAGGCCTGGCTTGCTGCTGGGTGACTTCAGTCTCTAGAAACAGAACCGTTCCAGAGCCTCGGCTGTGGGCGCGGCGTGCTCTGTGCTGAGGCCGCAGGCTCCGAGCACGCACTCCTCTCTTCTGTCAGTGTCTCGCTGTCACCGGGGCTCTGGGCTGCTGCGGGCGACCGACCATCATTAGCAATACACTTGTAAACGTGGGGAAACCGGGTGACGCTTTCAAGACAATGACCATTATCGACACAAAATGTATAATTTCTGAATTTGAGTAACAAATTAAGTGTTTAAATGCTATTTGTAGTCTTGATATACAGAAATAAAATAATTAGGGTTTGTCTTTGGCTTTATTTTTATTATAGGTTTTATGTTGAATGTTCTCTATCTTCTTAGTTTGTATATTTTATTATCAATATGTTGGAATATCTAGAACTGAAAAGAAACGGGCAGTTACACTTATGTGTGGTTTTTCCGCAACTATTCTGAGCTTATTTATTTATTTATATGTT
>VBSM01000865.1:931549-942279 GCA_008086735.1 Cheirogaleus medius | reverse complement strand
ACTATAGTCGACGCTGGGCTGTGCGCGTTCATCTGTGGCTGTCGGCTATAGTCAATGCTCATACCGAAGTGGTTAAACCCTTACATTTGTAAGAGTGGTTTTTAAAATCTAAATTATTTCTGCAGGTGACATTTGCATCTGACTTTAGGGGAAACGGTTCATTCCAAACAAAGAAAAAAACACACCACCGATTTTTCAGAGATGAGACAATTTCTCCCGGTGATATCGGCAGAGCCGTGGGTGTGGATTTGAGGACGGGAATAAGCGCCCGAGAGCCCCGTCGGACTCGGCAGGGGTGTCCATGCGGGAGGTGGAGCTCGCCGGGGCGGTGCCGTCTCCTGTGTGTTGCGGCACTCGCCCAAGCCCCTGCGCATCTATTTGACTCAGGAGAGCTCAAAGTAGGCCGCTGGTTCCCAGGTACAGTCGGATGCTCCCACAGGAAACGCTCTCGTCTCCGCCGCCCGCCCTGAGCCCCGTGCGCGCGAAGCGGGGCCTGGTGCAGGGGACGGTCCGGCAGCGCCATCCGACACTCGGCTCCTGTGGCTTTTCCTGTCTGGAGGACCCTGCGGAAGGGCCCCCAGGGTTCATTCTAGCAGTGTCCGCACCCCGGGGAGGCTCCTGGCTGTGCCGGGCAGTTGCGGTGTGTCGGCGGTGAGGTGGCCGCGGTGGCATCTTAGGGATCTGGCCAAGGTAGACAAGAGTCATCTCATGCCGCCGGGGTAGAGGAAGAAAGTGGGGCGTGTGACGTGTCAGGACTTCTGCGCCGTGAGACGCGGCTGCCTGGACACTCCCCGTGTGGTTGGAGCGGGGCTGTCTCTGCTCGTGGGCGCATGTCACCCCCGGCCGTGCTGGGACAAAACCCTCTACGCTTTCTCTAAAACCGGCACAGCCTGAGCAGGGCGAGTCCATCAAGAGATCGGACAGTCATGGCTGGCCCGGGCGCGGTGGCTCACGCCTGTCACCCTAGCACTCTGGGAGGCCGAGGCGGGAGGATTGCTTGAGGTCAGGAGTGCGAGACCAGTCTGAGCAAGGGCGAGACCCCGTCTCTACTAAAACAATAGAAATAAATTAGCTGGACAAGTAAAAATATATAGATATATAAAAAATTAGCTGGGCATGGTGGCGCACACCTGTAGTCCCAGCTACTCGGGAGGCTGAGGCAGGAGGATCGCTTGAGCCCAGGAGTTTGAGGTTGCTGTGAGCTAGGCTGACGCCACGGCACTCTAGCCCGGGCAGCAGAGTGAGACTCTGTCTCAAAAAAAATTAATATTCCAGACCAGACAGTCACGGCTGTGGCAGAGGAGTCTTTAGAATAGAGACACAGTGAACCCAGCATTTCAGGAGCGAGACTCGCGCCCTCTCTGGGGGTGTCCCCGGCGGAAGTGGGGCCTACATGGCGTCTCAAGTCTCCCAGTGTGTTTTCTATGGACGCCAAGTGGGGGGCAGCGACGTTCTTGTCACGTTGCTACAAACCCAAACTACAAAGGGTCAGAACCAAGTGGACTCTGGGCTTGGGTGGGGCTCTGAGCAGCCCAGGTGTGTCAGGGACACTTCCCAGCAGGTGCCTCAGCCAGACGGTGGCGTCGAAGTCGCCTGGGGCCGGAGCAAGTGTCTCCCCACCGTGGCCGGGCGCGGCAGTTTCCGGCTCCGCCGAAGACACCTGCTAGTGAGAGGTGACATTTTAAATCTGGAAAGCAGGGCTCTGCTCACGGTGGCGGCTGCCACTCTTCGTAAAAACCTGGGCTGCTTCTCTCTCTAGCGAGTATTTCACGCAGCTTAGAGTTACCTCCTCAGGCCTGAGCCCAGGGTCTCTCTTCCCGCCCCGCCCACCCCATCCCCATCCCATCCCCATCCTCCTCATCCTCATCCCCCTCCTCATCCCCCATCCCTCCCTGCCCCGCGCTGGCCGGGGGCGGCCCGGATTGGCTCCCTCGGTTGCCATGACTCCGTTGCTAGGCGCAGGCTGTCTCCAGCCCCTGCAGGAAACATGTGATGAATTATGGATGGTTGATTTTCTCGGAGAGGCCTGATCTGTGATGCAGATGAGCTTCAAGTCCCCTCTTTCTTCTGGTTTCTTAAGGGGAAAAAAATCAGTTTTAAATCTGAAGCCGGCGTCTGTGCAGTCCCAGTTGCTGTGAGCAGTGAGGGCTGCCTCCCGACTTTAATTCTTATGCAAAGAGAGGGCCAGGGGTCAGGGGCTGTTATTTGTTCTGGAAAAGCTTGTAGGATTTTCACTGAACCCTGTGACCCTTTGGGGACATTCTCTTTCTCTGTGATCAGAGACAAAATGGGATATAAACAGGACAAGTGGCATTTTCCAAGGATGAGGCGCTTTTCCTCTGGGCTGGGGTGCGGGGAGTGGGGGGCTCCAGTCTCCAGCTGCAGGGGCAGGTAGGGGCCCCCCAACCTCCGCCTGCAGCCAGCGGCAAAGGACATTTCCCTGCGCGTTCGTGACCCAAGCCTGCACCCGCGGGGCCTGCCGCGTGGGGCGAGCTGCCCCCGCCACCAGGTGCCCATCCACGCCAGGGACACGGGGGGGGGTCCCGCGTCCCCCGTCCGCCCAGCACCACCAGCCGGGGCGGCACATCCAGGACTCAGAGGCCATCTTTGCTGCCCCCTGGACCCCGACTGCCCGCGCAGGTGCTTCTGTGGAGCTCGGGCCCGCGCGGGTGTTCTGGGAGCCGCGTCTGGGCTTGCCCCGCGCTGGACGTGCAGGACCGTGCTGGACCCTGGCCACGGGGCCCGCTGTCGCCCGCCCCAGCGACCAACCCGGGACGCCGGTGCCCCAAACGTCACGAACGTCCTTCCTGTGCCGCCCGCGTGCCCCAGCCCGTCCCAGCACGGAGGGACGTCCCAGGTCCGGGGAAGCAGGGACTCGACCAAAACCCCCGTGAGACTCAAAAGCACCTGAAGGTTCTGACTTGACGGGGAAGGAAGTGAGCACGGCGCTGAGACGCAGGGAGCCCTGAGCCGCAGGGAGCCCTGAGCCGCGGGGAGCCCTGAGCCGCGGCTCTCCAGGAGGGAAGGTGCCTGTCACCACCCGCCCGACCGCAAGACGTCCCCACCCCGAGCCGCCCAGGGCTGTCAGCGGACAGAAAGGAGGGAGGAGAGGAGCTTCATTTCAAAGAGGCGACGCCTTTGTACGAGAGCAACAGAGAAGCGGCTCAGGTGAAAATTGCATCTGTCACCACGTCGGGGTGTTTCATCGAACGGCGTCAGTCCCGGAATCGCAAAGAGACGCAGGACACTGGGCAGTGGGTGAAGGGCTCGTCCACCGAAGATCCTTCCAGAACATCGAGCATTTCTCTAAAGTCCGATTCTTCATTTTTATTGAGGGAATGACGCGGAGGTTCTGTTTTCAGTCTTGGGACTGTTTCCAGGAGGAGCCGTGGGTCGCGGCTGCTGCTCAGGCCACATGGAGATGCCGGCCACGAGTGACGGTGGCAGGGAGCGAGGACGGCGTGGGGGAGCGAGGACAGGCTCCTGCCGGCACCTGCCTCCGAGGGGGACGGGGACGTGGGAGCCTCGGCCGGATTACGCAGGCAGGTGCCGGGAAACTGAGGCACAGAGACGTGGGCGACTCGCAGCGTCTAGTCACGTAGCCAGTTTCCCTGGCTCCTCCGCGGGTGTAGACACAGGCTTGCCCCCCTCCCCACCCCCACCGTACAGTGGAGACGCGGCCGCGGCGGAGCTTACGGGGCACCGCACCGCCCGCCGGCGGGGTGACGGCGTGGCGGGCTGACGGAGCCAGGTGTTAGATTGACGTGAACGCGCCCGTCTCAGATCGTCCGACGCAGACGTGGCTTGTAGGAAAATGATTGCTTTTTAAAAAAAATTTGTTTCGTGCCATAGTTTCCTGTAGTGAAAACAATGAAACGAACAAACGAGCAGAAGCCGAGCAAGATGCAACCAGACCCCGAACCCACCGCCGGGGGCGACAGTCCAGCCAAGACAGAGAGAGAGACAAGGCCGCGCCGCCGCCACCGCCGTTTCCCTGCGTGGCGAAGCAAACAAGCCCCACTTCCAGGAACTGTCGACCCTGTTACTGAAACGCGGTCTGGTTGGCTCGCCAGGTCGTCGCAGTTACCGATACATGATTAGTCCTACATGAGCGCCGTGTGTCAGCTCCGTTAAACGGGGGAGTGACCGCTGCACGTGAAGGGTCAGAGTGCGGCCGTGCGGCACGCCACCGTCCCCGTCCAGACGCAGGGAGGCGCAGGGAGAACCCGCACGGGGCAGGCGGGGTGGGGCGGCGTTCGTTACGTGTGTGGCCCAAGCGGCCATGTGTGCTTTTGGCCAAGCTGACCAGACGCAGATTGGAGAACCAGGGTTTCCCGGGGAGCCTGCGGCTGGCCGGCTGCAGGGCAGCCTGCGTCGTGGCCCATTTTTGGCCGAGTCTGTGAAACGAAACCTCCAGATAGAGGATGAAGTGTTTTGTCACCTGCCCAGCTGGTGACCCCCCTGGACACCGGGCGGGACCAGGAGAGCCGAGTGGACGGTTCCCATGTCGAGGAAACACCGTCCCCAGACACGGCTCGTGAGGGTGTGCGGTCCGCGGTGTGGGACCCCCTTCCCCCGCCCCTCCTACTCCGAGGACGCGACGGAGAATTGACTTGGTCCACCCTGCCCGGACGTTCTGTTTGCTTCAGCTTAAGGAGGAAACCTGGGTCCCCGGGAGGAGACGCTGCCTGTCTTCACGTGGCCACTGCAAAACAGGGACGGATGTGGGGTCCGAGGGAAGCCTTTGGAACGCCCAGAGCCACCCGTGCCTTTACGGCCCTCACTGCTCTGCTATTCCGGCCCCAGGCCCCGTCTGCAACACGGGCACCTCACAGCCCCGGGGACCTCCGCCGGGTGGGGGCCGCGGGCTCGGGGCGCTCTGCCGCTGTGCCCTGTACCCCACTCTCCACTAGCACAAGCCAAAGCAAGAGGCTGGAAAGCCATCCCGAGGGCCCGGAAGGTTCTTTAGGTTCTAAGAGCTCCTGGAAGCCGGCGGCGGTGATGGTGCCTGCGGCAGCCCCGGCTGGGATGTGTCCCGGCGTCTTCCTTCTGGGGACCTCGGTTTGCCCCGAGCGCGGCAGGCCAGGCTGGGGCAAAGGATCCAGGTGCCGCGGGGTGACCGGAGGCTGCAGCGCCCATCAGCGTGAGGACGCCTCGACGAGCTCCCGGGGGCCTCCCCGGCTGGGGCGCCGTGAGGAAGGTGCACAGGCCCACGCCGACAGCACTTTAACTTCTCTCCCCAAATCAAAAAACATTTTAATGCAAGCCAATTTAACACGACCTTGCCAATGGTTGCAAAAAATCATTAGATTTGCAAAATTCAAAGGACTCGAATAAAACTCCCATTTAGAACCCTAATGAAATACGCAAGCCCCATGTCCGCAGACTGAACCACCAGAGCCAGGGTGGAGGTCCCGGCACGGTGACCGGGAGGCGCTCAAGGGCGCTCCACGCGCGGGAGCTGACCACGCACCACCACGTGCCACGACACGGGACAGAGACGGAGCGTGGGAGCCTCGTGCAATCCGCCACCGTCGTGACATTCACATCTGCGTCCACTGAAGAATAACTTCCTTTGATTGCATTTCACAGAAGCATGGCTCCACGACTGATCGGAAGCAAAATGATACACAGTTTGAGAAGCAGGATCTGACCTCCCTTTGTTCAGAGGAGCAGGGTCAGCCCGGGAGAACCACGAGGCTCACGGTCTCAGGAGGGATTTCTGTGGTCTCTGCCCAGTGGCACTCCTGCGCCTTGGGGCTGATGACCCAGCAGTCGTCGGTGGCAGTGTGACCTCTGAGCTCACGCCTGTGTCCATGTCAGGTGGCACGTGGGCCCCTCAGACCCTGCACCCCACCCACCACCGTCCCCTGCAGTCCTCACGTGGCTTCTCTGCGCCAGCGTCGCCCCCATCTCTGCTTCGTCCCCTGTGAGCTCCTGTCCCCGTGGCGGGACCCAGCTTGGGGACGCTTCCTCAGCAGGGCCCAGTGAGGAAGTGAAATCCGAAAAGTCCCTGCCCTGGTCCGTTCTTCCTGGGTGACGACGGCCCCTCTCCCACCTGACAACCGGGTGACCGTGTGACTCTGCTTTACCCGGGGCCCAGGGACAGGTGTCACAGAAATAACAAAGCGACACCACCTGCCACCGCGTTGACAGTTGCACCCCGAGACTCGCCATCCCCGTTCCTGTCTTCAGGAAGTCTGGTCCTGCCCGGATGGGTGCCGTGCGTCACGGGGCACAGGGAGGCACGTGGGCGGGCTTGGTGGAGCTGCCGTCCCGGGGCAGAGACTCCGCCTTTCCCTGGTCCCAACATTTTACAGTCTATTTTTCTGGTTATGAGATAACTCATTCCCATCGTGAAAGTCTGGAAGTGTCGGCAGGACACAAGCAGAATGGTCATAGTCTGCCCACGGCCGGCCCCTCACCCTGCGCTGACGTCTGCAACGTCCCCGTCCCCGTCATTGCGGCTCTCGGTGACCGTGAGTCTAACAGGCTGCCGCATGGGGGGACCCCCTTCCTTCTTTCTTACAGGCACATGTTGTTTCCAATGTTCGATTTTACATGCAATCGGAAGCTTAAAGGGCGTGACTATTTCAAGGCTCTCGCCGCCACCTACAAAATTTTGTTTTCCTAAAATGCTGTAGCACCGACACCCCTGCGGGCAGATCGCATGGAGGGGTGCCCGTGGGAAGACAGACACCCCAAGAGCACAGCCCCCCAAACCTTGCTGGTCTGACAGGCAGAGAGCGGTGCCTCATTGCTGGTTTGATTTGCGTTGCTTTCTTACAAGGTTGGAGATTTTTCACATGTTTATCAGACACTCATTTTTCTCTGCGTGTGAATTATTTACTGATGTCTCTGGCCCCTACCGATTTTGGTCTAGGCAATTTCTGCTTCATCTTTTTTTCCTTAACTAACAATGCTATTTATTTATGAAGAGTAAATACTTACTCTGCGATGCATTTATTGCAAACATCCCTCGGCCCACCGTTTTTCTTTTGATTCGGTTTCTGATTTGCTTCCTGTGGTGAAGGCTACGTTTTTATGCGACGAAGCCTGTTGGTCTCTTTCTTGTGTGCTTTGTCCATGACTTTCACATGGAGGGAGACTTTCTCATGGACGAGGTCAAGCAAACATTTTCGCATATGTTTTAATTTTTCAAATGATGTTTTAATCAATACGGGTTTTATTTTGGAGTGCCGTGTGGGCTGAGGATCAAAGCTTATTTTTTCTTCCAGTGGTGACAGTCGCTCTCCCCGCACCTGTGACCAACCAGCCTCCCTCTGTGGGGTCCGCGTGGTCTGTCAACACAGGTTCGGTTCTCGTCACGCCTGTTCCTGGGCCCCAGCTGCGCTCCCTGGCGCTGAGCCCGGCGCGAGACTCGGGGACATGGGGTCGCTGTGAGCTCTCTGCCCACCAGGCCTCGGGCAAGTGAGTTTGTGTATGTGTGCGTGCATGCGTGTGTGCATGTGTGTGTGAATGTCTGTGTATGTGTGCATGTGTGTGAATGTCTGTGTATGTGTGCATGTGTGTGAATGTCTGTGTATGTATGCGTGTGTGTGAATGTCTGTGTATGTGTGTGTGAGTGTCTGTGTCTGTGTGTGCATGTGTGTATGAATGTCTGTGTATGTGTGCGCATGTGTATGTCTGTGTATGTGTACACGTGTGTATGTGTGCATGTGTGTGAATGTCTGTGTGTTGTATCTGTGTGTCCACGTGTGTATGTACCAATGTGCACACATGCATTTGTATCTGTGTCTGCGTATGTGCAGGCATGCACGTATCTTTCTATGTAGCTATGCATGAATGTTTGTATGTATCTGTGTATGTAGGCATGTCAGCATCTGTGTTCATGTGTTCATATGCCTGTGCATCTGTCTGTATGAGCATACGTATGTACCTGTGTGTCCATGTGTCTATGCGTGTGCAGATATAGAGGCGCACATGGCTGTGTCTCTGTCATCCACCCTGTACCTCGAGGCCCTGAGGACGTGGCGACCCCACCGCGAAGCCTGTCCTGCCCCTGCCTGTGTGGAGATACACATCCGGGTCACCCTTTTGGGTCCCTGTGACAGAAGCCATGTGAGTCTCCCGTGCTGAGCGAGGCCTGTGGGCGTGTCCTGTGGGCGTGTCCCCCAGTGGTCTCTGCCCCCCGCGCTCTGGGGTCTTTCCCTTTGGCTCCGGAAACCTCCTGTCCTGGCCTCGGCCCCCGACGCCCTTGGTCTATGTCCCAGGCCAGTGCCCGGGCCACCCTCCCCCCACCGCGTCTCTCCTGCTTCGTCCACGTCCCGTCTCCCCCTCCAGCGGCTTGTCAGTCCCACTCCAATCTGAGGACAAAGCTTGTTGCTTTCGGACCCTCCAGGGAACGTCCAGGAAATGTGTGTTATTGCATGAAAATTGTGCAGGTGCAAGCGTGTCCCTGGTCACTACCCATGTGAGGAGGTGCCAAGTCCAGCCCTTCCCACTGCTGTGGGGTCGGGTCTCACTTGGGCAGGGACGCCAGTCTGGCCACGATCACGTGGTGGGTGTCGCCTGGCGCCCGGGGCGTGAAGGGCTTGGGGGCCGCGCGCCGGGCAAGCTGCCTCTCAGGACGGAGTCGGGGGACACGGCGGGGGGACATGGCCGCCACTGAGCCCGGCAGCCGGCAGAGGGGAGGCACCTCGGGCAGGGCAGAGCCGCGGCCCGGCTCCGGTCAGCACCATGCATGGCCTTGTTACTTGGAAGATGACGTGTCCCGCTTGCTGCCGCTGGCCCCGCGGGACACAGACTCACATGGGAAGCTCTGCGCCGGGGCCAGACCCGGGCCAGAGCCCAGTCAGGTGTAGATGCTTAGCCCACGTCTCCGGGGCCCCAGTGCGACCGCGGTGGGAGGGAAGCAGAAGCTGCTGACTCTCCGGCCAGGTACCGTCAACGCGCCGTACCCGTGACAACGCCGGCCCCAGGGGGCCCGCCCGCCCCCAGGAAGTCACCCGCTGTTGAGGCTGCACAAGGCCGTCCCCAAGCCCGGGGAACAGGACACCGTGTGCTGTGCAGTAAGAGCGTAACAGGATGCGTGACGATGACGCGTCCTCTGTCCCGTATCTCTCTGGGGCCAGGACGGGGTGGGGGAGACGGGGCGGGGGGCCTCTCTGTGCAGACAGGCCGCAGAGCCGCCCTGGCTCCCCCCACGACATTCTCGCGGAGCCGCCTCGCCTTCCCCACTGGCCTTTCGTTGCCGACGTAGAACCTCCCGGCTCAACTCTGTCCTCTCCTCTTCCTCTTCCGTCCTGCCGGCTGTGGTCCCTCCCGTGTTTCTTGTCTTACACACAAAGCAAAACCCGGAGCGGCAATGCCAGATGCTTCCTGCCAACCAGGTGGGTTGGAGGGTGGAGTTCCTGGTCCTTTCCCGTCCAGCGTGGGCCAGGCTGCTGTCGGCTGTCTGAGATGTGTGTCTGTGGCAGGAGGTGACAGGTGAGCGCCTGGGACTTGGCGAGACCTTTCTACCCACTGGCCTGGACCCCCGCTCCTTCCAACTCCACCCACCCTCAATAGCATTGGTCAGGTACCGCCAGCCTGAAAGTGGTGGAATTTGAGAAGGCTTATTACAGAGAGGCTGACTGCTCTAGTGATAGTTTCCTTGGCTGTGCAGAAGCTTTTTAATTTGATCAGGTCCCATGTATTTATATTTGTCGCTGCTGCGATTGCTTTGGGGTCTTCCTCATAAATTCTTTGCCTAGGCCAGTGTCTATAAGAGTTTTCTCAACATTTTCTTCTAGAATTTTTAAGGTTTCACGCCTCAGGTTTAAGTCTGTTATCCATCGTGCATTGTTTTTTTGTGAGAAATGAGAGGTGGGGATCCAGTTTCAATCTTATGCATGTGGATATCCAGTTTCCCCAGTACCATTTATTAAGGATTTTTTTCCCCCAATGTATATTTTTTTCTGCTTTGTCGAAGATTAGATGACAATATGAGGGTGGTTTTATATCTGGGTTCTCAGTCCTGTTCCAAAGGTCTATGTCTCTATTCTTGTGCCAGGGCCATGCCGTTTTGGTTACTATAGCCTTATACCATAGCTTGAAGTCTGGTAAATTGATGCCTCTCTATTTGTTCTTTTGCTAAAGATTGCTTTGGCTATACAGGTCTTCTCTGGTTCCATATGATGCACAGAATTATTTTTTCTAGATCTGTAAGGAGTGATGATGGTAGTTTGATAGGAATTGCATTAATTCTGTAGATCACTTTAGGTAGTATGGACATTTTAACAATGTTGATTCTGCCAATCCATGAGCATGGTAGGGAACAGACAACCTGCAGAATGGGAGAAAATATTCACAGGCTACATATCTGATAAAGGGCTGGTAACTAGAATCTACATAAAACTTCAGAAAATTACAAGAAAAAAATCAAACAACCCCATCAATAAATGGGCAAAGGACATGAACAGAAACTTTCCAAAAGAAGACAGACTAACGGCCAGCAAACATATAAAAAAGTGCTCATCATCTCTAATCATCAGGGAAATGCGAATCAAAACCACAATGAGATTATCACTAACTCCAGTGAGAATGGCCTTTATCAAAAAGTTCCAAAACAACAAATGCTGGTGTGGATGTGGAGAGACTGGAACACTCTTACACTGCTGGTGGGACTGCAAATTAGTACAACCCCTATAGAAAAGAATTTGGACATATCTCAGAGAGCTAAAAATAGAAATACCATTTGATCCAGCAATCCCACTACTAGGCATCTA
>VBSM01000865.1:845196-861384 GCA_008086735.1 Cheirogaleus medius | reverse complement strand
GCGGGGGGAGGGGCCGTCTGTGGGGGAGGGGCCGCGCAGGCGGGGGAGGGGCCGCACAGTACGTACAGGTCAGCACGGCCGGCGAGCGGTTCTTGGGCGCGTTCTCCTCCCGCTGGGCCACGCGCGAGCTGCTGGGCTCCGCCTGGTAGGCGCACAGCGCCTCCCACTCCTTCTCCAGCCGGTTCTTGTTCTTCAGGTGGTCCTCCATGTAGGCCTGGAAGGGAAACAGAGTCAGGAGCCGGCTCGCACGAGCGCCGTAGGCAGGGCACGGGCCAGGCAGGGGCACACGGCGCAGCAAAGGCTTTCCCGTGTCCGGGCGTGTGCTGCGTGTGTTGCGCCCACCACGCGTGCCAGGCTCGGGCACCAGGCGCTCCTCACCAGGAGGGCGGCTCGGGCAAGGGCTGACCGGCTGGGGAAGCGCCGCGCCCACGCGGGACGCATCTAAGCAGCCAACCGAAGCCGGGTGCGGAAGACTCTCCGCCCAGAGAGTGGGCTAACGGGGCAGCCGTGGGGGTGCCGGGGGACCCTGCACCAGGCGCTGGGGGAGGAGGGGTCCCACGGGACCGGTGTCTGGCAGCGTCGGGGAGGGGCCGCGTATCGGACCCGGACAGCGGAGCCGGGGCTCTAGCGTGGGCCGTGTCGCTGGGGCTTCCAAGCCCGCCGGAAAACAGCACGCTCCGCAGCAAAGAAGGAACAAATACCGTTAAAACAACGTCTCACCGAGGAAATAAGCTGTAGATGAGCTAAAAAATAGGGGTAAACTGAAAACTACGCCTAAACCTCCATCTGGGAGAGCATCTCGCTAAATAACGTTTTGCATTAGAAGTCTTTCGTCGTCTTTTTCTCTTTCTAAAAGGACCACGAGTTGCTACCAGATACTATAAGTCCTTGAAATTATTTACCTGAACAATAGGAAATACACAGTTTGGAGACTATCTTATACGTGCAATCGAAATAATGTCAAACTGGTTAGTTGGAAAATCTCTAAGAAACAGAAACTACATGCTCACGAGATCCTCCCGACGGAGGCGAAGCCTGGTTGGCCGTCCCAGCTGGACAGACGGGGAGAGAGACAGACAGAGACCCCTTCCGCCTTCCACCAGCCAGGGATGGGCACGTCACCCTGTGCCAACAGGACACCTGTTATTTAATTAGGGCTTGTCTCCCCAGATGTGTGCCAACAACACGAAATGCACGCAGCACGGCATACCCTGTCATGGAGATACGGGCACTGTTATCACACACACACATGATCACAGCATTAGACAGATGTGTGGGGTCTATTTACCACTGAAGACAGTGCCTCGAGCTCAGACCCATCCCCTCTTCCCGGTTCCCTGTACACAGAGGTCATTTTTCCTGGGACTGGCACCTTTTGTGAGCCCGTGCTGAGATGCATTTGAGGTAGTGGGTGGGCGCCGTGGTCCGTGCAAAGGGCTAAACAGCGTCTGGCGCTGAACGGAGAGGAACCAGTGGAAGCAAATATTTTGACCCTTGGCTGTTCCAGTCATAATTTTCCGGCGCTTGTCTGTGAGCAGTGATTCCCAGAAACAGGTGAGCAAACGGCATCCCGAACCTCCCCTTCCTGAGAGGCACCCAGCAGCCAGCACCGTCTACGTGTTTCTTATTGATCCGTTCCATGGAGAAACGGCTGTGATTTAAGGAAGATCATCTCAAAGGACCAGACCCAGCGGTGACATCGCACCCCCAGAAAATGATGGTCTTGTCCTCCAACATTTTGCTTGTGGGTGTCCACTGGGCCACGTGCCACATGTGGACAGAGGTTGTCAAGAGCGTCCACACAGGAAAATGAGACACACACACATGCGCACGGTCCCCCGGGGCAAAGTGGCCACGCACAGCGACCTGCAACCTCGAGTCCAATCGCCGCCGCGGCCCCCGCCTTCTACTCCCTGACACCCCCGATCCAGGGCGGCCCCCTCATGGCCCTTCTCACTCACCTGAGCCCACGCGGGAGACAGGCGGGAGAGAGACATGATGGGGAGCGCGAGATGCGGCTGCTTGGAGCAGCTCCAGGTGCCTGGGGAGAGGAAGGAACCTCGGGTGGGACCGTCACACCGTCTGACCCAAGTTTTGACCAACGCCAGCTCAAATCCACGCCGCAAACGCCAACGTTGCCAGATATGTGCTGTGGTGGTACGACCCGTGGCAGGGACTGTGCCACGCTGCTGCGGTGGTCAGCACGACGCCCCTGCCCGTGGGTGCGAAAGGGGGGGAGAGGAGCCCTCTGGCCCTGGGTGGGGACACTGAGGCAGCCTGCCCCGGGGGGGGGGCCCAGGTGCTCTGGCCACTTAGGGGTCAGCAGAGGGATGACAGTGCCCGTGACGGGGAAGCTGCACGGACCACTCCAGCCCCAGGCGGTGGCCGCTGTTTCCACGCCACACCACGCCACATTAGCCACAGAACCCTTGCGGCTGCCGGAGCCAAAGTGAGTTCGTCCCCTCTGCCCTCCCTGCCCGACACCAGGCAGCCCTGGGGTCCCTCTGTGTGGGGAAGACGACCCCGAACGATGTCCTGAGTTACTAAATTAGGCAAAACTCGAATGGCTCTGTCCACAAACCACTTTCTTTTGAAAGTATCAGATACATATCTTTGTACCAAAGTTATTCTAATGGGAAAGCATTTTTGTATGATACGGTATTTAAGCTTTGTGAAATGCTGACCAGCTCACGCAGCCCACAGTTTGGTCTGGGGGGGGCCCGGGGCGGTGGGGGGCGGTTCTGGCAGAGGAGCAGTTTCACTTCGTATCCGCGGCGACTTCTCTCTCGCTTAGTTGAGGTCCCGTCCCACAAACATACACACAGTGGTTCCCGGCAAAACGACTCTGGGTCCCATCTTTTCTTTGCAAAATGCTCTTTTCGCAAAATCCATCACCAACAAATGAGCTTCTTTCAATAAAACATGATGGATTCTAAAATGATGAACCTTGGCAGGCTAATCCCATCTCCAATATTGTCTGCAAAAGAGGCATCGTACAGTATCTTAATTCCTGTAAACCACAGCTGTGTAAGTTCCGCATTTATCTTAACTACGGGGAGTGAGTCACGCTGCACTTGAATTTCTAAACTTATGGCGAGAAATGTAAACTGAGCCTCTAGCAGGCAAGCCTGGGGCAGGAGAGAGGGAAAGGTGGGTGTTGATGCGATTATGTATTTTCACTGGGAGTTAAGCCATCTGAAGATGTCCCTGGTGATGTTAAAATCGAGATAAAACTTCCCATTCTCTCAGAACACGCTGCCCCGGCGGCTGCGTCCGCCCTGTCCTCTTCACGGCAGTGGATCGGTTCCATATTTTTCTGTTGATATTTTTATGAAGCGCCATTCGTGACATTAAACCGATGTCACTTCCCCGATCACACGGTAGGAGTCTTCCCTCTTTTGTCATCTGTGGGCGAGACGCTTTTCGTCTTCGAGTCTGTGGGGAGCCAGGCCCTTCGAAGTGAGACGAGACGTTGTCAACGATAAAAGCAAAACCAAAAGGTGCCGCCACAACTTAACGCAAATGTTCCTCTATCTATGATGGGGTGACGTCCTGATAAACCAGTCGTCAGTGAAAATATCTCGAGTTGAAATGTATTCGACACGCCTAACCTGCCAACTTCCTCGCTTGGCCCGGCCTGCCCGGAACGTTCTCAGAACACCTCCATCAGCCCGCAGCTGGGCGAGACCGTCTCATACAAAGTCCGCTTACGGCGGTGGCGGCAAACATCTTCCGCAATCGCTGGCTGCGGCTCTGACGGTGGATGGCGGGACGGCTGCGTGGGCGCTCCCCGTGCGGGTCCCGCTGGGCGCCCCTCGCTTTTGCGCCCCCGTCCGCTGTAAGCGGGGACCGCCCGTCCCGGGGGCTCCTGCTGATCAAGGACACAAGACCTGCGCACGAGGACAGGGTCACCTCTGCTAAGACACGGTCAGCTTCCGGGACCTTCCGGCAGGTTAACGTGCAAGTCAGACACTGCTCGCAGGGCTGCCCCGCCATGGGCGTTTCGCTGAAGGTGTTTTCAGAACCGATGAGAACCGACATTTTATTTCATGCGTGCACGTGTGGGGACGTGGTCACGGAAGGGCTTAGTTTCGAAAAAGCTGCAACTCTTTTGTCCTACAAATAGCTCGTGCAGAAGGGAAGATGAAAGACACACCGAATGAGAACAAAGGCTGCCCCTCACTCCAGCACACGGCGGACTGCAGGGCTGAGGCCACCTCCACCCTGCGGGCGCCTGCGTGAGCCACTCTTTCCTGGTGTTGAAGCTCTGGACGTCCTCGGTGTCAGAGTTTTCTTTTTAAGGATGAAAGATACCGAGACGAGGCTCACATCTTAACATACCGGGAAACCGAGGCCTGGCGAAGTTAAGCGACCGGCGGCAGCGCCGAGGCTGACCCCAGCTCTGACCTGGCGGGTCCCGTCCTGGTCCACCGGGCGCGGCCGCCTCCCCAGGCTCCGCCCCTCACGCCACCTCTCCAGTCCCTGTTCACCGACAGCGCCATCAGCATTCCCGGCGCAGACGCAGCCGACTTCAAACTGCCAAGGCTGCCTAGACGGGTCCTGTCCTTCCTCCGAGTTTCCTTTCACTCACCTTTCTCTGCCCCGCGAGACTGCCTCCCGCCGCCGCACCCGCCCCGCCATCCTCCCCGCACACGCTGGTGCTTCCGTGAGGACTCCACCGACCCCAGGTCCAGCTCAAGCACCCCCCGCCATCAGGAGTGGCCGCCCCCCGGGACCGTCCTCTCCTACGACCACCCCCACTTCAAACACCTGCCGTTTTCCAAAACACGTCTCTGCGGCAGGGGCCACATTCCGGCTTCCCGCTCCAATTCTTCCCGTGAGACCAACTCTTTCTGAGGGGAGGGCCGTGTTCCGGCCGCTCTGCACACGTGGTGGGAGCACCGCCGGTGTTCGCCGAGAGACCACCGTAACCCGGAAATTTCTACAGGTCATTTGTATCACAGATATAAATTTTATATTGATGACGGGCATCCAAAACCATTGCCTTCCAATCCTCTGAAAATGGGAAGATTTTCTCCGAAAAGCGACATGAGGAATTTAGAATGTTTCCTTACACGTTCCCTCGCTGCCGTCTTCCCTTCTGGGTTTCCTGAGAAGCGTCTTTACAGCTCACGCCACACAGGACGCGCCACTCGGTGTTCCTGTCCCGCCCCAGCTGAGCGGCCGCCGTGTGGATTTGGAGATGGGGCCGCAGTTCAGAGAGCTCCTCCCCCGGCCTTCTCCCGCTTTAAGTCTTCACCTCCCCCCACGGTCCAGACCCAGGTCCGGCTCTGTCTCCCCGGAGCCTTCTAAGGTGGCGCCACCCACCCTGCGACCCCGTCTGTGCAGAGAGCACCACGCGTGGACACAGATGCGCTGCCTACTGCTGGCGCAGCTACCGCTGGGTGTGCGCTCCGGGGGTGGGGACCCAGTCTCACCCCAGCAGGTATCAGTGGACGCGGTTCCCTGTTGGGCTCTGTACGCGCCTCTGAGTCAGAGCTTTGAGGAGGAAACCCAGGTGGGCAATGCACATGGGTCGCACTGGGTTGGAGCTGAGGGAAGGTGGGATCGCACCGTGCTGTGGATTCACACCACGCTGTGGATTCACGCCACGTACCACGCCGTGGACTCACGCCACATCGTGGATTCACGCCACACCGTGGACTCACGTCACGTCGTGGATTCACACCACTCTGTGGATTCATGCCACGTCGTGGATTCACACCTGAGGTATTAATGCACAGAGTGAAAACAGAGAGTGGAGAGTTGGTGCTTAATCCCAGTTGGCGCAACTTGAAGTGCTCAGACAGTGAATTCTGATACTGGCCCCGGTCCCTACGGGAGGTTTGGAAGCTCGTCTCTAATTTTTCAGAGTTGCTCATGATTCTCCCAACAACATTTTGGGGTTTTGAAGCATTTTGGGCTGGAAGAACTCAGCCTGACGTTTCATATTTTTGAACTTCATTCAGGGAATTTTACTTAAGCTGATCTCCGATGAGCCCTGAGCGGGAAGATGTCTACGACGTTCTCGAATTCCGGTACGTTCTGAGGGCCGGGATGCGATGTGCTTGCACGGGAGGTAATTCCCAGGTCAAACCATTCATGGAAGCCCCGAGGTCTCGGGTTTTCCGAGCGTGCAGCCAACACGCACGTCTGACGTTGGCGCAGACCATGAGGCGTTGGCGTCCACAGTGCCTGGAGACGCAGCTGTGTTTCTTTTGGATTTCTTGCTCTTTGAGGAAGCCAGCATCCACTTTCATTGGGTTTATTTGTGTGAGAGACATTAGTCTGAGGTTTCCTCTTTCATCTTTCTCTTATTTCTGAACCCATCCTCCCAGCTCCCCGTCTCGTGCCGTGTCTGGCCCGCACTGCCAGACCGTGCAGGGTAGAAAAATCAAGAACAGTGTCTGGGCCACGAGGACTAAGAGCCACCAGATGACTTGTCAGTCTCTGTGTGTCAGACACACCACTGGCTTCCACGTTTAGTGGCGCCGTTTCACACAGAATCCCACAGCTGCGTAGCGAGAGTGTTCCTGGAATCGGGAGGAGGTGTTCACGACGTGTCAACGTAGCCCACGTATTTTCTGCGTTGTTTTATGGTCAAACGGGAACATTTTGATGTCAGGAAAGTGACCTCCAGGAACACGGAGCGCCCTGCGTCACTCACCACAAGAGCTCTGCAGGAGACGAGCCGTGCCTGCCGCTCATGGAGCCTTTGCAAACCCTCGAGGGGCCTTTGCTGAACAGGAACGCCCCACTAATAAAACGGGGCAGGCGCCAGGCTTGGCCGTGAGAGCCTTCCTAACAATGTCACAAACAGGAAGGTTCTGGCCCACACGCAGCTACTTTGGGGCTATTAACTTTGGACACGCCGTCTGCTCTCGCTGACCCTTAATTTACTCCTGCATAACATGGAACCAGAGTCTGGATTTCTAAAGGTGGTCTTGAGGGTTGATAAGTTAACACATGACGTATAATCCGTGGACTACAAAGCGCACACACGTGGACAGTGGCAGTGGTGGTGGGTCTTCATTTTCCACTAGGAAATGGAGGAGTTGGATCATCTCTTTGACTGTCTTCCGGATTCCGTGACTCTCTGTGGTCTGGGGACGCTGACCTTTTCACCTAAGGAGACACGGCACACTGAGTCGCCACACGGACCTGCACTGACCACGGCCTGGATGCTCGTCTAAGGGTGACTGTGGCGATACCGTCACCACGGATGCACCGTGGACATCAGTGAGGTGTTGACGCCACCACTGACACCGTCAGAAACAGCAGCACAGTTCCGGGGTCTTGTCCTTTCGAGGGACCGTGGCATTTCTCAGAAACATGCGTTTCCTTCCGAATGTTTAATCCAACACGTGAGCACGGCTTTAGCGCGCGTCACTGTGCCTTTCTGCCATGACACCGGGGATAGTTCTAGAACCATCTCCACCCCTATCTGCTTCTTTTATTACTTGTTTTTAAGAGGGTGGGATTTCATGACCGATCTCGAGAAGAGAATTACTGGGAAATGCCCGCGTAAGAGATGATGTGAAACTAGCTGCTAATTGATGATCTCTCTGGGGGAGCGCACACCATGCCCCATGTGTTTCCGACTCAGGACCCGCGGCCACGTCATATTCCGAGACTGCTCTGTGGGCCCCATTCTGTGAGTGTCAAAACGAGGTGTCAGCTTCCAGGATTGCTCAGGAAACAATGCCATTGATCAGAATTAGGAACTGTGTCTCACCACATGCAACGGGCTGGTGGCAGAAACGGGGCATTTAGCTGTGACTGTCCACGGGCAGCCACGGAACCCTATGTTCCGTGGCACCGGCAGGTGCCTCCAAGTGCTGGGACCCAATGGGGTCATCTGAACCCCGTCCACGGTGCCCAGGCGCTGAGCCAGAAACCTGCCCATGCTCCTGCAGACCCCACATGCCCGAGACCAGCCAGAGGGGAGAAAGAGTCGGTGGGCACCAGCGTGGTCTCAGGTCTGCTAGAAGTCACAGGAATGATGTGGTTTTAGCATCTCTCAGCCAAACAGCAATGGGGCGAGATGCTGGGAGGTGCAAGGAGATTTATTATTATTATTGCAAAGAGGAATGACAATGGACTCCTCACATGCAATGCTGAAACTCCTCAGCGCCGTGGGCACGAGATCCACGCAACGCCACGTCCCTTCAGTCGAGAGGTGCCCACACCGCCCGTGTCAGCACAGGGAAGCTCACAGGTTATGGGGGACGCCTGTTGCTCCGTGGGTCTTCAGACACGGGACAAGCGGAAACCGTCTGATGGAACTGCATTCTCAGGACGACCCTGCAGAAGGGGGACCCTGCCCCGTGGAGCAGGCGTGAGGGAGAGCCGGGTCTGCAGCTCCGGGTGCTGCCGGGAGCCTCGTCTCTCCCTTTCTTCCCATCGGGGCCTCCCGCACCACAGTGCCCTTTAGTCCACCGACGTTACGGTCAGAGCTTTTGTTACTGTGAAGAATACGATCCACTCACGCTTTCCGTCCTCGTGACAAGACCACAGTTGGCGTTGCAAAGTCACGAGTTGGACTGAAGCTCAGGGAGCACCGAGCTCCTCCCGCTGCCACCTGGGGAGACCGTGACCTTTTCTTTCTTCAGAAATAAACACGGGCACCTGTCTTCATTAGCACACCGGAGGAAAATGTTTATGTTCAATGGCTGCATTTCAAAAGTAGGATATCTGAATTCTAAGAAAAAATGTAAGAGAGGAACAGAGGGAGGTGAGGAGGCCGCTGTCCTGGCCTCGCGCACACAGACGCAGACCGCCGGACTGGAGAAGGCGTCTGGCTGTCCGTAGATGGCTGCGTCTGGCGTATTTTAAATATCACTTGTTGATATTACGCAGCAGGAATGTTAAAATACTCAGAATTAGAAATTTAAAGTGCGAGTGCAGACCAGATGCAGTTAGAGGGTCAGAGGGTCGTTTTGCTCCTTTAGTTTAGGAGAGGTTTGCTTGAAGCAAGAATCCTGAACCACACAGTTGTATACAAACTACCGTCTGACTCTGAAAACAATAAGACATGCAACAGCGCACGATGAATCAGTCACCTTCTTATCACCCTGTTCCTTGACACAGGCCCGGTCCCGGCACCGCTCTGACCTGTGGTGGGACCCCTGGTCTTCCTGGACATGAACACGCGCATCCGGGGCTCCTCCCAGCACGGAACGCAGGGTGCAGAGCAGATCTGCGCGGGACCGGACGCACCCACGAGAAGGACGCTCTGCGCCAACTCGGAGCTTACTTGGGAAAAGCAGACACGTGGTTTCGGAATCCGACCTCGGGTCATCTGCACGAGGCCTCAAAGAGGAGGGAATGGACCGAAGGAATTCTTTGAGAGCGGACGAAAGACCATGCATGGGTCTTTCTCTTTCTATTACATTTAAAAATTGCTTTCGTGGAAATTTGTTTTCAGGGAAGAAATATTCCCACATAGATCTGCAGTAAGTAAAAAGCTCCCCTTATCCTAGTGAATTGGGAAGTTGTGAAATAGACAAGATTGGGGGCAAAAGCGCCCTTCGCGGGCACCGGAATAGGCTTCACCATAACTGGGAATCAACGCCCATTTTTCCAAGTTCTTTCTCTGAAATCTTTGTCTCAAGCTACCCTACTTTGACCACCGAGAATCTTCCGGAAGTCCAGTGACGCCGGGACACGGCTCTCAATGCTGCCTCGAAGTGATTTGGAAATCTACGTCCGTTCTTTGTGTCGTAACCAACCAGACCACGGGGTGATATGAAATTCTAAACCACTGCAGCAGTGGAGAAAAGTTCGGAAACTTCAGACCGTGAAGTCTTCCAGAGAAAGCCCTCGGCCGAGCCCTGGTTAGGGGAGAGGACGAGTGAGTGGGTGAGGACGGCAGACGCAGAGGCCAGGAGGAGACCGGGCGTGTGGTGTGCGCTGTCTGCCAGCGTGAGCACCGCTGCATGGCCTGCCGTACTCAAAACTCTTTCTGTAATTGGAAAATAAAGTACACACAAGAACTAAGAACGCCCCTCCCGCAGCAGAGCTCTAGAGAAAACGACGTGCTTTTTCCAAAGCACGGTCAGGAAAACGCCGTGAGAGGACAGGCCCTTGCTCTTACGGAGCTGGGACGGGGGCTGCGCCTCTCCTGCCCTTCCGGGGACAAAGAGATGAGAGGCTGAGTCTCCGCAAAGCAGCAGGTTAGGAGGACACGAAGACTGCTTAGACTTCGACTGCACAGAACTCAACTAATTGGAAGCTTCGATGACTATGTTTTAATTGTGATTTGGGCTTTCCGTATTCCAACTCTAGAACAAGGTCCAGAATCGCAAGAAAACACACCAATGCGAGAGAGTTCCCAAACCAAGCCCCAGCGGCCCCAGGATCTCCCCTGGAGCTCGTAACCCGCTGGCCCGGGCCCACCCTCAGCACCGCGAAGAGACGGCCCCGTGCGCTAAAAGCACAGTGACCATCGATTATTCTGTGGCTCCCACTGACCTCTATGTTGTAAATGTATAGAAAAAAAAAATCACAATTGGATAAAGACTTACAACTAAAACCCTGTAGGAAATGTTAATAATTTCTGTTCCGGAGATGTTCTAATTAATAAACTTTAAAAAAATAAGTACTTTCATCCTTACTAACTCCTCCTGCTAACGGGGGGAAGGGCTTGTCTTCCGCAGGACTGACGGTCTGTTTCACGCCAGGCATTCTCCAGCACGCTGTCACCCTCGGGCGTGCGCGTGGGAGAGGGTGACGGGGGTCTCCCGCAGGAAGACTGAGAAAGACGCTGCTTAATAATAGCGATGATGACAATAACACCGCTCTGTATTTTTGGGCTGTCATTCTCAGAGAAGCTCAAAAGAATTTTAAATGAACAATTTCATGAATCTTATTATCTTATTTAACATCTTAAAAATTAAGGTTATATGCACATAGGTAAAATACAAAGACGCCTACTTATAAGCAATGGAAAATAATTAAGAGGGTTACCACATTTTCCATAACTGTACAGCTATTAATATTCAAATTTAGGGCAGAGGAGGTTTGCTTGACATTCTGAGTGGAACTGAAATGCTGCCTCTAGTTGAGGGAGAGAGCGAAGAGTCGTGTTTGTATTTAGACTGGATTCCTGCTCACTCCCTGACTGGTTCATTCATTCATTCGTTCATTCCCAAGTCTGATTAAGCACATCCTGTAAGCCAGGTTCCAGGGCATGGCATTTAGCTGGCCAAAGGCCCCGTGCTCTTGGGGCCATTTCCTCAGCTGTTGGATAAAATCTGAAATATCTATTTACAAATGGATAAATTTGCGTGTGGTCTGTCCTGACCTCACATGACAGGAGGTGGCAAGAAGACACAGTCAGAATGAAGAGAGAGCAAGTTAGAGGATTCCAGTCTACCCAGTTATCTGGCTGTCCTTCCTCATACTCCTAAAATTCCCACAGCCCTTTACTTTGCAACGTATTTTGAAATTGTTTAAACTCTTTATCCCTCACAGAGCTATGGCAAAGGAATATCTTAATGCTTTGATCTGAGAAACAACGCCATAGTCTTAATTTACCCAAAGTCAAAAGTGTGGATAAAAAACTGAAAAATGCCTTCAACAACCCTGACATTTCCAATAACCCTCATGCTTTTGTTTCATGGACAAAATACTCAGATATTTGATAGCACTATTTAGTTTTCCTTGTATCTGTTGTATGCAACCTCATCGAAGGTACGTTTACTCAAAGTGCCACAGAAAATTAACAGCCAATAGCTCAACCCCAAATTTAAAATGCAAAAACAGGCAAACAATGAAATTAACCTGGGATACTTTGATGTGCTTGTCCACAAATAAAGCAATTCTCGGAAACACAAAGGTGTGCACACGCATGTACATCTGCAAACACACACGCGGCTGTGTTACGAATGCATGACAGCCAGGCGTGGTCACTGCCAGTAGGCTGGGGGTACCGAACGGCCTCTCCAGACCACCGGGGTCCAGCGGTTAGATGACCCCTGCCCTCGGGAACTGGCTGCCGGGCAACGCAAAGCAATTCTGTGACAGAGTCACAATTTCGGTAGCTCAAAGGGCTTCAGTTCATTGGGTACATTCAGACTGAAACCAAGGAGATAGCAGGTTTTGAGAGAACAAGAGCTTTTAAGGGACTTAAAGACATGCACATCTGGACCAGACGTCCTCACTGGCTTGTCCTTCCTGGGCACCTGTGTGCATGAGGAGCTCAGAATTTTCCAGAAAACCCCAACAGAGCTCCGGGTCCAACATGTTTTGACCAGTCAGCTTGTGTCCTGAGTAGGACACTAAGCCCAGAACACACACGTGGTCTCACCACGGGCCCTAGAAGACGCTGGTCCATCTTCCTGAACTCCTAGACACATGAGAATTCCCTCTCCCAGTTACAGCTGCACTGGGCTCTGACCAGACGTCGCCACAGACTCAGCACCTCGGTCAGCGCCGTCCAGGCGGTGGGAGAAATCGCAGGGACAAAGAAATAAATGTGACCTGCGTTCTCGACACTCCCGATAAACTCGTGGCGTTCCTCCTCGTGGCGCCGCCAACGTCTGACGCAGAGCCCGGGACGCCAGTAAACACTTGTTGATGGATGAGGGGCACGGACACCCCCTGGACTCCGCATCGAGGTCTCCGAACTGGAGCCCCAGTGTGGCCACCGGCTGGTCAAGTGCGTCAGAGACACGGATTCGAGGCGCTGATCACGTTCCCTTTGGAAGCGGGTCAGAGACGCTGAGCCCCTGCGGTGTTGCTGATGGAATGCTTCCGGACAGACGGATACCCGTGCTTCATCCGGTAATTTCCTCTAACAATATTTACCGTTTGCCCTCTAAACCCAAATGAGCGGTCAGAAGGGGAGGAGGGCAGACTCTCGTGGTGTCGAGCAGATTTCAACTTCTTTTAGAATGTTCTCGTATACTCCAATTTGGGGGCCCCGGCTCTTCTCCTCGGCTCACTCACAGGCAGGCCATCCCCGCCGGGGTGTGTGGGAACATCACACAATCCACTCCCGCGACGCACGGGCCGCTCTGCACCCCATAAAATATTCATCCCCTTTCAGAAATCCTTGCGCCCTGCTGCCGACACAGACAAATTCACACGGAGTATCGGGAAATGGCCATTTTAATGGCCAAGGCTTCCCTCAAGCCTCTCTTTCCACTAAAACGTTTTCTTCAAAATTATTTTCATAAGAAAGATTACAATTTCAACATTAGCTGCTAATCCCCTTTCATTTAAAACTCTGCTGATAAAATTCTTTGCTTGTCATTCAAATAGTAAGTAATAATTATAGATTTGAGGCTTCCATCTCTGGCTTCATTAATGGTAAATTGCATGGAAGTCTGAAGCCTAAGTCAGCTTTGATACATCTCAAAATGCAATTTCCATAGCTTCCCTCGGCTATGCACAATTAATTACACAGTTAATAGGGGAAATATGTTAATGAAAGGAACATCATTCATCCCGCCACCTGCCTTCACCAAATATCTTTTGTGTGTTTTTCTTCTTCTTGTAATTTTAGTTAAAAAAAATTGATAATGTGGTGATTTCAAATGCCAGTCTGCAGCTACTTCGAATAAAACAAGTCTAAAGAAAAATTAATTCAATTGTATGATATTTCTACTGATTTCTGCCTTTGAAAAGTTTAAAATACCTACTCACGGCATGTTAAACTCCTGAAATAGCCATTTATAGAATGAAAAAATCACTGTTAAGGGGTCTTATTTATTTATGCCCACGATACACAGTGGTCATCTTTACGGATGAAAGGAAAACACCGGAAAACTTGGAAGTGAAGAGATAAATTCCAACCCTTCTAAACAGACCGAACTCCGCTAGTTCTTCCATCCGCTGGAAACCTCCCTGCTGAGCGACAATGAAACCCTCTCTCGGTGTGGATGATCAGTCAGATGGTGGGTAGTTTAACACGGAAACCGATGTCAATCTCACAAAGAAAGCACCTTCCAAGGCTCTGGTGAGGGCCAGACGCCAAGACGGCATAACCAGAAAGAGGACCCTGTCTGGCTAAAACCACACTTCCATTTAATTCTCATAAATTGCTTAGACAACATGAAAGTGTGTATTGGCAAATAACTTGTTTTACAACAAATCTTTATCAACATAAATCAACACATACTCTCTATCAAAGGGGAAAAGAATTTGCAGCCTCAAATATGTCCCTTCGACATACCAAATATACTTTAAGTCATGAGCATTTAAAATTTCCATTAATGTACAAAATTCAGTTGAAACCCAACCACGGATCCCAACCAGTTCACAGGGAAGACAAGGTGGTCAAGAAGAGGGAAAAAGAAAAGCTTCGTGAAAATGCGGTTCTGAGATAATCAAGGCTGAAAAGGTGTCTTCGAATATGTTAACAAATTCCAGGGGAAAAATATCATCTGTGGAACCCATGACACCCGCCGCCGCCCCGCTCTGGGTGCTGAGGGCTGCGTGGGCGGAGCCTGCGGGAGAGGCCAGGGTGACTGTCCCCCACCGGGCTGCGCTGGCTTCTTTATGATCCCTCTAGACGCGGCTCTGCGTGACCATCTCTGCACTCGTGTGGCAGCAGAACCGCCTGCTCAGGTGGCCGTCCACCCGCCCGTCCCACCTTGGTGGCCGCCTGCGAGGTCCAAGTGACAGAGCCTCTCCAAGCCCCGACCGGCAAGACCCAGCGCAGAGGAGACCATTCCTGCTCCACCGGCCACGGCAGAGGCTTGAGCAGGGAAGCCTGTCGGGAGAGGGAAGAGGAGGGCGGTTGCCAGGCAACGCAGGCAGCTTCTCGGCCGGCCCTTTCTGAGCAGCGGCCTTTCCCGTCCGTGCGGCGACCGGCTCGTTGCGGTTTCCTGAAGGAGTTTTTAGGGAGAGGGAAGAATTCCGGCAAGCGCAGGGGACGACACCCGGGGCAGCAGCCGGGACGTGAGTTCTCCTCCCCCACGAGCAGGTGAGAAGCGCCGGGCCCCGTGACGCTTTGTGGGACGGTGTTCGCAGCAGTGCTGAAAGTCCTCACTGACAGTAGGGTGTTGTGGTTTGTACCCCCTGGAACCCGCAGGCCAGATGCTCGTGAGCAGCAGTGTAGGGCGGTGCCACGGAAACGGCACCAAAACACTGGAAAAGCTCACACAAGACTCACTCTGTTGCCCGGGCTAGAGTGCCGTGGTGTCAGCCTAGCTCACAGCAACCTCAAACTCCTGGGCTCAAGCAGTCCTCCTGCCTCAGCCTCCCGAGGGACTAGCTGGGACTACAGGCATGCGCCACCATGCCCGGCTCATTTTTTCTATATATTTTAGTTGGCCAACTAATTTCTTTCTATTTTTTTTAGTAGAGACAGGGTCTCACTCTTGCTCAGGCTGGTTTCGAACTCCTGACCTTGAGCGATCCACCCGCCTCGGCCTCCCAGAGTGCTGGGATGACAGGCATGAGCCACCGTGCCCCGCCAAAACTAAAAAATGTGTCTTCGACTCTTTGCCAACCCAACTTGCTGGCAAGGGATGAAGCCCAGAGGTCCCCACCTGTCCCCTCTGCCTTCCCGACTCCCATGAGCAGTGAGATGGGTGGAGTGTTTGGAGAAAACAGAAATTAGGATTTAACAGCCAACCACAACAACGGAGAGTTGGCTGGTGACGCTTCCTCTTCCGGTGAGCTCGATGCAGAAAAGAGGGCTGGGATTCCAAAACTCATCCTCGCTTCTTAGGGTGAAAAGTTAGAGATCAGACTCTCAAATACATTCTAAATCTTTCACCGGCTCAGCTGCCGACATACCGCGGACGGGCCAGGTCACACGCCCAGGTGCGTCCTCCAGGTGGGACGGGCGGTGCAGGTGGACCCTCAGGTGTCCTTCTTCTTGTTCTCGGCTTCCAGCACAGCCCAGCCCTGGAGCTTCGAGCCTGGCCCTCCCGAAGCCGCCTTTGTCGTCACCGGGAATTCCTGCTGTCACCAGCCGAGCGCAGTCGGGGTTCACTCCCTCGCCCACCCCGCCTGGACGAGGCCCCTGCTGGCGCCACCCCCAGACGGCTCCCTCGGGACCAGGCAGACCCCGCACCTGCGCACAGGAAGGCCTAGTGTGGTCGCGGCCTGTCCGTCTTTGATTCCAGACGGCCACCTGTGAGGTGCCTGTCTCTGTTTGCAGGACCCGGGAGCCGGTTCTCAGATGCGATTGTCCGTGTGGCGGGAGATTAAGCGGCAACGCGGCGTCTGCAC
>VBSM01000865.1:810479-825603 GCA_008086735.1 Cheirogaleus medius | reverse complement strand
CTTGCCAGACGGTTCCACACAAACGTCCCACGTGCCTGGTGCATCTGCTGAGGGTCGCTATGGGGACAACGGTCGGTCTCTGCAAATGCCGAGAGGACGCTGCTCCCGGGTACTTCCCGGACCTGGGTGAGTACAGGGCCACCTTCACTTCTGGGGAAGGGATGGCCCAGGGCGGACCCAAGTGACAGACGATGCTGCCTCCTCCTGGAGGGCAAAGCTGTCACAGATGTGTTGATGCCCTGCCCGGTCCCTGGCTGGTCCATGCCCCGGTCCCTGCCTGATCCCTGCCCGACCCCTGCCCCGCTCCCTGCCCCGGTCCCTGTCCCGGTCCCTGCCAATCCCACTGCACTTGTCCCTGTGACGGAGACCTCGGCCCACTGTCCCCACCTTCAATGACTCAGCCGCACGCCGGCACCTCCCTGGTGACACAATCCACTGCCTCCCATGGGCTTTACTTTTACACTTAGACTAAGGGACAACACACGCATGTGCACCCACACACGCTGGTACACACGTGCGCCCACAGGTCCCCATGGGGGAGGAAATGCTCCCCAGGGAGAGCCTGGTCCAGATGGGACAGTGCAGGACGCGGCGCCGATGGCCTCTCGCGGGGACCCGGCTGCTCTCCTCCTGTCCCGACACCGTCGAAAACCAACAAAACAGCTCGTGTCGAACGGTGTTTACTGAGCAGTGTGGAGTGATCTTGTCCCATCTCGCAAGATGTCGTCTCAAATGAACATTGAAGATACAGACACGTTAACACAAGTGGAAAGCAATTCCTAGCATTCTCCTACATCTAGAACAGTCTCAGAACAGATGAAGCCAGTAAGAAGAGAACGGCTCCAGCCCCTGAGCTGCCTGCACACCCCGCCCGGGCCTGCGCAACTCCCACCCTGCACCCCGACTCCCACCCTGCACCCCCACCTGGGCCTCGCGACTCCCACCCTGTATCCCGACTCACACTCTGCACCCTGACTCCCATCCTGCACCCCCACCTTGTACCCCGATTCCCACCCTGCACCCCGACTCCCACCCTGCACCCTGACTCCCATCCTGCACCCCGACTCCCACCCTGCACCCCCGAGCTGTGTCCATGCTCGGCACATGTCGCCTCCTGAACTCGAGACCGGGAGTCACTCTCTCGCCCGTTTCTGTTTCTCAAGACCTGCTCACGGGCACTGGTGGGCGGCAGCGCTGTCACCATGGGGGGTTGCAGCCGGACACCCGGGCCGAGGCAGCCCGTGGAGTCGCCCGACGCCCTTCTCTGACACGGTGGGGGCCGTGGCCGGGTCCCCCGGTGGGCAGTGGGAAAATGTCACCACTCCACGTACAGCGCAGAAGGCGTGTGCAGCGCCGTAAGACACGCAGTTGGCGTGTTGTCCTCAGGCGAGGACTGGGGAGCACCTCACTCAGGGTGCCCGGCGGCGCGGAACGTCACTGTGGCGCCTGAAACCCAACCTGCTCAGACACTCCTCTCCGTCGCGACGGGGGACGCGCTTTCCTCACTAGCTGCGCTCCTGCCGAGCGTCAGGCCAGAGCCAGGAAACGGTTGTGAAAATAAAATCATCGGAAGGAAACACGTCATTTTAATAAGCATCTTCTTTCTCACATAACCCATATTTAATGCAGGTCTCTACGACGATTTTTTTTTTTTTTTTTGAGGAAAAGCAAAGAGCTGTCTGTTAATTTGACGGCAAGCGAGGAGGTCGGCGGACTCCCGTCTCAAACTGCCGACGTCCTGCCTCGGAGCAGAAGTTTGGAGCTTTCCAAGGTTCTGATCCATCCCATAATCCCATCTTCAGCAAGACAATCTCGGGACCTCCGCCCGGACGATGGCCACCTTTGGCTGAGACGATGACCGGATGTGGAGGTCTCAGATGTCGGCGGGAGCACATATGACCCACGCTCCCCGCATGGCTTCTGGGGGCCACAGGCGGCCTCCGTGGCTGTGCCAGACCACCGTCCCCGAGACACGAAAGCAGCTTCCAGCTCCCACGGCTGATGACTCACCACCCAATTAAGTTTTAAGGGCTCCCAAAAACGCCAGTGGCGCCTTCAAAGTTCACGGATTCAACACGACCTCCGCGAGCAAGGCCAGGCTGGAGAAGCCCTGTGGGGTCACCTCTGCTCTCCAGTCTCACGTGCAGACGATGAAACAGCCACGTCCGCCAGAAGTCAGTCCCCGGCTTCTCGGAGCAGCCTGGGCCGGGCACGGAAGAAGAGAGCGGGCCGTTGTTTTCGACAAGGAACTTCCGCCAGCTTCCTAATTTCCTTTTTGCTCCAAAGATGACAAACTGTCATCGCTGCCACCATCATCGCCAGCACCTACACTGGGCGTCGGGCATCGGTGCTTCCCGTGTGCAGGCGCCATTCCGGACCCGGGCAGCCCGTGGGTGGGGCGGCTTCTGAGAGGGTTCGAACGGCTTCCCCAGACCAGCTCGCCTCACGTCGGTATCCGAGTCCAATTCATCGACGAGTTTTATCGAGCCTGCAGGTCCCCTGCCAGGCACTGTGGGTCCTTCGCACGGGTCTGGTGTCCAGGACGCGGGGCCTCCCGCCCGCAGGCTGCGCAGCTCGGAGCAGCCAGCCCAGCCGCGAATCCAGGTCTGCCTCCTCTGAGGCTGATGCTAGTAACTCAGTGCAAAGAACCGGCCAGAAACCTGACGAGGCTCTGGGGCGTGAGGGCAGAGGGAGGCTCTGGGCGGCAGATGGGAGGGTCTGGCGCACACAGGGGGGCTCTGCACATGAGGGGGCGTCAGAACAAAGGCTCCGCAGCAGACGCACAGGCACTTCGGGGGCTGGAGGCAGGCAGCCGGGAGCACAAAAGGGACCCGCAGCCCGACTCGGCTCAGCTCAATTAAGCCAAAGGGCAGGGTGAGCAGCGGGACGGGCGAGGTTCCCCCAGCAGCTGCGTCTCGGCTTTCAGAAATGCCACGTCTTCCGTCCGGGGCCCAACTGTCCACCCACACCTGGTGTGAGCGACGGCCGAACTGCACGCGGCCTTCGGGCGCTCGAGGAGCTTGGACCAGACCCCGGAGGCCCGGCCTGGGGGCCCGGCACCCACCAGCCGAGTGGCCGTGGGCAGCTGTGACCTGGGGCTCTGAGCTGCAAGGCCTGGGAGAGTTTCTAAAAGGCTGTCGTCCCTCCGCAGGCGGGAACAGTGAGGCACCGACGCTGGAACCATGCGTCCAGGCCCTGGAGGGAACAGAGCACACGGGAGCCTCCTGCACCCCCAGAGTGTGGCCGTGGGGAGCGAGCATTGGGGGACACAGGACCCTTTTGCCTCTCGGGGATCAGCAGCCGCTGCCTCGCTGGGCACTCACGCCTGGAGGTGAGGGTCGCGGGAGCAGGGAGGCGAGGGGACAGATCGCGGCGCCAGGAGAGAGGAGATGCTTCGGAGGCAGCAGCTCAGAGGGTTTGTCTAGATCCCCCTACGTTTCAAGTTCAAGTGTTGGGGTCACGAAACATTCTCCTTGAACCCGGGGGAGGGGGAGGAAGCCGGGGAGACGACCCTGAGCCGTGTGGCCAGGTGCGGCCTCCACCCCAGTGATATGTTGTTTTACCAACAAATCTGTGTTTCATGTCCTTCCACTCAAAAACACCTTCATTTTTGGTTTAAGTGTAGGATTTATGGATCTAGGAAAGGTGTCATTCTGGAATGTTCCTTTAGTGTTTATTCTGCTTCATTGTCTTCACACACAGGAAAGAGGGGAAATGAAGAGATGTTCACCTATAGAGCAAATCAAACTTTTAAATTGGAGGATTTAAGTCTAGTCACACATTGATGCTAACATTATCTTGTGCGTGTTAATAATCCCGGCATTCATCACGTATAAACCCCTTTAGTTGATTTGCTATGAAACATCGCAAGATCGATGCCAGTATACACCTGTATTTCATGTCAGTATCTATCCTTCGAAACTCTGACCACAATTATGCATTCCAAAACTTTTGGCTTCACTTGCTAATGTAATCACCTGCAAATCTTCCTTTCTCTGCTCTCCAAATAATCGTACACGCAGACACAGGTAACCACACACAGAGACACTTAATTTTGCTGATTGCATTATTTTATATGTTAAAAGGATCTCAAAACATCCCATATGGGCCGGGTGTGGTAGCTCACGCCTGTAATCCTAGCACTCTGGGAGGCCTAGGCGGGCGGATCGCTCAAGGTCGGGAGTTCGAGACCAGCCTGACAAAGAGCGAGACCCCATCTCTACTAAAAATAGAAAGAAATTAATTGGCCAACTAAAAATATATAGAAAAAATTAGTCGGGCATGGTGGCGCATGCCTGTAGTCCCAGCTACTCGGGAGGCTGAGGCGGGAGGATCGCTTGAGCCCAGGAGTTTGAGGTTGCTGTGAGCGAGGCTGACGCCATGGCACTCTAGCCCAGGAGACAGAGTGAGACTGTGTCTCAAACAAAAACAAAAACAAAAACAAAAAAACATCCCATCTGCCACCTTTCTGGTCGCAGTCCTTTTGTGTCTCTCGTACTTGCTAACGGAGAAATGACCCGCCTAGATTCCACTCTTAACTACCAGCGATTCTCCCAAAGCAGAAAACCCTGGTGGAGACTTTGTATTTTGAGCAAGAAAGTTTGAGAAAGGTTAACTTGACGGAGGAGAGAAACACTGTAGCTCCTCCGGCACAGCCAGAAAAGCCATGACTTAGCCACCTGCAGACGGGACTGTGACGTCCCACAGACCCGAGTCCTACACAGGGAGGAAGTAGCCGCCCGGCCCCGCAGGCCCCCATCTGGGCTCAGCCCACACCTCTCTCCTCCCGCACGAGCCTTCCCTGCCCGCTGCGGCGTCTCTCTCCCGACACTCCAGCCTCGTTTCCTCTGAGCCCACGGCCTTGCCTGCCCCTGCCCCACCCTGAACACCAGGGAGCCCTTCACAAACGCAGACCGGTCCTCCTCTAATGGGAAACCAAATTCTCTGCTGTCCCTGTTTCAAAAAATGTGATTCTGCCCTTAGAAGAAACCAGCTTTCTGAACAGACGCTTTCTGGGCCAGTTCTCAGTTCATCCATCCCAGGTTCCAAGGCTACCCGGGGCTCTCCGCGGCACCCGTTCCTCGGAGTGACCCACCGGTCAACGCCACGTCCTCCCCAGCAGGCACAGCCCTGGGGACCTACGTGTGCAGGGGACGTGGGCGGCAACCAGCACCCAACGCCGCTGCCAGCGGGGAGGCCTGGGGTTCTCGGAGAGCAGAGATGCAGGCGTGGCGCCGGCCAGGGCAGGGGAGGGACGGTCCGGATCTTTCTCACTGGAGGCTGTTGGCCGAGGTGTACTTCCTATTCCTGTCCTCTAAGGGGTCCTCTGACTCTGACATTTGCAAACCACCTTCATCTGCCCCGTGCTCCCTGCTCTGACTGACTGTGCATCTGCTCTCCCCAAAGCTTCCTCCTCTCGTAACAGGCAGCGCCGGCACGCCCGGGCGGCTCCAGCCACGCTACCCCTCCGCCCCTCACGCAACGCCCGGCCTCCGTTATGCCATGTGCAGGTCGTGTTAAGAGCTGGGCTTTGCTATTTTTGACAGGCTAATGCATCTTGCTGCAGATAACGCCAGTCACCACGGAGACACGCTCTCTCCTGCCCATCAAGGCAGAGGCTGAGAAGAGGGTCGCTTCGCGGCACATGGCGGGGGACCCTCGGCCCCAGAGTGAGTCTCCCAGAGCAGCTACCTCTGTGCATGGCGGTGGGGCTCTGCCCTGTGCACGAGCTGTCACCTGGAGGAAACCCCGCCCTGACCACGTTCTCCTCCTACTCATGGGGGGGCTCCACTGGCCGGGGGGAGTCTGCGTGGCCCGGGTTGAAGAAGCTCCCATGCTGTACCTCCCCGCGTAGAGTGATGCTCTCCTGCCGGGAAGCGGCTCCACAGTCAACCGGGAGAGTGAAAGCCACAAGCAGTTGGGAGGTAAACTCCCTGGAACTAGAGCCACAGCTCGCGGGTCTGCTGTGCTCCGCGTGGAAGGTCCCTCGCACCCACACCCACGCTCCCCGCCCCCCCGTCACCTGCCCTCTCCGGCCTCCCACCCACGCTCCTACCAGTCATTTTTAAATCCCAGTTTAATCCAGTTTTTACACTCCCCGTGACTCCCTCAAGCCTCTCCTGCCCTCACCCACTGCACCTGCGGGTGGACCGACATCCCTGCAGCCGGGACCTGCCCAGCGCACACCTGCCTGACGGGGCCTTCCCTCCCGCCGAGCCCCTCCCGCTGGCGGGCGACACGCGCCCGGGCAGGGTGGCCGAGGCCTGCAGCAGCACCCGAGGGCCGGCGTCATCCACCTGTGGCCCTGGACCAGGTGGGCGTTCACCGGACACGGCTCATGAGGTGCCTCCTCTGAACGCCTTCCCCGAAACGTCTTGAGTTTTCCTGCACAGCCTGGGTTTCCGGTCTTCTCTCCCGTTTCCTTCCATAAGAGTCTATGCTTTCTTTGCAGATCGCACGCCCTAGGTTTTAGTTTGGAAAACGTGCCCACCTCTCCGAATCTGGGTCTGTGTGAGAAGAGCAGCCCACGGGAAGGAGAATATGTAACGAAATCTATTCCTGGGAAAAGGAGGCAAGTGTCAGGAATCCAGGCCCCCCCCCACCAGCCAACACCCCTGAGCACTTGCGGCCACCACGGCAGCCAGCCCTCACGCCGAGCCTCACAGCTGGAATCCACTGGTGTCGCGGGGCCCGGCCTGGGCTTCAGGGCGGCCAGGGCACCTCCCGAGTCGTCCCAGCTCCCTGTGGGGACAGCGGGCCCAAGCTCCGGGCCAGATGCCTACAGGAATGGAAAGCGTCCTGGTCTCTTCCTTCCATGGGTGTAAATGTCAGAGAAGAAAGGAGTTTAAGCAACAGAAATACAGCAACAGGGAAATAAAACCAAGGAGGGAAGAACAGGAGAGGGCGAAAGAGAGGGCGGGACGTGGCTCTTCCCCTGGAGTCACCCTTGGCCACACCAGGAAGCTGACCCGTCCCCCAGAGCCACTGACAACAGGCTGTGTCCTCGTCACAGACCCGTGGGGACCGGAAGCAGGAAGGTTCCCGACTTCCCGCCTCCGGTCCAAACTCTCTGCCCGACTGTGAGGACCTGTCCCCTCTGGTCACAGCTCCTCCAGCACCCTGGACAGCCCTGGCCGGGTCGGTCACCACCGCGAGCGTGAGCCCCCACGGCGTGCCACAGTCCCACGGCATGGCCCCTCCATCCAGCCTGGATCCCTCCTCATGAGCCACCACGGGCCCCGGCGCCACCGGCTCTCTGCTCTCCCCTGCACCTGCCAGCATGGGATTCCACCGTCACTTGAGTCACGGACTCACGTGGTTTCACGTGGTTTTAGGGCAAACACCTCAACTTCAAGAAATCAGCAGCAGAGAAAAGACATGAGTCTTTTCCCACCTCTCCCGCTGCGCCTCGCAGCACGAGAGAGATGGAGGAGGACGTCCCAGGGAACGGGGGGAAAGGCTCCGTCTCCCGAGAGGGTCTCTGCAGTGGGAGACGCCGGCCGGGACCCACCCCTGCAGCTCTGCCGCCTGCTCACCTGGGACCCGGGGAGTCTCAGCTCACCTGGCACTTCCCTTGCCTGCTGGTAAAACAGGTGGGGCATGGCCGAGGGGGGGCCTTCAGAGCCCCCAGGGTATCCTCCCACCCCCCTGGCAGGGGAGGACGGCAGAGCTGAGAGACAGGAGCTCCCAAAAGGCCGAGTGTGTGTGCAAGGCGTCGTCCCGAGAGTGAGCAGCTCCCACTTGTGCAAGAGGGAAGCATTCCCTGATTGTGTCAGTGGAACGGGCAAGTGACCTAGCGCACTGCCCACGCTCGGCGAGCGACACTTCCAGACACCTTCTCGCCTGCTCCCTGCCTGAGCCACAGGAGCACACAATCCTCCCCTGGCCCCACCCTCTCCTCCCTTAGAGCTGAGACGAGAAACCAAACCGGGGCGAGGCACCCAGCGGAGGCCAAGTTAACCCTCCCTGCCCCCTTCCTCGCCCTCCTCCTCCTCTCTGGCGGGCAGTGGCCTCCTCAGCAGCAGTTGTTCAAATAAAGTACAGGTCTCACGAGCCACAGAGATAAAAGCAAATCTAGTAAATATCACGGTAACAAAAGGAAGCCACAGAATTCAGGCTTCCGAATTTTCACGTGTTAGATATTCCAGTCTTTTATTTTCCAAATACCTCACTGAGTGGTCTCTGTTATTTTTAATTAAGTCTGATCTAATTATGACTGTCTGATCGGGGAGCTGGCTTTCCAGTATTAGGACGAGCAACATGCTTTCTTTTTATGTTTAGATATTTCTCTGGCAATCCTTCCAGACTCCAGTGTTCTCTGCAGATCTATTTCTGAATCTCGGGAGCTGTATTTGAGGAAACACTGTGCAGGGGCAAAGCCGCAGAACTGACACGTAGTCACTGTTTTTGGGAACTGCCTGTTGGGAAGTTTCAGATTTATGAGAAAAACGCACTACAAATGGACACCTTCCAGAAAGATGTTCAGACTCAAGGTGAAAGGTATCGCAAAGATTTGACCGGGCAGAAACAAAGCTGCTTCCTGGCCCTACATACTGATGACTGGAAATAGAACATACCTGCAAACAAGCTAAGTTCTCGGGATGCTGGGGACAAAATGTGTGCCTTTACCCTCATCGTGGGAAAATTTTGCAAGTTTTCCTTAGATTATCACGTTACTGCCTCTAAAGGCATGGAATTTGGCACCAATTTAACTACGACTTAGCATTTGCTGATTTACAGCAAGGCCTGGGGAGGGTTTGGAGCCCTCTCACGCAGGGGAGGGGCGAGGGGCGTGACCAGGGCTCACCCTCAGGGAGCCCGAGTCTGTCTGAGGAGACAAAACACACACACACCTGCAAAACACAACCAGTATTTTGAAATTTTCAAGAGAATTCTACATACGGACGTTTGTGTTATCAGCTACATTTACAAATGTAAAATTAGGAAAATTCCAATTCTCAGGCTTGACTCTGTTATAATAAAAAGAAATGTTCTTTAGTAATATTTCGGGGCATCCTTTCATTTTTGAAGCAGGACAGATTTTGCTTATTAGATATTTGCAAAAAATATTATTTTGAATATAAAGCAAGGAAAGCCACTCTAAGACAGACAGCGGACTGACACAAGAAAAGGTTTTCCTGGAAACTCGTGGCGGGGTCAGGATAATTCACCGTTTTCCAACTTAACTGTGAATACCCTGTTTCTAGTGCTTGTGACGACACCAATTACGTACAATAAATTAAACTCACGAAGGAAAATAATGGTCTTTTACTTCAAAGCCCAAGAGGATGGACCCACTTGTGACCCGTCCTCTCCTTGTGAGAGCTGAGCCCCCTCGCCAGGGGCGAGACGTTGGCACATCTGGACTCCCAGACGCAGTCGCGAGTCACAGACGGGCACCCTCCACGCGTGCGGCCACCACACGCCATCGTCACACCAACTGCCATGTGCCCGTGGGAGCCGCGGCCGCCACAGTGCACACTTAGCGGCTCTGTGTACAGGAGGTCCCGTGGCCCGGATGCCTGCCTGGGGGTTTGGTTCCAAAGGCCTCCGAGTACACAAGGAGGCCTGCCGGGTTTTGTGGAATCAACCATCAAAAGAGAACTTGCCGAAAATTCCGCAGGAGCCTCTGCCCTCACGTCGGGGAAGGGAGAGTGGGCTGGCAGAATACTAAACTTGCTGCTCCGAGATGATCAAAGCCTCAAAGCAATGGAAGTAACATTCAAAGGGACTCAGAGAGAAAAAGGAGGAGGATGTCTTCTAATCATCTAACGACTTATTTTTGGCACAGTTTTTACCCAATCGCCTTCCGAAGAAATAGGACACCTACCTGAAAAAAATGCACAAAGTATACTGGTACCAGATACCACAGTTCTTTCGTGCCTCGATTACCCTTAGTGTGTGCGTGTACATGTGTGTAAATATATACATACACACACATACATATTTATGACATGCTATGCCAATTTGAAAAAAAAAGAATAAAAGTAAACACAATTGGCTTTTATAGATAATGAAGTACAGACTTAATCTAAATATTAATATATTGTTTTACGTATTTAGAAGAAAACAAAGTGGCAGTATTCTGTTAAACAAATGACCTTTAAAAATATACTTCAATTATTCTGGAAGTTAATATACCCAGTTTTTTCTAGTTGGAGCAAATTAAACTTTGCTGGATTATCTGATGGGACTGATATCTTGGTAAGTGTCGAAAGTATGAGTCTGTTAAAAAAGATTTGCTTCCCAATAGGTGAGGCAAACAAGAGCTCACACACACACACACACACACACAACTCTAAAATCCTGACTGCCTATGAAATACTTCTCTTTTGAGGAAGAAAAGGTAAAAATGTTTAAAGATGTCTACATTAGAATTTAGAATTTTGCACCACTTCCTGCTTTGGAACCAGTTTAAGAAAAACCTCTGCCTATTCGGGAACACTCCACAGCGCCACTGGGACTCAAAGCCCTCACTGTGAACCTTGCACACAGGTGTGGCACACCTGCGGGGCAGGTGCACTGTCGGGGTGACACAGACAGATGCTTCACCAAGGGCCAACAACCGAGGGGCCTCCCTGTCCCTGCTAGAGCATCTTGCAAGGGTACTAACGCTGGTGCTATTCAACTGGGGACACAGGGGCTCAGTTTTTGCACCCCCCAGGGAAGAAGGAACCACAACCTTAGCCCCCATGTATCCCCCATAATACCACCCCTGAGCTGCCCTCTTCTCCCTGCCGACGGGATGGGATGCCTCTGCACCTTGCCTTGCTTCCCCTGGTGAGAACACTTAGTTCTTTTGTTTAAAGGGCAACTTCATATTCTGATATTAATAAAACTTATTATAATGCCACCTACCAGTCTATCACTCCTGGGTTACTTACTTCTAACCTAACTTACACAATAACCTTTTTCTTTTTCAGAACCTTTAAGAAAATGAATTGAGTATTTCTATGATATACCAATGGAATAAAGCATAATATCAAATTGTTCAATTTTCCTTGTAATCTAATGAGAATTACGATTCACAGCCTCACTTTTATTACAGAATTAGCAAAGTACAGAAGGTACTTTGATTTAAAAATAAATACATTGATGCAACAAGATACTTTTCCTGAAATTTACTGTTTTCTGTTTGCAGCATTAAAAAAAAAACCAAAAACCTTTTTAGACAGATTTTTAAACTTGAAGGGGGACTCATTGCAGCTATAGAAAACCCAAATGAGATTCGGATACATTAGTGAATTAATACCTACTTCATTTACCAGTGTAAATGCCCTCTATTTGTAACTGTAATTGTCTGAGTCCTTAACACATTACTCAGCTAAATTTAAAGCTAAAAATCAGGTAATCCTCATCCTTATTTGCTGAGTCCTGCTCTGATAAAAACAAACCAAAACAACACGGCTTAGCAACCAGGACTTTCTCTCCAGTAAACAACACACTTCAATGGGGCAAACCCCCATATTCCATCAGAGTCGTTCCCCAAAGGGCATTTTGTAGTGATTTCAAAGCTAAGTCCAACAAAACATCTGTATAATCATGTCATCTCCAAATGTTCCTAAATCATATTTTTAAGAGAAAAAGTGTTTTTTTCCCTTTTTATTAATCTGCATACATTTCATTTATTGTCCGGATTACAGATTCTTATTAAACAAACCAGAGCTCATTATAAAATCAATATCAACTTAACCACCATGCCCTCAGGAGGAACAGCAAAAAGGTCACTCCAAGAAATTCAAACAATTTTCTTGCTGGAAGGGCGTGATTTTAATTACAGATACTATTAATTAGAGCTGTCACTGGGAAGACTTTTTTTTTCTGTTAATTATCACAAACTCAGTTCTAAGTATGCATTTTCAACTTGCATTTTTTAAAATTAATCATTTCTGCATGCAAGTCCAACCTTTCCATTCTATCAATATTTTATATTTGAATTTCAAAGTGTATCAAAGGATGCCGTGCTTTCTAAAAACCCACGCCTGTATGATCTTCCCTCGCTATGCATGGAACAGGACTGGTGTGATAATTTATTTATGTCCTGACACAGGCCTGGCCCTGAAGACCTGGCGTTCTACACTGACAGTCCTGCGCAATAGAATTTCCGGACAAATTCTTACTAGTTTACGTGACATTTTTCCAGACTGCTTCTTCAAAAGTGCTTTTTCTTTTGCTTTGAAGCACAGCAATGCACAGTGCCTGAAATGCCATCTTCAACCCATCTGAGCTGCCATTTCTTCATCAGAGAGTGACACCTGGCCCGGCAGGTGACCCCTTCCAGAAAACTGGAGGTTTCCTCCCTTCACTGACAATACTAAGAATTTTTAAGTGGGAGGAAAAGCTATCCCTTGGCCTCTTTTAAGCATGGAGAGTTTATAAATTCTTCCCAACTCCTCATGGGGCAGGGGCAGGGCTGCCCACAGAGCCCAGAAGAGCCAGCTCAGGTGAGCTCACGGGGCACCTGCCGGGCACTGCTGGACCAGGTGGAGGGTATCTCTGGAAAGAGCTTGGGAGGCTGCCCCTGTGACTGACGACGTTATATTTACTTTACGTATGTTTGTAAAATATGATTAATTATTTATAAGACATGTGACACATCATAATCATGTGACTAGAAAAAACAAAGGATCTAGTCCAATTGGGGAAAATCTTACAAACACACATTGATTAAACTTTTAAAATAGTTATTAAGTAAATCATTTCACTTTCACAAATGGCAATATATACTTGGAATCAAATGATGTATCATAGTAAAGGAAATGAAATGCTCTGACTTGCACATTTTCTGGGTTTGCACTGCTGCTAAAACCAAAGGCATACTTTTATTACATTATTCAATATGACATGTATGCTATAGAACTTCCAAAAATTCTGTGAATTTTTTATGCCCGATTTGGTCGGAACTTGCCTTCCTCACTCTCGTTGGTTTCTGACTCACTTCCAGGTGTGCCTGTGGAGTTTCCACAGCGCCAGCACATGGCAGCCTACTGTCCTGCTGTCCTGGAGCTGAGCGGAGGTCCCGGCCCCCCACCCATCCATCAGCATTAGACTTCACTTTATCCAAATAATCGCAGGGGGCGGCACCGGATCAGGTCAAAGGATCTTTTCATATAAGACCCCGAGGAAGTCGATGATTTAAGAGACATCATCAAACATCCACACGCCAATTTATCTTGCAACTCTGGCATTTTTCATTAATGGCGGCCAAACTAAGAAAGATAACAGATAATACATAATTCATGCATTGTACTTTTTCCACATTTCTAATTAGCAACCTGCTTTCGTAGCTAACACGAGACTACCCAAGAACGGCACAAGATTAATCCAGAGCTGTAAAGCTGTGATTGCAAGGTATTTACATGAATGCTAATGAGAAGTTTCAAACTGTCATCGTTAAAGAACCCAAACTCTGCATAAATGAACAACTGCTGGGAGTGGGGGAGGGGCCAGGAGGAGGGGAATGATCCGCCTGTTCAACTGATAAAACCCAGGATCCCTGGGAAAGTCTCTCTTTACCTGGTAGGCGGCGGTGGCATCTGTGCCCGCGTGGCCCCCCAGTCCCGACAGCTTCTCTTTCAGCTTGTGGTGAGAGGCGTGTCGCAGGCAGTAGGTGAGGCCGGAGGCCAGGAGGACGCCCACGATGCAGGCCACGGACACCAAGGTGAGCACCACGAACTTGGTCGAGTCCTCCTGCTCCGCCTGGTGAGGCAGAAGCTTGACCTTGCTCCTCTGCAGAACAAGGGGAGGGGGCACGTTAGTTCTTGGCAAACCAGACCTCCCAAAAACTCATCCGCCCCAACCACAGCTGACACGGGGAAGCTCGACCCACAGGACGGCGCTGGCACCAAAGCAACAACAGGAGGGCTACACGGAACAGCACCCCTCCAAGGAGGAGCAGAAGTTATTCCAAAATAGCACACCACAGATTGCAGCGTTTTCAAGAGGAAAAGTTAGAGGCATCACTTTTTTTCCCTCAGTGGTGACTGCTTCATTTCAAATTTATGTAAAGTATTTGACAGCTTACTTGCTGCCTTAAGTGAAATGAGGTGTGCATCCCTTCTTTTAAACGGGTACAGCAATTCGCCCCGAGTGTGCACAACCCGTGCGGGGTGGAGGGCGCCGTTGGAGGCCGGAGCCTGCGCGGCAGGTCGCTACCGAGGGCTGCGTCTGCACAGCGCAGCGCCGGGCACAGGGACACTCCCTAACACTTGGGGGGCCTGGCCGCCTGGAGAGGGCTCCCCCCGGATGCAAAGGCATTGACGGCAGAGCCCCCAGCCCCAGGCGCAGACCCCAGCACTGTGCACCTGAGTGTCTTTCCCTGAAAGGAACAACAAACAGCAAGGCGCAGGGAATAGAGTGGTCCGGGAAGTTCACTTCTCAGCGAGGATGAAAGCAAGGATCTCAAACTCCGTTAGACTGTCCTTGTTTCCCGGGAGCGGGAAGGAGTAACGACGCTAAAAATTTGAGAAAATCCTTTTGGCGACAGTCACTCTCCACGTGCACAGAGGTGCGCGCACTCTCCCCTCATTAGCTTCATTAGAAGGCACATTAGCGACAATTAAGCCGCCGCGGGAGAACGGGCGGGCCGGGAGGAGCGGGCGCGGCGGGCGCGGATGAATGCGGCGCGCTCCTGCGCGAACCGCTCGCGGCGAGCCCAGAACAATTAGCAAACTCCTTCCACCACCTGATTTCGCGTGGCAACAAAGTGGATTTTTCCCCATGAATGCCCGGCCGGCCTGTTCATTATCTCTTTTCTATTAGTGATTTTCTGCTCTGCATTCAGCCTCCCAAGTCCTCATTTCCTCCTGCCGCCGAGCGTACACAGGGCCTCTGTGTCGCCGGGCCCATTTTTATCTTGTAATCATAGCGGCCACCAAAGCAATTATCGCCGGTCTTGACTGGAAAAGCTGGTCATTAATTAGCCTCCTTTTGCCTTCGGTGCAGCGGATTAGCCGGTGCTGGGGCTGAGTTAATGGAAACGCGGGTTAAATGAGAAAAGACGCCCGGATTTTCCCGCCCGGATGCGCGGCTCGGAGAACGCGGCTGGAGGTGGATGGAGCGGAGGGAGGGAGTCGGAGAGAGAGGAGGAGATGGCGGGGAGGGGCTGGGAGGGGCCGATGACGAG
>VBSM01000865.1:769471-783488 GCA_008086735.1 Cheirogaleus medius | reverse complement strand
GCCTCGGCCTCCCAGAGTGCTAGGATTACAGGCGTGAGCGACCACGCCCGGCCTCTATGTATGTTTTAAATGAAGAATTAGTTTTAATTGTTTAATATTAAAATGGAATTCTGGGTATGTTCACAGAAGAGCCATTTATTCTTCCCGGAGCGAATTCCCTTTCGCCGTCTCAGCGCGTGACAGACCATCGGAAAGTAAGATTGGGGCTCCGCCGACCACAACAGGCGCTAGAGCAGGGCCCCGGTCCCTGCTGGGTTTAGGCGGATGTTCCGGCATCTTCCATTTGTTTGAATGTCAGACTCTTGGGGTCTGGTTCAGTGTCCAGGATGCTGCTGCGCCCCCTGTCCAGAGCGGACGTTCTCCCAGACGCCTCGGTGCCCGCTCCTCGCGCCTGTCCCGCCCGAATTCCCTGGCTCACGCTTTGATCCTCCACAGCTCTCTGTGCCCCTCCCGCCCGACACGCGGCAGCTGCTCCACACGCACCTGCTGAGCGAGGGACTTCACGCAAAGCGGAAAACACGGCGACCCAAACAGCGTCAGATGTCAGCTTTCCACGCCCTGTCAGGGCCGCGTCCCAGGGAGCAAGGCCCCGCGCGGTCACCAGCCCCCGCACAGCCACCCCGACGAGACACGGCGGGGAAGCGCAGGGCGCGTGGCCCCCCTGGGTGGGGACGCAAACCGGCTGCGCTTTAACGTCCTTGAGAGGAACCCGACTCAGCCGACCCGGGAGGACTCGACCCGGCCAGCGACTGTCCTGCCCCGCCAGCAGAGAGGCTGGACGAGGAAACGGACGCAGGTGCTGTCTCCGTGGGATGGGAGCCCGGGCTCCGGGGACTGCACGTGCGGCCCACGCATGCCACAGCGCCATCTGCAGGGATGCGCGTTGCAAGCGGGTCCCCCCGTGAGCGGGCAACACTCCGGGCCCAGGGACGCGCTCTTGTTGGGGGGTGCAGGGTCGGTCTGACGCTGTTGCCAACGTCGCTATAAAGGCAGACGACATCCGGGCCTCCTTGCCAACGCTCCGAGTCTCCCTCCACCACCGACGGTTGGTGCTGGCGCGGTCTCCACCCCAGCCCGCCGGCCTGGCCCCGGAGACGTCCGGCCTGGGGGTTTCTAGCGCTCTGCACCAGGGGTCAGCTGGCCGGGGCTGCCCAGCGCGAGGGCGGTCCATGCGTGAGAAGGTTCCCTCCCCCGCAGATGATGCAGCCACGGCCGGGCACGCAGCGTGTGGTCAGCCTGGCCCATGCTAGTGTGCACGGAAGCCTCACTGTGGTTAATGGAGTGGGCAGGCAGTCCTCTTCCTCGGCTCCCTCTGAGTGTTCAGTGTCAGTACTTGGAAATACAAGAAAACTGCATTAATAAAAAGAAACTACGTCCCAGGAGGGTGCCACCCCACTCAGATTGCGCACATGTGTCAAGCCGACCAGTAAAGACCAACAGGACGTTTGGCGGGTTATCTGGGGAGCGCGGAATCCAGGCACAGACAGGAGATGCACATCGTGTCATGGGGCCGGGGCGCAGGGCGGGGCCTGCGTCCCTCACCTCCGACCCCGATGAGCGGGGCCTCCCCTCGCGGTGTGCACGGCTGGGCAGGTGTCGCCAGCCTCCACATGCCGCCCATCCTCCGTGCTGATCAGCTGCCCCGTCGACGGCAAAGCAAGACCCGCTTCCAGAAGGAAAGAAACAGAAGTCGGCTCATGTCGGAGTCTCTCCATACCTCGAAGACCGTTAGCCGAGCGCACACACTCGCAGCCTCAACACAGTGCCTGCGTCCTCGCCGCGCCCGAGTGACCGAATGCACTTCCTCCTCCCTCCCCACGCCTCTGGAGGCCGTGCCGTGTGGGCACAGTCACGTGGCCGGTGACCTCTGTCAACTGTTCTAATCGACACACGCGAGAGCTACCGTGACCGTCGTGATGGCTGAGATCCGCGAACATTCAAACCCGTGGTGGATACAGACAAGGTTCATGTAACAGCACCGAGCCCAGTCAGCCCCCTGGGAGACACATGTCCAGAGAGGAAATGCCCTAATTATTAAACGTCCACCGACGCCGGGCCAGCACTCGCACACAGAAAGAACGCTGGTCAGCGCTGGGCCGCGCCGTACCTGGTTGTGCACGACCGAGTATCGGGTTGTTGACGAGACTTCCGCAGTCTGACGGAGCAAGCGTGCAGACGTGAGCCAGACGCAGGCTGTGCCCTCCCGGCCCGTCTGAGAGGGAAGAGACAGAGATGGTCCCCCGGGGGCAGACCTGGGGTGCAGCCCAGGCCCCGGCGTCTGCGACACTCTCTCCCCGAGACCACAGGAGCAGGTCCCTCCTCCCTCCCGGCCGAGGACACCAGCAAGGCCGGCCTGCCCTCCGCCCCTTCGTCCTGTTGGGCCGTGGCTGGGGGGGTCTTGCTCGTTCTGCTCAAGACATCAAATGTCCAGGGGGCGGGGAATGACCCTTGAGGTGGTTTTGGTGGAGGGAACATTCTAGACAAGTGGGAGGCCTTGGTGGAAGATCGTGAACAGGCCACGCACCAGCAGGGAGCAGTTTACGGCAGCCTCTCGCCTCAACCCTCAGCCCTGCTGGGCGTGGGTGGAAGTGGCCGTTGGACACCCCTCTGTTTTGCTGAGAGCCTCGCTTATCACTGGTGGGGAAATCAAGTCGTGGTGATGGGGCTAAGACCACAGCTCATCCTTGTCAGCCCCGAGGACGGGAGTCTGCTGCCAGGGGCCACGGAACGGCCACGCCCCAGCGGTGGGCGCCAGTAGGGATTTGCCCTTCGCTCCCACGTGGCAAATGCGTTGTCCTCTAGGTTGGCTCCTGTGGCCCCCTGGAGTGGCGTCTGAAATGGCGAGTTCACTTGATCTCGTGTTCTGACCTCCTGTGCAGAGGGAACAGGACGACACTGGGTTTCAGATCGTCTCTGGCCTCGGGCTCGTGCTCATGGGAACGCTCAGAAGAGGTGGGGAGGGGCTCGAACGACAACCTGAAAAACCAGCCTGTTTGCGAATCCCTCCGACCCTCGTCCCGGGGTCCTGGGGGTCCCATGGGCCAGTGACACAGACGTGACTCCAGGTTTGCTGCAAAGAGGGTGCAGAGCAGGCGGCCGAGTGGGGACCTCGGACCCTCGTCAGCACGCGGGGTTCGAAGGGGAAGTGCCCCTCAGAGCAGCCTCTCGGCAGACAGAGCCCACGTGCCAGTCGAGCTGCTCCGGCTTGCCCAGTTCTGCCAGCCCACACCAGGCTCTGGCTGTGGTGCCAAGGAGCCACGCCCACCGCAAAGCACACCCCTGCCCGGCGTGGACAGAGGCTTTCTGGAGCGCGGCTCAAGGGTTTAACCATAGTGACTCTGGTGGCTTTCCCGTGGCCGAGTCGCTAATCAAGGCCTCAGCAGCCTTGCGTTTTGTGACCATCTTTCAAGACCCTGATGTCCCAGAGAAAGTGTTAAACTAAAAAATATACATTGTCATATCTCCACTTCCAGGGAAAGGAATGAGGGCAGCTCACCCTTCAGACAACCAATAGCGTGTGCATGTGTCACACACAGCCGAAGTGACAGGAAACTTACAGAGCAAGGGTTCCTGTGGGCTGAAAGTAGATGTAAAAGATCTGTAACAAACATTCCCAACGGTACTAAACGTGCAAGTCCACAGCCCCCGACTCAGCCCAGCCTGGAATCTCGCCGCCTCCCATTCCGGGAAAGGGAAGGTATCCGAGTGAAGCTGTTTTCTCTTCCCGTGAGCCCCTGGGCGAGCTGTTGTGCTGGCGAACGTCATGGCAAGGTCCAACTCTGTCCCATGTCAGGAGAGATGTAGAGTTTAAATGCACGCGTGTTGAAACGTCCACTGCCCAAAGTGCGTCTGAGTATCTCACCGTGCACAGCCGTGTTCCTATCCATTCGCAGTTATGGCTCTGAGACACTTATTCTAACAGAGTTTTTAAAAAAGAAATATGATATTAATACCAAGAGGGCTTAATGTTGTTTAGAAGTGAAAGCTTTCGTGGCAAAATGTAGTTTAAAATGGCAGCTGCCACGAGAACAGTGAGGACTCCGCGGGGCACGGTGCTGCGCGGGAGAGGCCTGCAGGCCGCAGATCCCCCGAGCCCTCCCTGCCCGCAGACACCCCGGTCGGTGTCGGGGTCTATGTGTTAACACGGTGTCCTCCACCTGTAATCACCTTCTGTCCAGGTGTTCTGAGCGGGCCGGTGGGACTTAGGACGTGTCTGCCCTGGGGCCTGTGGCACGTCCCCAGCCAGGGCACAGCAATGCCCTAAGTGCACCCAAAGACCACGGCTCCCGATCCCGTCCCTGCCGTGCCGACCGCCGTCTTGAGGACACAGAGCCCTTTCTGTAGGTGAATGCCCCAGGCGTCGACTCAGGACTGAGGAAGAATGTAACACCCAGACCCCAGGGAGGGCAGGCCAAGATGCCTCGTCACTTGTGTGTGGTATTTGCCTGATGCAGGGTAACCCCAGAGGGTCAACCCTCCTCAGAGCACTCACCTGCACCCAACATTTCCCCTGGAAACGAGGGCTGCCCGGGCCAGGAGCTCCCAGGTGTGCCGCTCACTCGGAATGCGTGTGCAAGGACACTCGAAGTCCGAGGATACCAGGCTCCCAGACCAGGCTGTTCACACAGAGAAGCACCACTGAGTGCCACGTCCACACTGGGGCCACGTCCACACTGGGCACCATGTCCACACTGGGTGCCATGTCCACACTGGGGGTCACGTCCACACCGGGGCCACATCCACACTGGGGGTCACGTCCACACCGGGGCCACATCCACACTGGGGGTCACGTCCACACCGGGGCCACATCCACACTGGGTGCCACGTCCATACTAGGGCCACATCCACACTGGGGGCCACGTCCACACCAGGAGCCACATCCACATTGGGGCTACGTCCACACTGGGGACCACATCCACACTGGAGCCATGTCCACACTGGGCCGTGATCCAGGGTCTCTCAGCCTTTCCGCAGGGGAGGAATCTCGCCAGGCCGTCTAGTGCAGGGAAAATGTACAAAGATACAGTCAGTGAGCAGCTTCAAATGTGTGCTGAGGCTCTGCGAAGTACTCGTCAAATTAACTTTTTTAATGAACGTGTGAGATAAACACAGCTGGAGCCGGGGGCTCAGTTCGCTGGTGTTTGTCCACGATGCTGGGGGGACTTCTCGCCAGGGCTGTGTCTTCCCGAGGAGCTGCCGTGCCCCGGGGGGCTCTGGAAGCCTCTGCAAAGGGCAACCTGTGCGGCAGCAAATTTATTCTACCCTTTAAAAATGTCATTTCCCGCCTCACCAGGACAGAGGGGGCTTTTCATGTGCAGGGGGACTGTTCCCCTCGGCTCCAAACCAATAATGTCCAGTCTGGCACTGGTACAGTTGTATCCTTTTCTTATTTTTGTCTCCTAAAGTGGAGGGAACTGCACACAAGGCACGGGGCATAGCACACTGTGCACAAAACAGGGAAATGCCGGCCTCGGCGGCCACACTCCCTCCACATGGAGACAGACGCTGTCTTCCCAAACCGCCCTCGGCGTGCCTGGGCTCGGGCTGCCGAGACAGATGCCCGGACTGGGCCACCAAACAGCAGGCGCGCCCCTCGATCCCAGGAGCCCCGGGTCAAGGGTCGCAGGACTTGCTCCCCAGGGCCTCCCTCCAGGGCTTGTGGACAGCATCTCTTCCGGTGTCTCCACGAGGTCGTGCCCCCTCCCCACGTGACCTCGTTTAACCTTAGTGACCTCTTCTATAAAGGCCTTATCTCCCAAGATAGCCGAATTGGGGGTTAGGGCTTCAACGGATGAATTTGGGGGGCACACTTCAGTTCATGGCACCCTCTGCAACCCCAGGCCAGAGTGAAGCCCTGGCCCCAGCCCCGGTTCACGCTGCAGCGCAGGCCTTCCCTCTGAGGACGCCGTCCTCGCACGCAGCTGGCGTGGCATGGCGTGTCCCCAGGCAGAGACACTCGTGGCCACCAATACTCTGGGGCCCCAGTGTCGGGCCTGTCCCAGGCAGAACCAGGACACGGCGTGTCCCCACAGTGCCCCACTCCCCTGTGGGATTCAAGAGCCAGTATTTGGGGACAGGGCCACCGATGGGACCGTCTCACACTCTCTCTTTGGAGAGCGAGACTTTCGGCCTGGAAAGGCCTGGAGACACTCAGAGCAACTTACGCTGGACACAGGCTGACCAGTGCGCGGGCATGTGTGCTGACCATGTGGATGCGTGTGCTGACCATGCCAATACATGTGCTGCCCCTGTACACACGTGTGCTGACCACACAGACTGACGTGCTGACCCTGTGGATGCGTGTTCTGAACATGTGGACACATGTGCTGATGGTATAGGTGTAAACTCGCGTGCTGACTGTGCAGATACACATGTTGACCATGCAGACTCATGTGCTGACCATGTGGATGTGTGTACTGACCGTTCGGATGCATGTGCTGACCTGCTGGTGAGTGTGCTGCCTCTGTGGATACGTGTGCTGACCATGTGGATACATGTGCTGCTGACCGTGTGGATACGTGTGCTGACCGTGTGGATACATGTGCTGCTGACCGTGTGGATATGTGTGCTGACCGTGCGGCCCTGCTGTGGATTCAGACCCACCAGCAGTCGCTGTGACACACCCTCTCCGTGAAGGCCCTCGGCACGTGGACAGGGTCCCGTTACCCCCAGCCACCGCTGATCCTCTGTCCTGGAAACGGCTCCAAGATTGGCACAAAGGCGCGACACTGCAGAGTTTGGAGTCCAGCCCGGGAGTTAGACACGTTCTGCAGTTTAAGGTGTTTGGTGCAATTTGACCCCTCCATATATTCTTAAAATATTTTAGAGAGACTTCCATCTACTTCAATCCCAGCTGCTTCCTTTCAAAGCCCACTTTGTTTTGAACAACTTACTCATTTCCGAGGCACGAGTCAGAGCCGCCTTGCGCACCTCCACGCTCCCTGGGCCCTGAGCCCGCGGGACATGAGCCCAGGTGAGATCCTGGCTGCCAGGAAAACCACGTCCACCCCAGCCACTGCAGCCACTGTCCGGTGCTGGGGACCCAGCAGTCAGGAAGGCCACGGCCACCGTGTCCGCAGGCTCGGTCCCTGGGGTCCTTTTACCAAATCCACTCCTCAGTTTAGTCCAACGATGATAGATTTGACGGATTTGCCTGCCAAGTTCTGTTGGGGATGTTGCCCAGGCTGCGGGTCAAGCCGCCTGTGCCGCTGTGCGTGGGCACCAAGCACATGTGTGGACGTCAGGACCGTGTCTTCCACGGCCAGGTAACGTTGCCCATGGCTCCGACAGCCATCCGATGGGGCCCTGGGGACCAGAGGGCCTCAGCTGTGGACAGGCTGTGCCCCAAGGTCACCAAGCTGACCCTCTCTGGGGCCAGCTGCACCCCAGACTGGCTCACACCGCATGGCAGCAGCGGAGCTCAGCTCACTGCAGAGATGATGCTTTCTTAGCCGAAGCAAGTAGCTGCTATTGAACAACCTCTGGTGTGTGTGTTTTGTGTACGGCAATGCCACCTCCCACACAATGTCAGCGCCGTGACGGCTGGCAGGGGCCGAGGGCCAAGGGCCGGGTCCTGGCTGGGTTTGCCTCCGGCCAGCTGCACAGTTGGCCCCAGGTTCTTCTTGACGCAGGTGGGGTTGGACGTGTGACCCCAAGGCCCCAGGGTTCTAGGTTATCGCAACAGTTTCGTGCTACCATTTTGAAGCTAAATGACGATGGCTTCATTCCAGACGTAAGTCCAGCCTTGCAATGATGGGAGCGGAAACGGAGAACTGCTTGTTCAGGGAGTCTTGGCTGAATCACCACTTCGTCCCTGGAACGCTATTAAAATATCTGCACATCTCTGGGGCTGGAAGACGTTGAAATCATTTCTCTGCCTTCCGCTTCCCTATTACAAACCCAAAGAACTAAAAGTTACCATAAATATATGCCCTCCTATCAAAGCATGGTTGTTACTGAAGTCATGTGTAAATCTTGCTTTTAAACTTGTGTTTTCCTGGAGCAGACGTTCACGGAGCGCTCGCTGTCAGCCCATCGCTGAGCCAGGCCCTCCAGACCCGGAGGTGCATCCCTGTCCCCAAGGAGAGCTCATGAATCTGTTTGCTCAACAAATTGTCACTGAGTGTCTACAGCGTGCGGATTCTGTTCTAGTGGTTGCACAACGTGTGTTGTAAACGGGCAGTCGCGCTGCGCCGTGGCTTTGCCGTGACAGAGCTTTCTGCGTGGTTGCAGAGCTGTGGGAAGGGCTCGGTCAACATCCCGGGCAGCTCGGGGTGTGCTTGGCAGCGGAGCCCACGTACGGGCGGCAGGGTCTGGCGCACTGAGAAGTGACTTGACAACCGGACGGGCAGCGAGGGCTCTCCGGGCGGGTGCGACGCAGTGGTGACGTCACCAGTCAGCACGCCACACGAGGGGAGCAGGGGACACGGGTCTGCGTGGCAGGCGCAGTCCGTGGGGCCACAGGCAAGATGGCAAGAGACGCAGCGGGACGGGCCTGGGCAGAATCGGGCGCGGAGCACGGATGTGTGCCCCGAGAGGCTTCAGTTTGGGACGTGACACGGATGGACTCGCAGCCCTGGGGAGGACACTTGGAAACGCCCTGGCATGGGGAGAGCTGGAGACGAGGATGATGAGGGAGGCATGGTGTGGACCCGAGGAAGAGAAGCATGACGGCTGCCGCGTACAGCAGCGTGACACGTGACACGTATGACACGTGACAATAAACGGCATGAATGAAAGGATTTGAAGAGCACGTCAGGCCCCGTTCCCCGGGGAAAGGCGGGACCCGCCCTGCAACCTGCTCCCTCCGAGTGGCAGGTGTGCGGCCCACGGCGCTGCGGCGGAACCCCAGGAACGCGGGAAGTGGCGTCCACAGCCGGAGCTGGACTGGGCCTGGCTGCCCCGGAGACCGACCAGACGAGCAGACAAAGCCTGCGGGACAGGGTGGGTTCGAGCAGCGCAGTGAACATGCAGGAACATGCAGGACCCGCTGGACGTGCTGTCCACGTGTGAGCCCAACGGGCAGGAGGCCCGTCAGACAGACGCAGGTGTCAGGGCAAAGGTCATTCTCAGAAACTCCCATAAGAAGTCACACGTGCCCCGACATCTTGCCACAGTCTCGCTCGGCAACCCCAGTTGTCTGCCTGTGACAGCCGTTTCTAGACGGCGGAGAACGGGAGTGACCGGCTGCTGAGCTCTGAGTGTGTGTTTTGCTCTGTGTTCTCGTAACCCGGCACGACGGCGCATCGTGAGGAAGGATGGGGCTGAGCGAGGCTCAGGAACACCAAGGGTTGGGACGAGGGCGCCAGGCCACGACCCAGACTGGGGAGGTGGTGCTGCACTGTCACCTGCTACGAGAGAGGGGACCGGACTTCGGGAAGTTTGGGAGAAGTCGGAAGATGTTGGTGTAAGGCTGGTGGCGGGCCCCTCTCCCCTCCCTAGATCAAAAAGAAAAGGCTCACGAGACCAGACCCACCAGGACAACCACCAGGCCCCACTGAAAACAACAAACACCTGGTTGTCCACCCAGATAAGAAGGTTTTCGGTTCCTGGATTCCACAAATACCGCCAGCCCCTCCTATTTCTCAATAACCGCCGAAAGTCACAGTGGAAAACCCCCAGCTCTTCCTGCCAAAAGTCCCTAGCCTGCCCCAAACAGTATAAGGCCTGCACCCCCTCCAAATGGATGTGACTTCTCGGGCCCCCACCTTGGGACCCGCGAACATTGTCCGGGAGTGCACAATAAAGCCACATGGTTTGGCCCCACTCTCTCTCTCTGTCTGTTTCTTTCGCTGCCGGAAAGCTTTACAGTGGCAGCCCTGAGGGGCATGAGAGGAGACCACCAGCAGGGAGCAGGGCCCAGCAGGGACGGCGTGTGCGCACTCGCCATGGTGGCTCTGCACTGCACCTCGGTGCGCGGGCTGCATGCTTTCAGGAGTCCCTGAAACTGCCCCTGATCACCTGTTCATCACTCAGTTCCACGCGGTTTTATCCCTTGTCATGAAACCACCTGACAGCATTCTAAGCAGAGCTAGATTTTTACCGTCTCAGTGATGGGATTCTGGCTGGAAGGAAGAAGGGCCCGACTCTTGCTCTCAGTGGTGCCCTGCGCTGGGGACCATCCCCGGAAATCCAAGCGGAGCGTCTGAGATCAGACCTGGGGCCCAGACCTGCCGAGCTCTGCACCCTGCTCCATTCAGATCTTATGTGAGTTTGGCGTTCCGTGCATGGTAGGGCCATTCTCGCTACAATGTAAAACAGTTTCCCTAAATTTCCCAATGAAGCTGCCCTTGAGGACGATGGGCCTTGTGGTTTCCCAGGACCCTCGGGAGAGGGGCCTGTGGCGCCGTCGTCTCCAAACCGTCCTCCCTGTTTTCTCCAAACCGGAGGGGGAAGGAGCCTGGCTGTCCCGAGCCAGCAAGGCCCCAGCGCAGCTCCGGCCTCCCGTGACCCGGAGCTGGCCCCCCCTCACGGCAGTGCACACGGACACCCTCACCCCCGCCGCTCCAGGGTGCCCACTTCCCTCTCCACTACCACGCGGCCCCGCTGTCCACTCTTGTTCGGACAATGACAGTGGCCTCTGCGCCCCTGTGTCAGCCGGGGCTCTGTGGGGAACCCGGACAGGGGGACGCAGGGGGCAGGTCCACCGTGAGGCTTTGGCTCCCCCAGTGCAGAAAGCCGAAGCCCCTCCCCCGCCTCTGCCGCCCGAGACCCAGGGGTGCTGGTGGCTCCAGCTGAGCCCAGGGGGCCGATGGCATCGACCTAGTCCAGAGCCGGAAGGTGACATGAGGGTCCCCAGCAAAAGCAGAGGCCAGAGAGTGAATTCTGCTCAGGGCCGGATCAGATTCAAATGTGAATCTCACCCAAAGCACCCTCAGGGACACACCCAGCATGAAGTCTGGTCTGGGCACCCTGGGGCCCACTCAAGCGGACACGTAGGGTTAAGGTCATGATCCCTCAGCCACTCCCCATCTGCCACCCGGCACCTGGCTGGCAGATGGTCCTTCCAGATGTGGCCACCGTCACCGGCCTGGGCACCGCCTCTGCCAGGGGACGAGGCCTCTGGCCCACACCCCCGTGCAGCGGTGCCCTCTCCCGCTGGTGGCTCGTGGAGTCCTCGCCCTAGTGACCCTCCAAGCCCTGACCCCAGGGCATCCCTTTGCTGGTCTCAGGTGCACAGAGCTCCTCTTACAGACTGCGGGGTTGGTGGTTTGGTGACATCCCGCCACTGGGGGACCGACGGCTCCACCCCTCAGGGTCCCACATGGCACCTGCCCGCCCTGGAGGAAACCCTTCTCCAAGGAGGGGTCTCTCGGGAGTCCCCGGGCCACGCTGGGGCAGGAGAGCCGGGATGCTCGGGGAGCGGAGTGGGGGTCCAGGCGGCGTCCAGCCCGCGGCTCCTCCCTGGGCGGGCAGACCCAGCCGCTGTCTCAGAACAGCTCGGGGGGGCCCTGCGAACTCCTGCTGCAGACCTGGCCAGGGGGTCCATGCTTTAAATCTCTTCTTGTCTTAAATACACGAAGACTCAAAGAAGGACAGGTTTGTAGAATAAAAGACTCCACATTGCATTTAACGAGCCTTCTGAACAAAAAGGATGCGTGTGTCAGAGTAATTGTCAATGTTTCCGCTATTTCTGTCCTCCCTTTGTTTGCATTTCCCCGCGTTGCCGCCTGGACCCACACGCAGTTCCACGGCATGTACACGGCACCGACCCGTGCAGGCCGCGTGTGCGAGGATGGAGCCCAGTCAAGAGTGGGGGTGCAGCGGCCGCGGGCCTGCTTCCCTGCCGCCGTGGGAGGTTCCGGGAAGAGCCGGGAGGAAGGTGTCACCACCCGGCGCTCTGGGGACTTTGTTCTGGGGCTGCAAGGTCCTCGTCCGGGCTTGGGGATCCTTCCTTTCTGTCCCAGTCCCGTTGACCCCACGTGAGACGCAAGTGAAAGCAGTTCATGCGAATCCTCCTCTCAGCAGTCCCAGGCATTTTGCCTTTTGAATGGCAGGCGGCGCCCAGAGGAGGGAGGAGGACCAGCCGGTGTGGGGGACCCGATTTAAAACTCACCTACCTTCCCTCCCCTCTTCAAGAGCCGTTCTGTGGGTGAGATAAGAGTGTAATCCCTCCGTTTGATACAAATGTTTTAACAATTTGTGTTCCTAAAATCCAATTTGAATCAGCCTTGAACTGTGAAGCTGTTTTGTCTACCGAACCAAAAGACACACGTGACACGTGGAATAGAGCTCGCAGCAGGGCCCGCGGTCAGCTGTGACCACGGCCGCAGCGAGGCCAGGAGGGTCTCCAGGGGCGGGACGCCATGGTTCTCTCTTCTCAGCAGAGCCGTCCCCGAGCCTCCTTCCCCGGGCACGTGCGGTCAGCGACGCCAGGCTCACGTGGCCTGGCGGGAAGACGCGGGCTGCACAGGGACATGCTGTCCCAGCCTGCTCTGGCTCCTCTGCGCGGCGGGGCCGACTCCTGGGCTCCAGGGGTCCTCGGGGCCCCTGTGACCTCCAGGTGCAGACTTGGGAGTTGGGGCCACATCAGGGTCCCCGGGGTGAGCTGTGGGGGCCACAGACACCCCCAGCAGAGGGACAGAGCCGGCCGGTGGGGGCTCTGCGCATGGCGGCCGCCGCCTGGAGTAGGGGAGGCACAGGAATGGCGGAGATGGCAGTGCAGGCCCCAGCGTGGTGGGTGCACGGCACGGTGGGTGCCCGGCGTGGTCGGTGCCCCGCATGGTCGGTGCCCCGCATGGTCGGTGCCCAGCGCGGTCGGTGCCCGGCGCGGTCGGTGCCCGGCGCGGTCGGTGCACCAGCATGGTGGGTGCCCAATGTGATTGGTGCCGGGCGCGGTCGGTGCGGGTCCCTGCCCTAGGTTTGCTGTCCCGCCGCCCACGCTGCGCGGTTGTGCGTTACGTGTGCAGCTCTCGAGCCCTTTCCTCGGGATTGCACAATCCCAGAAGCGCCCTAGCCTTTGTGTTCTATTTTATCCTTGTATCGTGGAAAACTGTACACAACACAAAATCTATCTTATAATCTCAGCCGTTTCTGAGTGAACAGTGCAGCGGCATTAAGTGTGTCCACCCTGTCGTTGTGCGACCGTGGGCAGGTTCATCTCCAGAACCTTCTCGCCTTAAAGCTGAGCTCTGTCCCCTCCCCGTCCCCAGCCCCTGGCGCCCACCATCTACTTTCTGTCTCTACGAATGTGACTGCTCCAGGGTCCTCGACCAGGTGAAGTCACGCAGTGTTGCTTCTTTTGTGACTGGTCCGTGTCACTTAGCCTGGTGTCCTCGGGGCTCCCCCGTGCTGCAGCGGGTGTCAGAGTGTCCCTCCTGCCTAAGGCCGAGAGTGTCCCACTGCGTGTGCAGACCACATGCGACCTGTGCGGTCCTCTATCACTGGACACGGGCTGCCGGCACCTTTGGCTGCTGTGCGTGAGGCTGCCGAGAACACGGGTGTGCAGATACCTGCTCAAGCCCTGCCCGCGGTTCTTTTGCGCACACGCCCCAGAGCGGGTTTCTGTACGGCAACTCTGGCTCGTCGCTGAGGGGCCATCGCGCAGTTCTCCAAGCCGCTGCACCTTTCCCACTCCCGCCAGCAACGCGCAGCGTCCCAGTGTGCTCACGCTCTCGCCAACGCGGGATTTTTAATAACAGCCGCTCTGACAGGGTGAGGGGTGTCTCGTGGCAGCTCTGATTTGCATTTCCCTAACAACTGCACTTCCCGAACGATTCACGGCGTCGGCATCTTCTCATCTGCGTGTCGGCCACTCACACGTCTTCTCCAGAGCAGTGTCTGTCCGAGTCCTTTGTCCCTTCTGAGCTGGGCTCTGTTTGGTTTCCTGGGGTTGCTGAGTCGTAGGAGTTTCTTACACACTCTGGATGTGAATCCCTTACCAGGATGCGGTCTGCAAATATCTCCTCCCACTCTGGGGTTTGTCTTCTCACTCTCTGCGTAATATCCTTTGGTGCACAAAGGTTTTTGAGTTTAATCAAACCCAATCGATTTCTTTCTTTTGTTGCCCTTTTTTTTT
>VBSM01000865.1:730067-747720 GCA_008086735.1 Cheirogaleus medius | reverse complement strand
GGGGGAGGGGAGGGAGCAGCGTCTGCAGGGGGTGGGGTGGGTCCTGGACTGGGGAGGAAGGGAGGGGGCCGGGGATCCGCGGCAGAACCCCCACGATGGTGCTGGCTTCACCGGGGAGCCTGGGACACACCGTGAAGCACCCGGCGGCCATCGGAGCTGGAGCAGCCCCACCCCCTCCCATGAGGACACGCCGCGCACTCCACGGGCTTCACCCGATTCCTTGGACGCTGTGGCGGGGGGCAGGGAGGGGCCGCCCTGTCTGGCCCCTCTTCTCCCAGTGGGGACGTTTCGTTGAACCCAGAACTTATGAAACAAGCGAGCCGCTGCCTTTCTCCCCGTGCCATGATGCCACACACGCCTGTTCCACGCTATGAGGCCTTCGCGTCCCTCTGTCTCTCAGAGGCCCCGTGGAGGCTGCAGACTGCGGGTGTGACGCGCCCCGAGCCACCCACTACTCGGGACAGCCGACCGCCGTGGCTCCCAGGGCCGTGTCCCAGCTCACGCCACGGCATTGGTGAGCAGGGGGTGGGGACGGCTCCCGCTGGGTGACCGGCTTGGTGGCAGCAGCCCCGCTGAGCTGAGGAAGGGCTCCCAGGTGGGGTGGGGACGTGGAGGAGGCCGTGGGGAGGGCAGGGGACGGGCGTGTGGGGACAGAAGAGCCCAGGGAGGGGCTGACACCCCCTTTGTGTGCTCCCTATAGAATGCTACCCGTTATAAGCGGCTTCCTTTTTAAATGGAAATCTGCCACAATCAGTTAATGAGTCAACTTTTTCTGCAGGGCTAGGGGCAGCTCCTGTTTAGCCAGGTCTCCTGGCGGACCCGTTCCACGGGTGCTCACGCCGTGACCTCGAAGTCCTGCGCTGCCCCCGGATCAGAGACGCCGCTGAAGGCAGAAGCTATGCCGGATCTTCACGCTCGTGTGGTGTTTCCTGAAAGTTCTCTGCACGTTCACTCCTAGCTCCCGTCGCGCTCTGGGCCCGAGGGGCCGCGGCACACGCTGCCGGGTCTTGTCGTGAGCACAGGGAGGCCCGTGCAGCCACACCCCTGTCGTGGCGGGGCCCTGTGCGAGGCGCGCCCTTCCCAGAGGGGCCGCTGGCTGGCAGGTGCCCAGGCGAACGGGAGGTGCCCAGGCAAGCGGGAGACGCCCAGCCACTGTCGCTGCTCGAGCCAGACTAGGAACGCGGGTCTGGAGGCCGCCGAGATCCCGTGCGTCTCTCCTGGAAGCATCTCCGCTCCGTCTCTCACCCCAATTCCTCACTCAAAACAGACGAGCCAGAACCCCCTTTCTGAAGACGTGAAATGCGGTGAGTGGCGGGGACGCAGGACTGTGTGCGCAGGAAGCAGCCACTGGCTCCCCGGTGGTGCCCACGCGCAGGGGTGCCGGCCCCGGGCTCTGTGGAAGGAGATGCATCAACACGACACGAACAGCCACACGCAGCAAAGTCACTCGCCTGCTCCCAAGACGGCCTGTCACGGGCAGCAGACCCGCCACAGACGGAGGCAGCAGGGGACCCTGGCATGTGTCTACCCGACGGGACCCGGAGACGCGGCGCCCGCCGCCGGAGCCTGCTCCACACGACTGCCCCGGCCTCGCCGACCCAGCCCAGCCCTGTTCCGGCGGCCCCTGCCCAGCGCCAGGCCCAGGTCTCGGCCTAACCCGGCCACGACAAGCCTCCCTACGGCGAGGGGTGGCCACGTGGCCCCGGCTCTCAGCGGCTCTGCTCTGGGCAAACCCCCTGGTGTCCCTGACGCATGGGGGTCTATGTGACGGGGCCACTGCTTTCCCTGTGACACAGGATCGCGGAGACCCCAGGACCGTGCTGGGACGGCAGGGCCAGGAGGAGGGCGTGGCTCGGCCGTGGCACGGGAGGGCTCGTGTCCCGTGAGATGACGGCTGCCCGCCCTCATCCTGGCTGCTCTGTTGCTACAGCCGTGAGCGTTCCTGCCAGACACGCAGGTGGTGGCGACTGTTCGCAGAACCCGGGAGTTACATTCTGAAACTGACGACCCCTGTGCAAATGCTGCCCAGAACACGGGGTGACCTTGAGGTTCAGTGGGAAGCGGGGGCCTGGGGACGGGTGTGGGGCAGACCCGGAGGAAGAATGGGGGGAGGGTCACAGGCCCAGCCCTGCAAGGAGGGGACAGGCCAAGACCCTCCCATGCCAGCGTGAGCGTGTGTCGTGGCCTTGCGCCACGTCCGTGGGCAATTCCATTATTGAAACATAAAACACAGTGAACTTTTTTCTGTCTCGAAATCGGCTTTTTGTCATAGACCGGCAAGGGCAGCATTTGCAGTCGGCCAGGAGGCAAACACCCAGCCCTGGAGGGAAGGAATGCAAATCTCACCCAACTTTAAATATTTGTTTCGCTAAAGCTAAATGGTCACACGGGAATGATGGCTGTCGTCATTTGACTTGAGGTGACTCTTGACATTGACCTTGAGACCGGCGCTGCGTGCTCCCTTCCGTGTTCACATCTTCCTCCTTGTCCTGGACACAGACACGACTCGGCCCCGGTGCTCGGCCCGCGAGGAGACGGCGGGTGCCGGGAGCGTGTTTCTCCCGGGTGCCGGGCCTTTCCGTCCTGACCCGGGGAGCAGCGGGATCTGAGCCGGCAGCGAATCGAGGAGCAGAGACGTTCGGTGTTTGTGGAGCAACTGGGAGGAAAACTGACCCCGGGGTGGGCCAGCCAGCATCCCGGCGGGCCGGGGTGAACTCCAGCCTCTGAGAAGACGCTGGAGCCCGGTCCCCGGCACACGCGCCTGCGACCTCGTTTGGACACAGGGTCTTGGCAGTGATCGAGTCAGGATGAGGACGTTAGAGTGGCCCCAACCCAGCACCGTCACTGTCCTGCAAAGGGGAAGCCGGACGCAGGGACAGAGGCGCAGAGCGGCGGCGAGGGGCAGGCACGGGACCACATCCGAGGGTCGAGGTCGTCCGGGGGAGGGGGGCAGGACAGACCCCTCACGGCCTGTCCCGGCTGGCGGGTGTGCATGTCATGAAGCAGAGGTGAGCCAGCTCTGCCGTGCACTCAGGCCTAACACGGCTGCACACGGCTCTGTGTGCAGGGACAGCCCGAGCACAGCAGATGCACGGGTGAGCACTGCCCTGCTGCTCCCGCTACTCCGGGCCCCTCAGAACACTCTTGCTCGTGTGCATACATGAACACACCGTCACTCGTGTACATGTGAACACGCTCTTGCTCACATACATGTATGAACCCTCACTCGCTCGTGCACGTGTGGACACTCGCTCTCCCTCGTGTGCATGGACACGCTGCCCCTTCTCCGCTCTGGCCCGTGGTGGCGTCTGAGGACGCAGCAGGTCCCACGAGTCACAGCTCAGAGGCCTCGGCCGCGCGGCGCAGGCTCCGCCCTCCAGGCCTTCCCCCCTCCCCCAGCTCCGTGGACGGGTGGAAGCCGGGCGGAGCCGGCCCGGTGGCAGAGTGGCCCCCGTCCACGGGAGCGGGTGTGGTGGGAGACGCGTCGAGTGGCGGAGTCGTGCAGATTTGGGGACATCCGTCTCTGCAGCCGACAGTGTCAACCGCTCACCCGCCGTCCCTGCCGGGCCCAGGGCGGGCGCTGTTGCCGCTCGAGAGCTCAGGCACGAGCTGTTCCCGGAGGACCGGGCGGCCGCCGGGCTGCGGGAGGGGCCGAGGACGCTGCTCTGGTCATTGCCCCTCGGTCCCCTTCTCGCGCCACTCGGGGACCCACAGGGACCTCTGGCGCCTCCCTCCCGCTGCCCCTCTCCACTCGGGGCCCAGCTCAGCCCCAGCCGAGGGCCCTGGGCTCCGGGAGACGCCCGAGTCCCTGGCGTGGGTGGACACCCAGGGCAGCCAGGCGCCCACGGCCACCAGCGGATCCCGGAGGCCCCTCGGCCACACGGCTGCCGAGGACGACACGAGGTTGTGGGTGGGGAGGGGAGCACCTGGCTGGCGGGGGGGGGGGGTCGCCGGAGCTCTCAGGACGCGGCCCCTCCTCCTCTCCCTGCCCTCCCCCCACACTGTTAAAAACCAGAGTTAATATTTGTCCAAAATACTCCACAAACCTTACAAATCTCAAATATACCTAAAACGTTCATGGTCTACGAGCCTGGAGAAATAACAAGCTATCAGCAGCACGAGTTCCAGCAACCCTAATTAATGTTTACAGGATCATGTCATCTCCAGTGCGGAGACTCGCGGCCTCACACCGGGCGCAGGCAGGGGACCGACCGCGCTTGGCGCCAGCCGGAGGACCTGCACCGTGATTGCGCGGCTGCCCCTGATTGCAGTCAGCGACTGTGAATCCCCCGGCTACGGCGCAGTGGGACGTCGTCCGTCATTCATCCTTGACCCGCAGACCCGACTGGACTCAGACTCCCGGCTCGCGGTGCCTGCGTCCTCTGGGATATTTGGGTTGGGAAGTCGGGTTTCTGAGGCTCTAACGTCCATGGCTGTGCTGGAATCTCAGGTGTGTGCAACGGTGAGGGCTGGTCAGGCTTCCAGACTGTTCTCACCACGGGCCGGCGCCCTGTGAATTTCTGCAAAGCCGGGTGTCCAGTCAGCCGTAGCATCCGGGGTTGACGTCCGGAGGCCGGTCGGGGTCTCTCCTTATGGATGAAAATGCTCAAATGATCCTGACGCCCTAATCGGCCTCCTGGCCCTTGGGGGACCGGGAGGGGAGGGGCTCGCCGGGGCCGGGATGGGACAGAGGGAGGACGGGATGGCGTTTGTATGTCTTCCTCCTCACCGCGCAGGTGGGCTGGCCCGAAGGCGGCCTGGTGTCCAGCCCTTGCAGAGCTGACGCGTTTCTCTTCCCCGCTGTGCTGTGGGTGAGCCTCCTCCGGACCCAGGAGGGAGCAGGGCCGCATCTGTGCCCAGGGCGCCACCAAAAAGGACACGGGACACCGTCTGCCCACCGCGGGGGCTGGTGCCTCACTCTGGTGGCCGCATCCAGCGTAGGGGTGACTCGTCCTCCCAGTGCAGGCCGGGTTTCCGCCGCTGCAGCCAGGCCCCCGAGATGTGAGGGGCAGGGAGCCTCCGTGTGACCCTCCTGCTACAACATGCAGGCGCTTCCCGAGAACCCGCGCGTCCCGCGGGTTGGCGGATCCTCGCGGGCGCAGCATGAAGTGCGCGGCTGAGGCTCAGGGGACTCTTCAGGACTCGGGCGGCCGCACGGGGCCCGGGAAGGGCTCTTGGGCAGGGACTTTGGCCTGGTGGTAACGGAGCCTCCCACACAGCGGGGCGTGGCTGTCCCCAGGCTGGGGGACAGGGACGCGGCCTGGTTCAGGAGGACGCGGGTGGAGACGAGCACGTGGCTGTCGCGAGGGGAGGGCGTGAGTGTGGAGCTGGTGCTGCTCCCTGTGGCCCACACGTAGCTCTGCGGCTGACCTGGGGCGGAGGCCACACGGCGGGGACGGGCCACTGCGATGCCGCGGGGCAGAGGGCCCTTCGCAACTTCGCGGCGACCAGCGGTCGGCGTAGACAAAATCGCTGAGTGAGCCGCCAGGCAGCAGCGGCGAGTGTGGCTCTGTAGGCCACATGGCAGGGAGCGCCAGTGCCACGTCCACGCCGGGCCCTGCGTCATGCTGGGGCGACGGGCGTGGGCGGCTGCGCTGCCACCAGCGGGCACGGCCCCCGAGGCCAGGCAGATCTTGTCCCCGCCTCGCGGTGGCGTGGCCCGGGGAAAACGAGGGTTAGTCACCGCGCCTGCTGGCCCCCGTTTTCCTTGGGACCTCTGGTCTTTAGCTGGACACGTGGCCACCCGGAACAAAGTGTGTATTTCCCAGCTTCTCCTGCAGCTGGACACGTGATGTGGTTCTGGCCACGGCCACGTGAGAGAGAGCTCTGCAGCCTCCAGAAGTGTCTCACAGGGAGGACGCGTGCCCTGCTTCAGCCCTTCCCCTCCCCATTGGCTGGAATGTGACTGTGATGGTGGGAGCTACAGCAGCCACATGGGGCCATGAGGAGGGTCATAGGCTAGGCGCTGGAGCGACAAGAGGGGAAGGTCTCATGTCTCCAGCACACGGAGCCACGTGGTTCTTGGGTTGCCCACCTCCGGGCTTCCTTTTCTTCCACAGGGAATGAAACGACGCTTCTACCTTGCTTAAGCCACTATTATTTTGGACGTTCTGTCACACTCAGTCTCACTGACCCTGATTAACACGCAGGCTCCCAGCGAACGGATCATCCTCTCAGATCCGTCGAAACGCCGAGTCAGTGTCTGAACCGCACCTCGGAACATGCGGCGTCCGTGTCAGGAGAACCAAGTCACCTGCGCCGCCGGGAGCCCGTCGTCCACCCATCTTCGTGTGCGTCGGCCGCTGCCACGGCAGAGCCCAGGGTCATCCTGACGGCCCGGCAGCGGTGCCCACACGGCGGGGCGGCCACAGCACCCCTCCCGCTGCTCGGGGCCTCTGCGCTTCCACCGCGCCACCCTGGAGGGACCCTCCACTGCCGTCTTTCCAGGACACTCAGTCTTTTGTCCCTGACGCGGCACTGGCAGGCAGCTGCAGTCGCCGCACCTCGAATCCGCCAGGCCGGCTGTGAGCTTCTGTATCTGAATGTCACCTAAACCCACACTGACGCCTGCGTGAGCAGAGAATGAAGGGTTGAGGGAGCGCTCGAGGATTCTGGTTTCTGGAAGGGCCTTTCCCTAGAGACTGTCAGCTCTGCCCCGTGTGTGGGTTTGTGTTTATGCCTCTCGTATCGCCCGGTTTATTCTCCTGCAGTCCTGGGGGGCAGGGCCCACACGTGCGTGAAGGGAGCCAGGGACGACCCTGCCACGGGGTCCGGGCTCACGGCTCCCTGTCTCTACTATAAATAGAAAGAAATTAAATGGCCAACTAAAAATATATAGAAAAATTAGCCGGGCATGGTGGCGCATGCCTGTAGTCCCAGCTACTCAGGAGGCTGAGGCAGGAAGATCGCTTGAGCCCAGGAGTTGAGGTTGCTGTGAGCTAGGCTGACGCCACGGCACTCTAGCCTGGGCAACACAGTGAGACTCTGTCTCCAAAAAAAAAAAAAAAAAGCAAGGACCCCTCTCCCAAAGCGAAGTTGAGGCAGGCGCTGCTCAGATACTAACCGGTTGGCACACGGTAGGGAAAGACTAGATTTCACTGGTGCTTTACAGACTTGGTTTCTGTCATTAGAAACGACAGATATCAAACAGGCCATGATCTTACGTGGCCATCCTGACCTCAAGGCCGCCGCCTGCTTGCAGGTCTGTGCGCAAGCTTGTCGTCAAAGGGCAGGTGATGCTGAACAGCGTGAGAGCTGCTTTCTGGAGGCTCCAACCCGACAGGCAGACTAGGGAGGAGCAGCCGCGCCAGGTGACCCTTTACGGAAGACCCATTACCGGGAGAAAGCACCGCGCCTCGGTGGGCTGAAGCCTCCCTGCGGCGGAGCCAGGGAGAATGGGTGTCACCCGCCCCGGCCACGGCCCACGTGGAGGGGAGGGAGGGTGCATGCTCAGGCCACCCTGGGGGACCCCGCCGTGCCCCTCAAGTGGTGCCAGCCTCTACCCGCCCACCCAGCCACCCGCAGCCAGGGCCTCGCGGGCACCCCCCAGCGTGGCGCTCCCACGGTCTGCGAGCCGCCCTTCCGGAGCTCCCTGTGCCGAGTGACCAGAACCAGGTCTGCAGGGCCCTCTCTGCCCTCCTGCCTGCGTTTCCCCCCCGCCCGTCCTCTCCGGCTGGCGTCCTTGGCCTCCTGCCGTCTTGCCTTGGCCGGCGACGGTGCCAGGCACTGGCCGCTCTGTGTGTGCTGACCAGGCTGGGAGGACGGTGCTGTCCCGGCTCTTCCGCCTCCACAGGCTCCTGCCCCCATCCTGCTCTGGCCGGGGACAGGATAGTCTCACCCATAGCTATCAAGCGACGACCCAGGAGAGAAGCTCCCCTCGCAGCGGAGTGATGCGGACACCACTCTTACCGAGGGACCGACGCAGCAGTGCCCAAGCCGCCGCCGTGGCCGTGGGGGGCACCGTGCACACGCGTGTGGTGTTGCTGACATGCGGGAAAAATCAAAGGGACGAGACCAGGGCATGCTCTGCTGGACAACAAGCCTGGTTTCTCAAAAAAACTGCCGCGATAGAAAAGACCACAAACAAAGCATAAAGGCAGGAAAAGTGCTTTAGAGCAAAGAAAATTAAGACGACGTGACAATCAAATGCCGCATTCCCTCGTGACTGGAGCCCGGGGAAAAGTGAGAAGGAAGCCACGAAACCATTGCTGGGATGGTGGGGGTGGCCTGGCCACGAGCTCTCTGCAATCGGCTATTTAGTGTGAGGTGTGTGGTTTCCTTAAGGTGCATCCTCAGCCTTTCAAATGCATATTTTGGCTTCTGATTATCTTCCAAATTTTTTTAAGAGCAATTTTTGTGAAACCACGGATAAGTCAAACATTCATGTTATTTTCTAGTATGACTTTGGTCACGGAACCAACGCGGCGCAGACAGCTCGAAATATCAACGAAGTGTTTGGGAAGGATGTGGCTAATGAATGCATAGTACGTCGATGGTTTGAGAAGCTCTGTTCGGTGATTTTAACCTTGAAAATGAGCCACGTGGGCGACCTGAGACCAAGGTGGATAATGATGAGCTGAAAGCTGTAGTGGAAGCGAATCCATCTCCACCTACGTGTGGATTAGCAGCAAGGTTTGACGTGACTATTCCAGCGATATTGGACCATTTGAAACAAACGGGCAAGGTAGAGAAGCCGGATAGATGGGTTCTGCGTGAATTAAACCAGCATCAGAAGAGAAATCGTCTCGAAGCTTGCCTTTCTCTGCTGTCACGACATAAAAGTGAACCATTTCTACACCGTATCGTGACGCGTGACGAAAAATGGATTCTTTTTGACAACCGCAAGTGTTTGGCACAATGGTTGGATAAAGATGAAGTGCCGAAAAACAGTCTGAAACCAAATATTCATCGAAGAAAGCTAAAGATGTCTGTTTGATCCAGTGCTGGTATTATCCACTACAGCTTCATGAAACCTGGTCAATTGATTACAGCAGGTGTCTACGGCAATCAATTGGATGAAATGATGAGGATGCTTGCGATTAAGCAGCCGAGATTGGTCAACAGAGACAGGCCCATCCTCTTACAAGACAACGCTCCACCACATGTTGCACAAACAACGCTGCTCAAACTACAGAGGCTGGACTTGGAAACTCTCTGTCATCCACCGTATTCACCAGGCCTTGCACCAACTGACTCCTGCTTCTTCCAGGCTTTGGACCACTTCTTCCAGGGAAAAATATTCCATTCTCAATGAGCAGTGGAAAACACCTTTCATGGCCACTCCCTCTCCAGGCTTCTTCGCTGCTGGCATAAACAAGCTACCGTTAAGACGCAAAACTGTGTCGGTAGTTTAGGTGCACCCTTTGATTAATCGTGCTCCTTCCTGTTTGAGACATAGTAAACTACACTTCTGATTCGAAGTCGGCCCTTTCGTGCTGAATGGCCTAAGAAATAGCAAGCTGCCTCTGGGCTGTGCTCTGGGAGAGGACGAGGGCACTTCTCTGCTCCCGCACGACACAGGGTGCGGCGGCTCAGGGAGGAGTCCCCTGACGTCTGGGACCACCTCCGAGGCCCTGTCAGACAGGTGAATGGTGCCCAGACGTGGTCCAGAGCTAGCAGCTGGCGAGTCCAGGTGGGGAGCCTGTCGGGGCTCAGTTTACCATTCTTCCAACTCGTCTGACAGTCTGGAACTTGCGAAATAACATTTTAGGGTAAAGGGAGAAACTCAGGGAGCAAGACTCCTCCTTTTCGCCGCGAGCACAGCTGTGGGGACAGGAGGCACAGGAGGTCACCCCGCACCTACGGCCCTGAGGGGACGGCCCAGGGAGGCAGCAGGACTCTCAGTATCACCCCGTCCCGCCCACCCACCACAGGACCCTTGCTCGTGCCGCAGAGAACAGCCTGTGGCTTACGCGTCTCTTGCTGGGAGTTTCTTCCCAGAGCAGCTTCCTGGCGCAGGCTCCCGTTGCCAGGGCCGAGCTGGGGAGGTGCCGGGTGCTGTGAGCTCTCCTTAGGGACGGGTGGAGAGACTCAACTCCCACACCTGCCCAGGCCACTCGTCTCCCCAGGGCCCTGAGCAGGACCAAAGGGCAAGGTGACGAGAGGGCTGAGAGCCCCGCGGGGGTTCCAGGGCAACGCGGGCCTGGCCGACAGGCAGGGAGACGCACACCCTCGCTGGAGGGCTGTGCCGTCACGAGAGCTCCGCGCTGAGCTCCACCCGCGCAACGAAAGGGGCGTCCGCCACAGCCCCAGGGGCTGAAGGCAAGTCCTGGAGGCAGCGGGTCACCGCCGCACGGGAACGCAGGCCGGGCCTGCGGCAGGCGTGGCCACAGTGGAACCTCCCGGTGTGTCCCGTGAAGCAGGTGCCGTGACCTGTGTGCAGGTCACTGCGGGGATGGAAGTGAACCCCGGCACCGGAGCGCGCCGGCATCCAGAGGTTCAATTCGCCGAGTCCTCACGCCGGTGACGGACCGTCTAGCTCCAGAGAGCAGCAAGCTGCTGACGAAACGGAAGGAGAAGTTTGCTCGCTCCCGCCGCATTTGCATACGCAGTGCGGGGTGGACCGGAGCCGCGCAGGGTTATTGACGGTGCCACGCAGTCCTCACAGGGAGTCTGGGCCGCGTTAATTCCCGAGCTGGGGAGCCGCTCGCACAACCGTGCGATTGACGCTTCAGCAACAAAGGCCCGAGGACGTGAGAGGAGCATCCCAGCCCGCACGCGGACGCCTCGCTGGTCTCCCGGCGTCGGAGCTCGGGCACCGTCTTAAAGCCATGTCACCAGCGTGATTGGCGCCGGGCTGGAGGCTGCATCTCACGCTCCGGTGTATAAACAGGAGGATTATTTCAGAGCGATCAGAGGCAACTGCATTTTGCAAATTGCTTTGCGCTGTGACTGTTTCACTCCTTGCTAAGTGGGCTCTTGCGATCCGGCGGCTCTAATCCATCCTGATCTGCTAAGGATGGCTGCGTCTTTGCAAGCTGCAGACAGACTACTTTTGTTTTCATTTACACGTTTGAGGAGAAGGTGGAAGTCAAGAAATTTCAGTGGTTCGACGGAGTTCGCACACACGCCCACGGCTGTGGAGTTCCACGTACCCGGCCTGATTGGCAAACGTGCCCCGGCTCTCCTAAAACCCGGAGATTTACCGCATTTGCTTCGAGATACTAATACCACAAAAACTGTCATCAAAAAAGGGAGAGATAAATTTAAAAAACATGCAGGAGTGACCGTGTGGGGGAGCTGAGGGCGAGGAGGAAAGACAGGCGCAATCTGTCTGGGTTTCCAAACACATATGTCTCGCCAGGAGTCTGGGGTTGATTCAAAGGCTGAGTGGAGAGCGTGGCTGGGAGGCTCGGCCCAAAATATCTCTGTGCACGGAGCAGCTCTCTTCTCTGTAGCAGCAACAGAGACACGCTTGGTGAGTGAGAAGTTGAACAGCCTCAGTGGGAAAAGTCATCAAAGCAACTTTCCCGATGGAAAAATGGCCCCTGGTCAGAGAAATGCCACGGAACCTCCAGACACTCCGGGAGGGACAAAGACAGACGCCGCTCCAAGCCGTGGAGAGAAGGAGATCACGTCACGACCATGAATACAACCGAACGTGGCGAGGGGACGGGGCTCCCAGGCTTGGTGATCTGGTGACAGTGCTGAAAGCAGGTAGCGGTCTTACATGCTTGGATTTTCTTGCAGATAAAAAACACAGTGCTTTGCATTTCTTCTGGTCAAAACCCTTTCTTGAGTGGGAATTCTAGGTATGACAAGCCGTTCACTTCCATGAGACGGCACTGTGGCTTTCTGAGTCAGATGGACAGGCCATGTGCAGAACCGAAGTTGCGACTCCCCGATTCTAAGCCTGCCCAGGGACATCTGTGCTTCAGGGGAGCCCGGGGGACAGTGGAGCCCAACACGGCCCAGAATGCCTGGCCTGGGACCAGCACCCAACAGCAGCACTGAACGCTAGATGTGCACATGCCTGTGTGCAAATACGTCCCTTGTCATGTAGCGGCCCTCTGGCCGGGGCCCAGGGGTGCGGCCTCTCCCAGCTTTTCCCTAGAACAACCCTGAGAACTAAGCCTCGTGGAAGACCTGCTGCCAGGATGTGGGGTTAGCGGGCCAGGTCGAAGGCCACACTGCGGGCCGTCCCCTCACCCCACCCTCCATCCGGGCTCGGGCTCAGGCGCTCCACGTCCAGGGAGCGGGAGCCACTGGCGTCTGCCGCTGCCTTGGGCGCTGGGGGCTCGGTCCCTGCCTCGCCGGTTCCTAAGTCCTGCTCGGGTTTCCGGTTTCCGGGTATTCCACAGGTCGGAGCACCAGGAAGGCAGCGCGGGCGGCGCTCACGTGTGCCCCCCAGACTGGACGCTGGGAAACCACGCGAGACGCGCTGCCGCACAGCCGTAAACAGGACACTGCGCTGCGGCGAAAAGGAGCCACCCCTCACCCGACTGCCGGAGCAGGTACCAGGTGAGGAACACACAACAGAGCCGCACCTGCGCTTGCCTGTTTGTGAGAGATTCAGGCAAAGGTGAGGCAAGTCCCTTCCCCGGGCACCAGGAGGGGCTTCAGGACAGAAATGCCACAGAGCTTGGCGGTGGTCGCCAAGCTGCACGCAGCTGTCAAACCCATCGAACTGGCGTATTTATCGGAAGTTGCGCCTCAATAAAGCCGATTAAAACGTGCACTAGGAACTGGGAACTTTCTTGCAGCTCTGGGCATGAGCCTGTCCCCTTCGCCCGAGCTACAGACCCGGGGACAGAATGAAGCCCGAGAGCGGCGGGCGGAGAAGGGTCCAGAGGAGGGACAGACACTTCTGGCCTCTCGTCAGACGAGGCTGGATGGATCCCTCTTCCCTGGAGACGAGTGCAGGGCACAGGTAAAAAGCAGCCACTTGGGATGTCCGGGCACAGCGCCCTGCGTCTTGCGCCAGGCAGACTCGCGGCAGGTTGCCGAGGCGGCGGGAAGGAACAGTGCCATGCGGTCTGAGGATGCAGGACGCACAGTCCCTATAAAACGGGGGCAGAACACGTAATGTGATGGTGAAACAGGTGTGATAAAAACAAAACCGCTATCTGGGTGCGAAGGCAAAGAGCGGGACAGGGAGAAATGGAAGTAATGGCGGGAAATTACACGTGCGACAGCGGAGTTGGAACGCACGTGGTTGGCGGCGTCGAACTGCCGCGCTTGCTCAGCTCTTAGGGTAATGAGTGAACGCACAAACGTCATGCAGGAGACGACATGAGAGATGTGCGAGAGGATGGAGGTTCATCCTGAGAATGGCGAGTCTTTCGGGGGAGAGACCAGAACAGGTAGTAGGAAAACGGGACACACGTCCTTGAAGGAACCTTTCGGATCTGGGGAAACATAGGGATGCAAATCGAAAGGGTTTCAGATGGATTCGGCGCAGCCTTCCCCACCGCGGGGCCTGCAGGATGCTCCCAAATCAAGGTGAGAATGATGGTTATTCGGTGAATGGTTTTTGGGGGTGGGGGCAGAATCTAAGTTTACCCCTCCCTTGACATGTCACAACATAGTACCGCAACCTCCAGAGATGATCCAATAAGTCAAAACATTACATGGGACAGTATCAACCATAGAAACACTAAAAGAAAAAAGGTCGTACCTCGATGATCACAGATGAAGAAGGACTTCCTGCCCAGGAGAGCAACTGAGGGGACCCTAAAGCAAATGACAAGTGTATTTGAATATGGCGAAGCTCCGTGTCTCTGAACCTCAGCAGGGCAATCAGCCATGTCAGAGGCAGACAAGGCTGGCAGGACCTTTACCACGGGGGAGACAAAAGCGACCGTGAAGAACACTTAGCCATCTACTTGGGGAAATGAATGCTCCGTGGAAAGGTTCATGAGCAGAGTATTCCCAGGAGTAGGTCAGTAAATGACCAAGCATGATAGAATGTTCAACTCTACAAGAAATCAAACCAAGGACAAGATGCTATCATGTGTCTTAAAGAATTGCAAGGACTTTAAGTAATAATCCTCAGGGTTATGAGGACAGACGAGTTCCCCAGACTTGGCAGATGTCCACGAATTTGTGGTAGATGTTGGTTCAACTGGACAGCAAGAATTGAGACATGTGGAAGAGCTTGCACTTTTTGACACTGCAGTTAGATTTCTAGGAAAGTATCGTAAAGAAATAATAAGCCACTCGGATCAAATTTTTGTATTAATTGCAGCAAGACTTATTATAGTGAAATTCTAGAAATGAGTTAAATGCTCAGCAAAAGCAAATGGGTTGAATGAATAACTGTATAACCACAGAAAGAACTATGTATTCCTTAGAAGAATGTTTTTAAGACTATGTGATATGGCCAAACATGTAAAGTAAAAAGATAACACCATATACATGCGCACGCTCACATGCACACACTCTAAAAGAGTAACAACTAGTGAGCAAATCGAGTGGGCAGAATTATTAGTGATTTTAATTTTCTTACTCTGCACTTTCTAAGTTTTCCACACAAAGTATTCAATAAATACAAAACAAGTATTTTAACAAAAATACGATTTCCTGACTAATAATATAGAAGAAAACTTGAGGTCTGTATCATGACAGTATACTAGTCTGGCCACCCCACCTCCCCAGAGACCTTCAAATGTGTCACCAAATCTACATCTGTTTGTGTGCTCAACCACTCATCCACCCACTCACCCACCCATCCATTTACACACCCATCCATCTGCCCATCCTTCCACCCATCCATTCATCCATCCACCCACCCATCCACCCACCCACCCATATATCCACCCATCCATTCATTCATACAACCATTCATCCACTTATCTCCAACTATTCACACACACACACACACTCATCCACCCATCCATCCATCACATCCATCCATCTGCCCATCCTTCCACCCATCCAACCATCCATTCATCCACCTATCCATCCATCTATTCACACACACACCCACCTGTCTACCCATCCATCCACCTATCCAACCACCCTTCCATTCATTCATCCACTTATCCACCTATCCATCCATCTATTCAAACATATACCCACCCGTTTTCCCACCCACCCACCCACCCATCTGTCTATCTATCCATCCATCCATCCATCCATCCACCCACCCATCCATATTCATTCATCTATCTATCCATCCACCCACCCATCCATATTCATTCATCTATCTATCCATCCATCCATCCATCCATCCATATTCATTTATCTATCTATCCATCCATCCATATATCCACTCACCTTCCTGTCAATTCTATAAGTGGAACCTACCCATCCAACTACCCATCCATTCATCCAACCACCTACCTACCCATTCATCCACTCAACTGTCCACTCATTCATCTGTCCATCCATCCATTGACCCACCACCTGTCCATCTACCCACCCATCCATACTTCCACCTGTCCATCCACCTGTCCGTCCGTCCATCCATCCACCCACCAAACCTACCAGATGAACTTTCATTTACGGTGTACTGTGGGCTGGGCCCTGGGATTTAAGGATGGTCAGGACACAATTTGTGCCTGTGGGAGATGTGGCGTCTAGTGGGGGAGACGGCAGAGTGAGGGGAGGCCACTTCCCCCTCACACGAGTCACGGGAGACGGCTGTGGAAGGGGCGCTACGGGGACACGATCCAGGCGCGTCACTCAGGGAGGGAGCCAACCCTCCCCTGCTCACGCAGTCCATGACAGACACCCCCCGAAACACCTGCAAGCTTGTGTGCTCTGGGTTCGTGCCTCTCTCTCTTGCTCTTCGCGTACGTCCTTCAAACTGCTCCACTGCGCGACCTGGTGTGCCAGTTCCCCTGTGAAGCCACGCGCACCCTTGTCCCTGTGCTGTCGTCCTTCCCGCCACCATGGCGCGAGCCTGCCTCGCCTGCCACACCCAGAGCTCTGCCCCGGCGACGGTCCTGGGCACCGTGTACCTGTGCTGCCCGGCAAGGACGCGCGAGCAGCACAGTCAACGCCCGCCGGCTAAGGGAGGGAGCGAAGGGACAACACCTCTTCCCTGGAGGACACGCTCTTCTCACCGTGTCTGTCCAGATCCGTCTGCAGCGGAGCAGCTAGGACTTTAATCTCCCCACGCAGTCGCTGCGGCTCCCCCGCCCCTTCCGACCATCCCTCCTCTAGACGCACAGGACAGACCAGCCTGTTGTTCTCGGATTATTGATTTGTGTGTGGCTGTGCAAGCGACTGTGTATGTTTGTGAGTGTATGTGTGTTTGTGTGTCACTGTGTGTACATGTGTGTGTCAATGTGTGTGCGACTGTGTGTCCACTGTGTGCGTTTGTGTGTCTGTGTGTGGCTGTGTGTGTCTATGCGTGTTTGTGTGTGTGTGTGTGTCACTGTGTGTGGCTGTGTGTCACTGTGTGTTTGTGTATCACTGTGTATACGTGTGTGTGTCTGACTGTATGTGTGAGTGTGTGTCAATATGTGTGTGGCTGTGTGTCCACTGTGTGTGTTTGTGTGAGTGTGTGTCACTGTGTATGGCTGTGTGTCAATGTGTGTTTGTGTGTGTGTGTGGCTCTGTCTGTCGATGTGTATTTGTGTGTGTGTGCCTGTGTGTGTCTATGTGTGTTTGTGTGTATGTGTCACTGTGTGTGTCTGTGTCTATGTGTGTTTGTGTGAGTGTGTGTCTGTGTGTGACTGTGTGTCTATGTGTGTTTGTGTGTGTGTGTCTGTGTGTGGCTGTGTGTGTCACCATGTGTGAGTGTCTGTGCCTGTCTGTGTGCACGTGTGCCAACACCCCCCTGTCAGGACCCTCCAGTCAGACCCTCCGGTCTGTCCAGGCGGGCGGGGGGACGCGGTGGGCGGCAGGGGTGTCACAGACAACACCAGCCTGCTGGGGCCACTGCCACCCACGTCCTGGGGGCCACAGGGCAGCGCCTGCGTGTGGGGGTTCACACGACCCCGCCCCAGGCACGGGTGCTCCAGCACCTCCCGGTTTGTGTCCCATGACCTGCCGTCCCGGACTGCGCCAGCCGAAGGGCCACCGTGCTCCCCCCGCGTCTGCCCGTGCTGCCCGGCAAGGAGCCCCAGCCCCCCAGCCCCTCCAGGGACCAGGATGTTTCTTCTTCTCCACGAGGGAGGGCTGGGGCTCTCTCGGGGGAGCCCAGGCAGGCAGGCGGCGGAGGAGGAGCAGGTACTCGTGGCCGGCCGGGGCCAGCTCCAGCGGTGGGGCTGCTGGCTGCTCCTGCCCGCACCGGCTCGCTGGGGCTGGCGGTGGCCACACACGCCCCATGCGGCGCGGCCCGGAGGGGCCCACATGGGAGTCACTGGCTTTCACACTCTATTTCTGCCCCGCTGCAGAAAACGCTCACTTTCTGCCGTCACCGGTGCCGGGAGCGGCGGGGTGGGCGGGAACCGGGGCGGCCACGTTAACTTAGACTTTTTTGGGAACCGGCTGCAGGGTCCCACGGGCCCTCGCTTCTCACACACATCCCACCGTGGGTGGGAGGACGGCGATCGGTCAGAAATGCCACCTGGCGAGTGACGCCCAGACGTGCCGCACCCACGCTCTGTTGGATTAAAGGCCACGGGCGCGACTGGCTCCTTTTCCTTACGAGTTTACTTCACCTTATCACACGGTGTTTGGGATTTAAATGAAACTTGGGTAAAAAGGTCCTCCCCCCCTGCCTCCACCCCCACGTGATGACTTTGAAAAGCTCCCCAAAGAA
>VBSM01000865.1:696650-707848 GCA_008086735.1 Cheirogaleus medius | reverse complement strand
AACTCGTGAGCGGTCCTTAACAGATGACACGCGAAACAGGAGAAAACTTGTGAGTGGTCCTTAAGGTGTTAATTTCTGCAATACAACCTTTTGCACCTCTCCCTCTAATTTAAAATATTTGTGGTCCCTATGAGTGTTATCATGCTGATGAGCATTGGATTTCTTTAATGTTGATGTTGCAGTATCACAAAGCAAGCAAATCATCTTATCTTTAGCAGAAACAAGATAATATTGCAATTCCCAATCCTCATTAAAAAATCTGTTTTCTTCCTTCAGTGTTCTCTTGGTCTTCTTTGACATGACAGGCTGTTAAGCAGAGTTAAAAAATACTGTCGAGCTGTACAACTATTCACAAATTCCACTTCAAACAGAAACATAGTGCACTGTTGTCAAAAGCTGATAACAGACTGGCGCACTTGATCCCGTAAACGCTCACCAATCAGCCTTGTGCAGTAGTGGTGCCCGTCAGATGGGGGAAGTTATAACTAAATCATGAGTATATTTAGTCAATTTAGTCCTTACGGCTTATTGATGTTCTAATTGTGCCGGTCAATCTGGGAGAATTATTTTCATTGAAATTTATTTTATTCTTTGGTGTTTTAAATGCATCCATTTAAAAAGTAAAATAAAAATATAAAACACAAAAACAAATGTATTAATAAAAATAAAGGGATTTGTTCTGTAAAATTTAGGTTCAGTCAAAAGGCTGCACTGAAGGACCTAGAAGGCCACAGATTCCCCTCCCCTGCCCCAGGATGTGACAGGACATCTGCTGACCTCTCGCTCAGGCTCTGACGCCACCCTGCGCTCAGGAGCCTCCGGTCTCCTCGACCACTGTGGCTGGAGAACCAGGCAGGAAGTAGACACCTTCGCAAGCACCCAGAGACCCGGGGCCGGGTTGGGCCATCACTGCCGACACGTCCCTGCCCGTCAACGTGGCCTAAGTCTGTGTTCAATACCCAAGTTCCTCCGAGCAACCCTGGAGCCACTGGACACCAGCTAGTTAATGTGGCAGCACCTCCCCCCACAGGCGGGAAGTGGCGGTGTGGGAGTCGGGGCAGGAAATGAAGCCGTGTTCTCACGTGTCCGCAAGGTGTCTCAACGTGCCTGCCGGGCTTACTGTGACCACTGTGCACAGGCTGTGCACAGCCCCGACCTCCAGGAAGCACACGGCGCACGGCAAACTCACGTCTTTCACGGGGTAGATGCATGATCACAGGTCCATAGACTTTTGACGGACTTTCTGGATCAATGTTTTAGCTACAGGATCCTTTCCTGCAGCACAGCTCTGCCCAGAAGCCCAGTAAGTCACAGAGAAGACAACAGGGGCAGGGAGCCGGGCCAGGCGTGAGCTTGGCATCCACACCCCTGCTGCGAAACCCCAGGGCTCTTTGGAGAAGTATCTGAAAACCATGTCTGCCCCACCCCACACCAGACAGAAAGATCCCCTCCCGATGATGGGGAGCTCACTACCACCAAGACACTCTATCTGGTCAGCACTTCCCTTTGGTCACTTCTTAAATCTTCCTTGTTCACGTTTGTGAGCCCTGGCGCTGGGCCCACCTCGGGGCTGGGCAGGTGGACCTGCAGCTCCGTGTTTACCGGGACATTGGAGGATTAGAAGACAGCCCTCACTCAGACACAGTCATGGGGGCTTTGCCCATGCTCCGCCCGTCTGGCAATAGTTGCCTAGGTGATTTTGCTTCCAAACTTTTGAGCTTTTCCTTGTGGAGATTGTAATTTTACTTTGGGAGAAATATGGCTTTCTTAATTTCAATAAAATGAAAACACTTTCAAGATATCATGAATTAGATTTTGAAATACATGAAAATCCCACCAATCTATTAGGGATGTGTGTGCACTGCAATCTATTCATTTCCTGTAAATTTTGTTTTGAGATATTTCCATTTGGCTTAAAAGGTTTAATTCCACTACCTGTCCCCACATGTGGAAAGACCTCTCAGTGCTGTTGGATTTCTAGTAAATCAAACTCCACGTTGCACACTGGAGTCGGGAGTTGGAAGAATTTTAAATATGTTTAAAAAATCAGAATCATCAACATCAGGCTTAATATGGAATGAGGCAATTAAAGTTAGGAAAAAGGATGCCATTAGCTTTTTAAAATTGTCTCAATCTGTATCCTTTCTCTCTCATTTTCCCTATCCCAAATCTGCTCCAAATACATAAACTTCCCTTCCCTCTGCCAGACTGGAGACTGCAGGGCTGCATGAGCCGGAACCCGTGCAAATCCCGCACGAGCCCGTGGGCACGACCTCCATCCACGCAAAGGCTGGAGCAGTCCTGTCTCTTGACACGGAAAACGGGCGCGTGGAGACGCTCAGGGCCCCGAGCGCTAGTCGCGAACACCTGGCCGGCCGAGGAGACACGGAGGCTGCGGGAGGACAGGCCATGGCGCGAGCCTCTCTGGGCAGATCCACCCGGGGTGGAGCGAGTAGCCGAGGGTGTGATCACGAAGCTCCCACCCCAGGGCCACGGGGCCGGCCGTCGGCACGGGAGGGACCAGACGCAGGGACGGCGGAGGACAGGTGCGTGGGCCCGTTTGCCTCACCCCGGCCTCTGCCCCGTCTGAGCCGGTTCCCCACATGAACCCATGGAAGGGCTGTCGGCCCCGCCTGATGGTCTGGGCAGGGTCTTCCTGCACCCCAGGTCAGGCGGAGTTTGGAGGGAGCGGATCCTGCCAGAGCGTCCCGAATGGGCAGGTGGCAGCGCAGACGCCCGCGAGCCGGGTCCACCCCATTCCTGGGGCTTCGCCGATTGAGTGACGAGCAGACTCAGGGCAGAGCAGGGTCCGGCCGGGCTCTCAAGAGGCCCGCGTTGCCCATCCTGGTCAGGTCTGAGACGCCTCTACAGGCGTTCTTCTCCAAGGAGGGAACATGCTGCTGCTCAGCGCGTGGTTCAGGGCTGGAGAGGAAAGTGTCTGAGGGGACCCTGAGGGGATGGGGCGTGTGTCTGCTCTGTTCCCTGCTACAGCTGAGAAGTTTCAGTCCCGGAAACCCGCCTGGCCAGGGTGGCACTGGGCACAGCTCTTCTGAACGACTGGTGCACCTGGCTGGTGCCGGGTGGGGACCTCTCCACACACACATAGAAGCACCGCGGCAAACACGGCAACTCAAACCAACACCAGGCCGGGACCAGATGCAAGAATGGGAATACCCAGATTCCAAAAGCAAAAGGAGAAATCAAAGCTGCATGGAAATTTGGGGCCTTTGTACACACACAAGGGTGTGGGGGCTGAGGTTTGGGATCTGGGGTTCCATCCACACGAGGACTGCATGTGTGGCCATGGAGTTGGTGGGGGGCAGAAAGCTGGAACTGAGACCCCACATTGAGCCGTGAACCCCAGGACCTGCCTCCCCTGGAGTGGAGGCCAGGAGGAGCCCCAGACCCTGGGGGAGCAGAGAGGAGGCGGGACCTGGGCCCCTGCCACGTGCCAGGGCTGGATCCACGTTTGCTGAACGGTCAGAAACTCTAAAGGGGGATTAGCGTTAACGTGGACCCGCTGAGACGTGAGACATTTGTAAAACTTCTAATAATGAAAGTCTCACGCGGGATCCACACTCCAGCGGGATCCACCCCTGCCAGGGACAAGCTCATAAGTGCCACAGAGAAGGTGTCGAGCGAAGCAGAAGACAAAGGAACAGACAGACCTGAAACAGCAACACCCAGAACAGTGTTTTCTAGAAGTGAAGAATACAGTAACCAGAAGTATCCAGCATTTGATGTCACGGATTAGACACCGGGACAGAGGGAACTTGGGGACAATTTGCAGAAACCACACACAGTGCAGCCGAGGCCTGAAGGGGCAGACAAAGCCAGGAAGGGCGTGCAGAGACCCCGGGGGAGCGAGGCCTGGCGCCTGCGACGAGACCCCATGACAAGAACCCGTGGCGAGACCCCCGTGAGGACAAGAGGGCAGTCACAGGGAGAGGATGTTCACGAGAGCTCACAGCGTCCAGCTTCTTACCTGTCATCTAGGGACCCTCACATAGACGCAGCGGGCACTGTGATTGCTCCCCTCTGGCAACAGGGAAACTGAGTCACGGGTGAGTGCAGGGCCTGGGAGAGGCGAAGGTGCAAGCGGTAATAGACGGGAGTCTTGCAGACCTGGGGAAGGGCCCAGCAGGGCTGAATGGGCAAAGGCCAGACCCCCTGACCGTGGGGACGGTGTCTGGGAGCTCAGGTGCCGAGGGGAGGGCAGAGCTTGCACCTGGGCAGGGCTGGGGGAACGGAGCCATGACTTCCCGACCCCTGGCCACTCCACAGGGCACAGGCACGGCTTCATCCCAAGCAAGGTTAGGGTTAGGGTTCGTGCTATGAAAGCATATGACCTCCGGAGACTCAGCAGCAAAGCCCGGTGGGGCCCGCGGGAGCCAAGCTGGGCTGAGCTGCCTGGTCACCTGGCCCAGCCCCCTCCGCGTCCCACCTCTTTCTCAGAACGGCTGCGTCCAGGCTTCAGCGAGGAAGACGGTCTCGGGTGCCGGGCCCCATGCTCGCCACCCCCAAAGCAACCCCCACGGCGCCTGCCCCGACCGTCAGGGCAGAGCCGGCTTTGGGTCACAGGATGCACCACGGCCGCTTCCCACGCGGCCCAACTGTGCCGCAGTAAAGGAAAGTCTCGAGCAGCGGGGCCCCTGGGACGGGGCCACACGGCGGCTGTGACCAGCCTGGACCTGCCCCCGTCCCCAGACACCACATCCGGCCTGCAGGGACAGCTCAGAACCAAACGTCCTCCCACCCGACCTGCGCGGAAGGGGCAGGGTGGGCAGCACATGTCACCCCCACCACGCCCAGGACATGGGCGCCGGTCATGGCCACCCACCACCGACGCCAACCCTCCCTCCACTCAGCCTTTCTGCCCCAGGTCTCTGCACCGTCCACCCTGCCCGGGAGCCCACGGACTCCTGGCTTCTTTCTCACTCTCTGCTAAAGGGCCGCGAAAGGCACAGCAAGCTACAGTGAGCTACGGCGGAGAGACCGGGGCGTGGCCAGCTGTCAAGTGCTCCCGGAACCCAGCCGAGCCCGAAGGCACCAGGAACCCCCAGAACAGGAGTCTCTGCAGGCACACTCAAGGCCGCCCAGGCGGGGACCACTCGGCAGCGCCGGAGCCCCAGTTGGGGAAGCGCCACCAATCAAACAGGTTCTTGTTTCAAGAGCCCAGGACGCAGGGCTGGCGAGTCGGAGAGGTCCCCAAAGAAGCAGCTGATCTTTAAGTGGCTACGCGAGAACGTCTCTGCTGGGCAGCAAGGGCACTCGTAAACAGCACTCCTTAATAGTTAATTATCTTTAATGGCGAGTGCTGTGAAATCTCAAATTCCAGACGTGAGAGCACAGATTGGTTTCGGTCCACGCTGACTTACGAGTGGCGACATGCCACTCCTGGGGGGACTCGCGCCCGTCGTTCCGTGTATGATTCATTAAACCGTCACGAGGAGGGGGGCGTGGCCATCGCAGGGTGGGAGGTGAGGACCACCGGCTGTGAGTGCTGGTAGGGGCTGGGCCAAGCACCGCTTTTTGATACCCACATAGCGGTGTCTGCACACGGCGGGGGCTTCATAGGTTTTAAATTACGGAAGCATGGTCCTTTTATATCGACTTTCCCAAATATAGGTCTTTAAATAGTGAATATAAAAAAGTGTGCCCCACTGAATCCCAGAGGGAGAGAATAATTTCCCGTTTCACCAATAATTACCCCATTTTCACAAATTTAGCAATAAGGAGACACATGACAAGACTATGCTTTCTGAAGGCCTGTTTTTCTGATCCACACCTGCTTTATCTTGGAGAGTCAGCAAATCCTGGTTTCAAGGGCAGCCCTAAAGCATCGCCAAGTTTGTCAGGAGCCACAAACGAGCATTTCCAGCCAAGGGGAGGACCGACCCCGCTCCAGCCGGCCAGTCTCCCCAAATGTCAACACGAAGCTACTTCACAGCTGAACTGACCCGTGGTCTGGCCGTGGCTCTCGCGGCCTCCCCAGAAACGAGGCCGACGCCGCCAATCGCAGGCCACGGGGCCCCCTCGCGGTACTCACCGACCCAACTCCGGATTGCAGAATCTTCAGGCCTGCGGCTTCCTCCAGTTTGTCCTTGTTGTCAACTGTCAGGAAAAATAAAGAAGTACAGGGTCAGCGTGGAGAGCTCGGCCGTCTCAGACACATCCAACACCTGCCTCCCGACAGCTTCAGCCATGCCACCACCCGACCGCCCGACCGCCCAACGCACGGCAGTGTGGGAATGAGTGAGCCCCTGCGCGTGGCCCCGAGACCGCCAGCCCCCTGGGGCGGGCACGGCTGTGGCTTCGGTTTCGGCCGTGGTCTGATGCCACGGCAGGGAACCCGCAGAATCGCTGTGAGGACTTGAAGGGGAACTGCACAGAGACCTGCTCTGCAAACTGCGGAGTCTCATTTTAAAATTACGGAGCAGTGATTAATTAGGTAATTATCGGGAAACGAGTTTCACTGGCGTCAGGGACGCTGAGGGCGGCGCTGAGCACACGTTCCCGCCGCCAGTGCCAGGGCCGCTCCGTACCCGCTTCCTCACACCCCGCAAGAAACAGGCCGTGATAATTCCGCCCTCACCAAAGCCTCATTCATCGTGGCTCGCTCCCGACTTAGGGTGAGGACTGCTTTCGGAGGACGAATGCCCCCGACGTCACCCTGGCAGAAAGGGGCTTTGGGACAGGCGGCAGATGCAGTGGGACTCGGCAACTCCCGCGCTTACGGGGCGGGCCCCCCTGCGCGGGGAGGAGGAGGGTGACACAAGACAACGGACCCCGGCTTACAATCCTGTAGGAGTATCTTCCTGGGTAAAGCCCCATCAAATGGAAATGAAAGCCAGAAAGAACGCCATCTATTGCAAACCCCGTGAATGAAGAGTGTGTTACGACTGTGACTGATTCTGAACGAGGCAGCCAGAGAACGCGATCGCTTTTCCCTCTCGCTGTGACACCTACGTCAGTCTCGGGTAACAGAACTACGTCTTCCGGAGGCAGACGGACAAGCCCCTGCCGGCCCCACGCCGGGGCCTCTCCCTGTCTGGGGGAGTTCCGCCCTCTGGACGAAGAACGTCTCTCACACGCGTGATCACCCGTGCCCGGAAGGACCAACCCAGACACACGGCAACTTGGGTGAGAGCAAAGCACCTCCCGCCTGGGGTGGCTGGCCTGGGAGGGCAGGGCGGTGCAGAGGGGAACCCCGGCGGGCAGGAGCGAGCTCTTCAAAGAGATGGAGCACAGAGCAACAGATCTTAACGTCTGTGGACACAGGGAGCGTGGTGCTGGGCGCAGCTTTCTGGGGTGGGACGAGAGGACTCACGGAAGCAGGCTGAGGGGCAGAGAGCACACACGCCATTCTAAAATACTCCAGTTACTGCTCCCGAGTGGTAACAGATCCCAGGGGCGGGAATGAGGGGCAGCCCGACCAATAGTGGGGTGGAATGACCCACTAGCATCAGCAAACTACCACACAAGCCCAACAGGGAAGGTCTCAGCTCTGCAGGCCGAGGGCCTCCGCGGCCGGCCCGGCCCTGGAGCACGAAGGCAGCGCAGACAGGCCTCTGCGATGGGCCTGCTGTGTCCAACAAAATTCCCCTGACCACAGCAGAGGGTGGGCCCGCCGTGACCACGGGCCGCGTTCAACCCTGTCCCAGCCCTGCCTGCATGGCACTTGCTGTGTACCCAAAGCTGAGGTCTCAGCATGTCCCATTTCCCTGATTCAGAAATGCAACCCCACCCCATGCTGTCCCACGTCTGGAGTCAGGCATGTCTCAGCGCATCGTGTGCAAATGTGGCGGCGATTCCCGGGAGTTCCCGCCCTGCGCGCCCGGCAAGGCACCGTCCAAGCCACCTGAGGCGGAACTCATCCTTGTCTCCCCCGGCGACTTCCCACAGGCCCGGCAGGTGCCGGTGTGGCCAGGACGCTGGTCCCACAAGCCCCATGTGGACGGCTGACCCAGTGGTGCAGGTGGGGCCTGGCGCACGATGGCTGGGTGCCCTCCCCACGGTGACGATGACGAGTGGGTTCTCACGGCACTAGCTCACGACGGCTGCTGGTCAGAGCAGCCTGGCCACCCCCTCGCGCCTCTCTCCACAGAGTGCACCTGCGCCCCCTCACCTCCTGCCGCAATCGGAAGCTCCCTGAGGCCCGCGCCAGAAGCAGGTGCCGGCGCAGAGCTTGGCTACCGCCTGCGGAACCCTGAGCAAACACACCTGTCTCCATGACCGCCGGCCCAGGCGTCCCGATACAGCAGCGCAACATGCACCACGGGCCCAGCCCAGAGCAGGCAGGCACGGCCACTCGGCGGACTGTGACGGGGACGGTGACCTTGGACGTCTGCACCTCCGGCCGCGGTGGCCTGGTGGACACTGTCCTCCTGGGGGACCCAGAGCAGGGCCTCCCACGTGAAATGCTCTAACACTTCGAGTGCTACGTTTCCTTTGATGTGTGCACAGGAGCGGTTTTGGGTAGATGAGTCTGATTCACTCCGTAAACCAAGGTCAGTCTAAGCACTTGCTAGGGTCTGAGGGCACCATCTCTGCTCATTCTGCGGCCACACCCTGAGACTCGGCAGACGTGGCCCGGCCCCTGTGAGCTGCTGGCGGATGTGTCTCCCAAGCCGGCTGGGAGACCTCGAGGACAGTCGGGCCATTCGTTTTGTCCCTCGGGGTCTAAACCGCGCCTGCTGCTGGGACGTCCGTGTTCCTTGCGCCTCTGCGCCCAGCGGGAGCCCCTCAAACCCACCCTGACCTATCTAAGCTCAAAGCCACGCGGAATGTAGGCTCAGAACTGGGGAAACTGAGGAAACACAGTGACGGCAGTGCTGAGTCGGAGGCGGGTCCGTCCCTGTTCGAGCTCTGCCTTTTCTGCCCAACACCCATTTCCTGACAGCTGCGCCCACTCAGGGAACCGGGGATTGAGACTCGCCCTGCTGGGCGGGGGCTGGGAGAGGACCACCCCGCCCCTTTCTCACTAGTCCTGAGTCCTGGTGCGGCAGGCCAGCGAGCCCCACGTCCAGGGCAGAAAGGGAGGGGGCGGCGCTCTCAAGCCACGATCCCAAGAGGGATCCCTGGACCAACTGTGGAGCTGTGTGGAGGGGGAGGGGCCACCAGGTGGGGGGAGGTGCTGCCAGGTGAGGGGGCGGGGCCCAGGGAACAACCTGGCAGGACTTCCAGGGAGCCCCTCATCCACACGCTGGGAAGTGGTTTCCTCCACGAGTCCCTCTCGGGACAGCTAAGAAGGCGGATTTGGGTCCATTTTCCACGTGTGTGGACTGGACTCTGCTCTCCACAGCCCAGAGTGGCAGGAAGCCCCGGGGACCCAGTGACACACTGTCCCCATGTCCCTCTCTGCACTCCTGTCCCTGCTCTCCTGTGTTCCCTGGACTGTACCCTCCCTGCTGTCTTTGCAAGGAGCCACCTGTGTGCCCCAGGCCGTCCCTGGGGGTGTGCTTAGTGACCCCATTGTTTGTTTTGTTGATTGACCTTTTGTTTCACCCTTAGAATGACAGGGTTCCGAAGTTTTGCACAGACAGGAAACCCGACCTCCCCTTGTCCATGTAAACCGAGTCCCGACAGTCCTGGGCCTGCTTGCCAGTCTGTGGCCTGGAGCATGATGCCTCAGTTTCCCCTCAGGGAAACCGTCCCTCCCAATGCTGGCTCTTGCTACTTTTTGCACTGTGAGACTTCTCTTTGGAGGAGATGCAGGGAGAGGCTGTGCGGGTTTGCCTTTCCCTGGCGTGGAGTACCGCTGTGCGCTCTCCTCAGCACAGCCCTCCTGGGGTGGTTTTCCTTCTCCCTTCCCTCCTTCCCTCCCTCCTTCCCTCCCTCCCTCGCTCTCCCTCTCTGTAACACTCCTAGAAGAAAAACGATAGCTGGATGTCTTCAGCATTTTTTGTGAGTCTCAGCCCATCCCGACGTCCTTCCCAACATTACTCCTACACAGCGTTGTTCTAGAATATTTCCTCCGAGTTCCCTAAGCGTCCATGTGGGTTTCTTTCTGTGCGTCCCTGCCCAGGGCACTGTGATGTCTGCTGCACCCCACCCACATCTGATGCCTGCGCTGGGGCTCAGGGGACGTCTCCCCTCCGGGTCTGACCGTGGGCTCACCCAAGCTCTTTCTGGAAACGGCATTCAGGGCCAGAGTGAACATCTGACGACGCCACCACTTACACTCCTGCGTGTGAATTCCACGGCGACGTCGCCCCTTCTAGGCCTTTCCTGGGACATTTCCCGGGGTGGGGGCCTTTCGTTGGCCAGCCGGGTGCTCAAATGTCAGCTCTTCGTACTTTCTCAAGCTGAGTTCTGGACTCAGAGGAGTCGGTGAGCGTGCACGCGGCCGGGGTGGGGTGACACAGTCATGGAGTCAGAGAGCAACACACAAAGCCCATTTTTATCTTCACGGGAGACAAAAAGGGTTTCCAAACACAAAAAAGAAGTCCTTTAAAATTAAATTCACTAGATGAAGGATATGCAAATTACCCGAAGAAGCGGAACCTTATAATGTTCTCAAAATTCTGCAATAGCCTATTTAATTAGTATTTTAATTTATCAGACTAATTCTTTGCACTTGACAATTTATGCAGCATTCCGTATAATTAAGCACGTAGCGACAGCTGAATAATTTTGCCCACTCTCTTTATCCCGGTTATTTTAACCTGAAAGAGTGTGCAGAAGTCTCCCCTGCAATCTAAATTACAATGGGGACACGTCAATGGCTTCGCTTCATCAGAAAGCAGGAGGAGAGGGAGGCCCAGCGCCGTGCGAAGCTGTCACCTGGGAGGCCTGGGTGGCCCCGCTGCTCTGGGGAAGGTCCTCGCCCCTCATGGGGAGGAGCCTGGTTTCTGGCCGTGCTGAAGCCGCTGCTCACAGGGCGGAGACCTGTGTCCCACACACAGCGCGGCTGCAGAGCTGCCTCGCTCTGCCTCGTGTCCACACGCACAGGCTCGCGGGCGGGGGGAGTCGGTCGGTTAGCTGGGACACCTGGGGACCTCGGGTGGGACCCTTGCCCTGAAACTGGCAGCCCCCGGCCACGCCCCGTTTGAGCCCTGCACGGAGGCCGCCCAGCCGCAGGGCTGTCCCTCGAGAGGAACCAGTCCCGGGAAGGAAATGAGATGTGAAAGGAAGAGCAGCCAGTGTGGGGGCACAGCCCGCACCCCCTCTGCTGAGTCAGACCACGGGGAGGCCGG
>VBSM01000865.1:670216-688175 GCA_008086735.1 Cheirogaleus medius | reverse complement strand
GATTTCTAAGCATTTGCGCAATAGAAGCCCTACCCCGAAAATAAGACTTAGTGACGGGTGTGGCTACACAGCGTATCTGCACAACCCATGCATTTCGTCATGGAGAGGTAAAGAAGATGAGCAGCCCTTCTCATCTGCCCCATCGTGACAGCTACTATCCCAGAGGTGACCGGAAAGGTGTGGGCAGCCCCACCAACAAGGTTGGCTCCCCCTGTCAGGTCCTGGCCATCCTGTGCGTGCTGCAAGCTGAGGCTTTGAGGGGAAAATAACACATCCCCTGAAAAGGGTGTCTTCTTGAGGAAAAATTAATATAAGACGCTGTTTTATTTTCAGGGAAACATGGTATTATGAAGACCTTAAGATACTTTAATCCCAATTACCCTCAACCCATTTTTAATATGATTGTTTTCATGCTCACTGTTAACATTTTAGTTCTGTCTTGTTTCTGGCCTCACAAGACACCATCGTACACAGTGTTTTATCTAGGTGCATTTGTACACGCATTTTTCTTTGCTCATTATTCCTCCTGCATCTTAGATCTTCCTTATGAAACTGTTTTCTTTTGCCTATAATACATTTTTTAGAATTAAACTAAATGGAGATTTCTTGGTCACAAACTCTTATTTTTCTAAAGTATCTTTAATCCTTCTTAAAAAATTAAACTTCATTATGGAAACATGTTTTCACTTGGTATCCAATTCTAGGCTGATGACTATTCCCCCCTTGGTGTTATGCAGACATTATTCCATCTTCTGCTGAGAAATCAGCCGCGACTCAAACTACTGTTCCCTTCTGGACACCTTGTCTTTCTCCTTAGATGCTCCAAGGTTCTCTTCGATGCTCCGCAGTTTCGCTGTCAGGAGTCTAGATGAAGCCTTTTCCTTCCGCTCCAATCAGCTTCTTGAATCCAAGAATTGGTGCTTGCATCAGTGATGGAAATGTTTCCAGCCCTTGTATCTTCAGAGGCTATCTCTGGACAGCTCGCGTCTTGTGGGACTCTCATGAAATGTATAAAAGATTCTCCTGCTCCGACTTCTGTGACTCAAACTTCATTTCACATTTCCTATCTCTCTCTCTCTTTCTGTGGGTGGCATTCTGAAAATTTTCCTTAGTTCTATCTCTTAGTTCATTGATTCCCTCTTCAACTATAGCTAATCTACTATTGAGTTTAAAATTTCTATTATTATATCTGTCATTTTTAAAAAATTCAAATTTTTAAAAAAATTCAAATTTTTAAAAAAATTCAAATTTTTTAAAAAATTAGCTCATTTTTAAGATTATTGATCGTTAGGTTATACTTAGCTTCTTCTTATATTCCTTTAAACGTACAAAAATACTTAAATGTACGCCCTGTGTCTGACAGCTGCAGTATCTGAGGTTTTACTTTGTGGTTCGTTCTTTCAGTTGACTTCTGCCATGGTGCCCCGTTCCCTAGTGTGTTTTGAAATTTTTTATTGTGGACTCACATTTCTTTAAATTTTACCTGAGGGTATTCTTTGAGACTAGGGGAAAAAAGATTCCTTCGGAGAGGATCTGTATTTCCTTCTGCCAGCATCTGGTGGCCTGACCCACTTGGGATCATTTTAAAGGACGTTCTTTGTGTAAGACGTGATGGGCCGTGTGGGCCGTGTGTTCGCCTGCGTGCTCCTGGGAAGCCTGATCTGTGTAACGGTCCGTGCCCTGAGGGCCACGCCCTGCCCACACATCCCATAGCAACGCTAAGCACAACTCAGCATCCTCCAGGGCAGGGAGGGACGTCTGTGCTCAGTTCACCACTATTCCGTGCCCACAGTTCTTTGGGATCCCAGCTTCACGTGGCAGACCTTCCGTGAGCCTTGCCATGTGAGGCGTGTCCCAGGGCTTACCACCTGCCCCCCGTAGCCTGCAAGGTCACCAGTGCTGAAGTGGAGGTTCACCCTGGTTTGGGAAATGCTCCTGGGGTGAGGGGTGACATCATAACCCACTTATGTCCCTGCGTCTCAGCTGTCACTTAGTTTGGGATCCCTGAGAATTTCATTATTGCCAGAAACCTGATACGTTTATATCTTTTTCTCCATATCATCCTATTCTAGCATTTTGTTGTTTTCTGAACAAGGTCAGTCTCAGTTCCTATTTCTTCTAGCCCCTTCTGGGACACCTCCACCCCTCGTTCCACTGTTCTGTGCTTATGGAAGAAGAATTAGTTTTAATTCAGGTTTGAGGAAAACCTCACAGGAAGCTGAATATAAAATAACCTCATGATTTTATATTAAAAATATAGCTAAACACAAATGTGTATATAAAGTTGCTAATTATTCCATATTTTATGTAATTTGCCATAACCCTTATTTGGACTGTGAACTAGAGGTGGCAACAATACACTTTCTCTTTGCAGGTGTCTCGGGTGTGGACGCTGGCCTCTCCTTCACCTCAGAGCTGCTCTTGCTCTGGGTTCTCTGTTTCCCACACGTCCAGGGAGCAAGGCCGGGTCTGAGGCTCAGTCGTTAGGTGGCCCCAGGCTCCTTGGAAGGACTCAGTGGCTACTTGCCACTAGTCCCAGACACTCCACTGGCCTCTGAACAGTGCTACACACAAAGCAGAGGCTGGGGGTGGGAGGCCAGGTCTGTGGGCTAGAGGCTATTTCTCATGAGTTGGGAGGAAGCACGTGATTTAGCACAACAAGCTGCTCTCATTCAATTATCCCTTATGCATAAGACAGAGCCCTGAGGAAGGTTCCAGAAGCAGATGCTAGAGAGGCAAGAACGCATGACTTGAGCCGTCCCGTTTACATTCTGAGGGGAGCTGGGGCATCCCCGCGGAACTGGCAGCCGCTCACTCTGGCACCTGCACCACAGACGCTGCTTCTAACCCGTAGGTGTGCAGAGACGCAGGCGTCCACGCTGACGCACACCTGCCCCTCCCCCGCTGAGATCCCGCGACGGGAATGGCCGCCACGCGCCCGTCCGCTCCACGGCAGCCCCCGCGGCGGTGGGAGCTGCTGCTTCACTTTCTTTGCTATTCTGACCCCCTTTTTCCTTTTAACGTCCTGTCCTGTATAAAGCGACGGCATTGAACAGGCTGCAGCCTCCACTGCAAAAGTGCACGTCGGGCAGAGACTCTGAACGGCGTTTTCTCCTTGGAAACTGAAAGGTCAATTTGTCAATCCCCCGCCTCTGGGTACCGAGAGAGGCTCTGCAGCCCTTGTTCTCCAGCCGTCACAGGGCGAATAAACGAGACTTTTATCTGTGGTCCCCTGTGAGCTCTGCGCGTGGGCAGGGCCTCGGCGAACGCCTTCGCTGCGTGGTGATGGCGGCGACAGGCTGGTAAGAGCCGATGTCAACTTCAATTTCCAAGTCATTTTTCAAATTATTTTAATTAGATATTGTTTCAATCTCACTTACATTAATTTAATATCTGATATCAACATTTCAGTTTTCAATTTGTTCAAATTATTTTTTTTTTCCCAGTCTGCCTGGTTGCCTGGAGTAATTTAAAATACAATGTTTATCTCCAGCAATTTTCAACGCCTGGTCCTGGGCAAACCGCTACGTTCAATAAGAGTGACGCGGGAGGGAGGGCCCAGGGTCCCGCTTGGTGCTTAGAAAAATGGAAATTGTCTCCTTATCGTTTATCTCTAGACACGGAAGTAAGCGGGCAGAGCCAGGGCCCGCACTGTAACAACAAGATTTTCCACCAATTTCATGATGTAATTGGCTTTCTCAATGTAAATTTCAGTGAAATCCAACTAGGGTTTTTGTATTAAGAGGTATCTGAAGAAATACCTGCATTCCCTCATCACCACACTTTCTAGCAATTTTCAGCCCCAAGCCTTCAAACCGCCCCCAAAGGCCCTTCCTAGATGCATTGCCGCCGTAGTCTCAGGCTCTGAGTGCTCCTACACTTCCCCTTCCTCTCAAGTGTCGGCACAGACATGGTGAAGACTCACCTTCACAAAGGCAGACGGGAAGCCAAGTTGGGCTCACCTCCCCACTTAGGAAATGTGGGAGGAATCAGAGATTCTGAAGTTCTTCTAAGAGCAGAGAATTAACATTATTCTTCACGATAGCTAGAAATACCCAGATCCATATTTTTTTGAGAAGTCTGAAGAATTTAAAACAGTGAATATACTCTCCAAATACTTGAGAACAATATAAAACCAAACTAACACATCATCTAGATGGCAAAAGATTAGCAGTCGGAGAGTAGGAAGGAAACACAGGACAAGATGACAAAAACACAGGTGGTTATGATGAGAAGTGTGAATAGGTTCAGTTATCCTCTCTGGACAAACTCTCGGTTCTATTAAACTGCACACTATCTACAGGAAACACATCTACAACAAAGCAGTTCAGAAAGATTAAAAATTGAAAGAGTAGGAAAACTAATATCAGATGTATAAACAGAAATAAAAGCGGCATCACCCTATTAACATCAAGGCAACATACATTTTTTTAAAAATTGCTTATTAAAGTGGAGTAAACAGAGCAATATTATATTAAGTTTAAAAATTATAAATGAAGGTATGGTTTCCATGAACTGGTGTGTGCCTAGAAATAAATCAAACTTTGAAATGAATGAAGAAGAACTGACAATAGTGCTGAGAGGTGCCCCCACGGCTCGACAGACAGAAGGAGTGACAGTCACACCTGCCAGGGCCCCAGTCTGAGCGCTGGGCTGTGGCACTTGAACTGCACATGGCACTTGCCTCACAACGGGCTCCTGAGATGGGCACCGGGAGTCGCCCCATGATACTAGTGAAGAGTTTCCCAGGGTTGAGTCACTCAGCTCCAGTCTCGGGCTATAACGGGGCCGCGTTAGAAACAACCTGACCCCCACGGGATGCAGAGGAGTCTCAGGACTTCACCAGCGCAGACAGTTCTAAAGCAACTGCTCAAATCTATGTCCAGACACAGAGGTGTACTGGTAAGGTATCGGGCCTCAAAAAGGGGCTTTCTGTTCTCCAAATCGTGAAATCATACCAGTTGCATTCTCTAGTCAAAATCTAACAAAATTTAAAAATTAGTGACCATAGAAAATAAAACTCTCCAATTAGTTGGGCATTAAAAATATCTTTTCAATAACTCTTAGGTTACAAAAGAAATGGAAAGTATGATCACAGAATATTTTGAAAATGACGGTAACAGGGACCCTATAAATAAGACCATGGGAAGAGGCCAAAGTGTTCCCTAGAGGCGGGCCGGGAACGCTGAGCGCTTTCGTGACGGGAGAGGAGGGAAGTAAACGCACCAGGCATTCAATTTAGGAAGTCGGAGTAAACAGGAACAAAACTTTGAGGAAAGAAATAGAAATTAAGTAATAAAAAGATACATAAATAAATTATAAAAGAGAAAACAGGATTGATGAATAAATCAATTTGCTTGATTTGTCTGCTTCCTCTTAGAGGAAAAATAAGTAATCTCTTAGCAGAAGTCTAATATCGAAAAAGTAAGACGTCTCAAAATTTTTAAAATTTTTTTACCATAATTTATGTTTTATTATAATTTCATATTCTATTGATAATGCTAACAACTAGAGCCTACATGCCACTCAAATTTTAAGATCACCAAAAGTTAATAATGCAAAGGAAACATAACCACAGATGTAGTGGACGCTCAAGAGTTAAAAGCCAGTAAGACTACTAATATCTACATATCCATGAATAGTCATGCACCCCATGTGACGTTTGGTCAACGTGGACCACGTGCACGTACAACAGGGTCCCATAACATTATACAGGAGCCACCCCCACATGTCTAGTGATGTCATAGCCGCCGTAACACCAGAGTGCGATGCGTCACCTTCTCTGAGTTTAGTGGTATTTAGACACACAGACACTCGCCACCGTGTTAAAACTGCCTACGGTATCCAGCGCAGCGACTGGCTGTGCCGCGTAGCTGAAGCATGTAGCAGGCTGTGCCATCCAGGCGTGTGTAAATGTACTCACGGTGTTCGCCCAATGACAAAATCACCTGGGGAGGGGTTCCTCAAAACATGTCCCCGCTGTTAAAGCTTCACTTGACTGCATGAGAAACTGGAACTGTTAGGGAATTGAACTATGATTAAGTAACATATAAATCATTAAACCGGCTAATAACGAGGACAGAAAGCCAAACAGATAACTGTGAAAATACAGGGAGGTTGTCAAAGAAACCTCCTTTAATAAGAGTATTTAATACAAAGCCCTGACTGTAACCTAGAAAAGTCCTTTCAACGTTGAGGAACGATACAACTATTTTGTATCCATAAAAACTTTTTTAAAATAGGAATAAAAAATGTTTAAATAAAAAATAAAATTAAAGGTAAATCTAAACAACAAACAAACATACAAACACTTTGAAGAATGAATGCTTCCCAAGCCAGCACCGAGTCCCAGGTCCACCAGGCGAGCACAGGTGGGCCCTGGTCCCCGATGACAAGGGCCTGCTCAGGGATCAGTCCACGGGTTTGACAGCACAATGAGCAACCCCTATCTGGCACTAAGGCCCTGTGTTTGTTGCTTGAGTCCTGCCTGTTTCTCCTTCCCTTTGGACGTGAAGTGCCAGCCAGAGAGTACAAACGATAAAGTGTTTGAAACTTCCAAAACCACTTGAGCTAAAGGTGTGTTTCATCTGTACATTTTACGAGTCACAAGTTAGGAGTCAGCCTCACAAATGAGCCACCTCATCTTTGGCAAAGCTGCAAAGGCAGTTCAGTGAGAAAGGATTCAGTGAGAAAGGATTCAGTGAGGAAGGGTTCAGTGAGGAACGTTCAGTGAGGAAGGATTCAGTGAGAAAAGATTCAGTGAGGAAGGATTCCGTGAGGAAGGGTTCAGTGAGGAAGGATTCAGTGAGGAAGGTTCAGTGAGGAAAGGTTCAGTGAGGAAGGGTTCAGTGAGGAAGGGTTCAGTGAGGAAGGGTTCAGTCAGGAAGGGTTCAGTCAGGAAGGGTTCAGTGAGGAAGGATTCAGTGAGGAAGGATTCAGTGAGGAAGGGTTCAGTGAGGAAGGGTTCAGTGAGGGAGGGTTCAGTGAGGAAGGGTTCAGTGAGGAAGGTTCAGTGAGGAAGGATTCAGTGAGGAAAGTTTCAATGAGGAAGGTTCAGTGAGGAAGGGTTCAGTGAGGAAGGTTCAGTGAGGAAGGATTCAGTGAGGAAGGGTTCAGTGAGGAAGGTTCAGTGAGGAAAGTTTAGTTAGGAAGGGTTCTGTGAGGAAGGGTTCCTTGAGGAAGGGTTCAGTGAGGAAAGATTCAGTGAGGAAGGGTTCGGTGAGGAAGTATTCCGTGAGGAAGGACGGGCTTTCGGCAGTGGTGCTGGAAGAACTGGACACTCACGTGCCAGACAGTGAGCCCAGACACAGGCCTTACACCTTCACAAAAATTAATTCAAAATTAGATGTAAATGTAAAATGTAAAACTATGCAATCCTAGAAAATACGGAGACAGTCTAGGTTACCTTGGGTTTGGTGGTGACTTCATTAGATACACTACACCAAAAGCACAATCCGTGAAGGAAAAACTATCAGTAGGATTTCATTAAAACGGAAAACTGTTACTCTGTGACACACACTGTTAAGAGAATAAAGGGACAAGACACAGACGGGGAGAAAATATCTACAGAAGACATCTGATGAGGGATTGTTATCCAAAATATGCAAAGGAATTTTCAAATTCAACAATAAAGAAACAAACAACCCAATTAGAAAGGAAGCAAAAGAGCTGAACAGACCCTTCAGCATATCTGGCAGACGGGCACGTGGAAGGACACTCGGCGTCATCTGTCACCATGGAATCGCCTATTAAAATGCAGTAAGATGCGACTGCAAACCTAACCAAATGGCCCAAATCCACGGAACTGAGGACGAAATGCTGGGGCGGATGTGGAGCAACAGGAACACTCACCTACTGCTGGTGGAAATGCAAAACGGAACAGCCACTCTGGAAGTCAGTACGGAGAGCTCTTATCAAACTGAGTATCCTCGTAAATTATCATACACCCCGGCAGTCACAGTCTGGTGTTTACCAAATGGAGCTGAAAACTTACGTCCATACAAAAACCTGCCCATGGACAGATGACGGGCCATTATTCAGTACTAGAAAGAAACGTGCTATCAAGCCATGAAGACACATGGAAGAACCTTAAACGCATGTCACTGAGAGAAAGAGGCCACCCTGAAAAGGCCGCACACCATGTGACTCCAGCTGTGTGACATCCCAGAATAGACCAAACCATGCAGACGGCGTATGAGTTGGGGGCTGGTACAAATGGGCAGAGCACAGAGGACTTTTAGCGCAGTGACATGACTCAGTAGGACACTATAATGGTGGCCCTATGTCCTTACACATTTGTCTAAACCCATAGAATGTCAACACGGCTATGGTTCCAGGTGGTTTGCTCTGTCCGAAACTCATGCTAAAATTTCATTGCACCGTGAGGGTGCTGGGAGCGCGGCTTGTAAGGTGAGTAGGTTGTGTAGAGAGGTGGATGCCTCTCTTGCAGGGGTGGGTCAGGAGTGGGTTAGTTATCCCATGAGTGGGTTGTTAAGAAGTGAACCCAGCCCTGGTGCGTGTCTCCTCTGCATTTGCGCACCTGCCCCTCTGTCCTTCACCACCCCATGCCTAGCACCAGAAGCTGCCGCCACGCCCTAGGACTTCGCAGCCTTCAGAACTGTGAGCTAAGTAAACCTCTTTGCTTTATAAACCACCCAGTCTCAGGAAGTCCGTTATAGCAACAAAAACCGACCAAGACAGACACTGAGAGTGAGCCCCAGTGTAGACGTCAGACTTGGAGATGACGGTGTGTCCCTGTAGGTCCATCAGTTGTGACAAGTGTCCAGGCTGACGCAGATGCTCTTAACAGGAGGGCTGGGTGTGGAGGAACAGGGTGTGCAGGAACCCTCCATACTTCCTGCTCGTTATTCTGAAAACATAAAACTGTTCTAAAATAAAACCTACTAAAAACAAGTAAAACACAAAGAGTCACCTGTTTTTATCTGAAGTACAGATGTCCCTGCGTAGATATTCAAATACCTTAAAAACTTCAGGTAAAGGGGTTTCTATGCGCACTACTGTTATTATTTAATACTACGGCAGAACGTTAAGGAGAGTTTTGAAGAGAGATTATTATTTTCCAACTCAACTGGCTGGTATTCTGTGTTTAATATCTTGATATGGGGTTTTTAATTTTTAAACACTGGGGCTGGGGAGGAGAGGTGACCCACAGGAGCACGTAGTATCGTCTCCTCTTCACTGCATCGGGGTCCTGGGATGCCCCTGCCTTGGAGCAGAGTGAGTGCGACAGGACATGGATCTGGAAACTTCCGACAGGCCAGAGTCAGTTCAGCCAACTCTGTAGAGTTGGGTTTATGGCTGGAAAACATAAGAAAACTCATACCCACCACTAAGTACTAATTTAAACAAGATAAGTGTTCTCTTTACTGGGACACAAACTAGCAAGTGTGACTTTGTTTTTACGGCTGTCTCAATAGACAGCCTTCTTGGGAGGGAAGAAGGGGACTTGGTGCTGAGGTGGGGTCTCGTCCCCTAAGTCAGAGGCACCTCCTTTATCCATTACCAAGGGCGACGTCACGGCAACGCAGCACCACGGTGACCAGCCCAAGTCGGGAAAACATCTTCTGTATTTCCACCGACTGCTTCGCCACGTCACAAATAACAGCTAACCCTTGAGGTCACTCGCTTACAGAAACCTATCTGCTCCACTTCAGAGCAAAACGAAGATACGCATCACAAAGGATGCCGCCAATAACAACCCTGCTCTGGGACCAGCAACCCCGTTGTCTCCCACCGCCGGCAGTTACAAAATTCTTCCCTCGCCTTAAAGCCATTTGAATAAAGACCCCAGAGACTGTTCACTCAGGTGAACACATTCATCTGTAGCCAGTGTTTAATGTAAAATTTAGCCTAAGCTGTGTGTATTTCAATAAACGTCTATAAATAAAACATCATCTGTTTTTTTTTTTAAGTCTTTATCCTAACGCGCCACACCACGTGATGCTAGAGACGCGGATCCACTGGGAAACGTCTCTAACCTCGACCTAGAAAAAGCAGATACGTCAACGGGAGCTTTTCCTACAAGCCAGTTGGGTGGGAGCGGTTGGCATTTAACTATCACGCCTGCAACCAAGACAGAGCAGGTGGGTGTGTCCAGGCCCGCAAGACACATGGAGCCTTCAGGGACGCCCAGACGCATCAGCTCTGCTGCCCGAGCGGGGCCTGTGGCCACCTGTGACCGGCGGAGGGGAGCCCTGCCTCACAGGCGGCACAGCGTGTGACGTTAGACCATGTTTCGTTGGAAAAGATGCAGAGAACATCTTTTCTGCGTCTTCCTGCAGAAGCCAGTTGGTTCAAAGACTCCAGAAACCGCCTTCTGAAGATTCTGCTCAAATCCAACAACAGACCTTCAGCGGCTTCAGTCCCACCCCTGCACCCGACAGGTAAAAACCCCAGAAATGCAAGAGGCCGTCGCTGCTGCAAACGGCCTGACAGGCAGAAACGCCAACCCGAGAAGCCAGTGAGAGGAAGTTGCACTTGGACAAAGTGAAATCTCTGCCTTTAGGATGAGAAAAACGGTTTTCAATTGACGGTGTTCACAGAGGACGGGAGAGGGCACCCCCCGCGTAGTTCTTCTGTAAGATACGGGGAGATTTCAGTTATTAGCAATGCAAAATGGTTGTCAGAATATCTATCGTGTTCCCAAGTAGAGTTAAGAGATGGGCACCGCCGTCCTGAGTGGGGACAGACGGCTTTGCGGGGCCGCTGGGTCTGGACCACCTGGCAACAGTTTTCAGCTCTGGACACCACTGTGTGAGGCACACTTTTGACGTGCGCTAACTCGTGTGCCCACTTCAGAGATGAGAACACCGAGGCCATGGACTCCGGGTGCCTTGTTGGTGGTTGTCAAGGGAGGGGAGTCGATCCCCGCCCACCAGCACCACCCCCTGCCCCCGCACATGGCCCAGGGGCTGGTGGACCAGCCTGGAAAACACCTGCTGTGTCTGTAGGTGCCACCAGGGGCAACCCCAGGCATGGGCCTCCCCACACCCCACGCTCCCATCTCCACACACGGCGTCAACCTGACTCCCTGCTCCTTGCTTCCCTGGCTTTGCTTCTGCGACCGGCCCCTCACAGTGGGGATGCATTGGGCGGTCGGGAGTCCGAAGTCTAATTCTAAGGGACCCCGGCGTCACTGGGAGACCCCAAGCAAGTCTCCGGGGTGCTTTGGGCCTCAGCTTGCTGCTCTCCTGACGACAGTTCCCCACACTCAGACGCGCAGGCCAGCGCCGACACCGGGCTTGGTCCTCATTTCCCACCGGAATCCTCTTTCCTTCCCCACACGGCCACCTCCTGTCCCATCTCCTCTCCGAGTCCAGGAAATCGAATTAGTCAGTTCACAACCTCTGACCCTACTAGCCGACCCCCGTGAGCGTCTATGACTTTCCCGTCCCTCTCGCCAACAGCGTTGAGGTGGGGGCTGCGCCTTCACTCACAAGGGGGCGCAGCAGCATTTGTGGGATGACTTGTGCCCGAGGCAAGCTCTGCAGAGCCCCGGAACTCAGAGCTTCCCCCAGCACTGTCCTGGGGCTGTCCCCCCACGGCACACCTGTGTCATGGACGTGGACACAGCCGCCACCAGCGCTCTGCCTGGAGCCAGGCATGGCGTGCATTTGCTCAGCGTCCGTGGGCCAGGCCCAGCTCAGACGCTCAGCGGTGGGCCGCCGGGTGTCACTCGGCCCGCACGACACAGAGTATGATAACCGTGCCACCACAAGCTGTTTGAATCACACCAGAAATGAGATCATGCTTTGCACATTCCACGGTGGGATCCACACCTTCTTGTAAACCACAAGTTCTATGTTCCTCGTCCGCGTCCCACGCGGCCACAGTTCTGAAACGTGACCGTCGCACAGTACATGTTACATGGGAGCCACTGAAGTGGGGGTCCGATTGCTATCTGGCCACCACGGTGGTGTAATTGCAGGTCCCGGCGGCCTCTCTCGCCTGCAGGGCTCTGGGAGGCGAGTTTCTGCACAAGTTCTCTCGGTCGCGGCTCTCTGCGGCTCCTTCGAGGGGAGCAACCCTTTCCCGGTGTGTGTGTGTGCAGATTCAGTCGCCGGGACCAGCTGAAGTGTCCTCACTTTGCTCTGCGAAGCTTAGGGGGCTGCACAGCGCAAGCAAGTGGACGAGCGAGCGCCAGCCGCAGGCGCCCAGCACGCTGTCTGTTCTCTGCTTCTCCCGGCTCCCACGGACGCTGACGGGCCGACATGTGCACCAGCACCGTCCCTTCTGGGGACGCGTCCTCGGGCAGCAGCTGAGCTGGGCACCTTCCCCGGGCGCCAGGCTCTGCAGGGAGGCCAACAATTCAGCGGAAACGCGGCAGAACGGAAAACACCACCTTTCCACGGCGACTCCAGGGCCGGTGCTGCTTGTGGATGAAATGTGTGCTTTTTACAGAATGTTAACGATTCTTTGTTGGCTGCCCAAAATATCTGAACTGTCTTCCTATGTTCCGAGATCTTTCGGCAAGAGGTAGAGCCGGCTTCCCATTCTGCAAGCAAAGACGCCGAGCCAGAGATGCTGCGTTCCCGTCCCTCACTGCCAAGCGCAGGCACCTGCGTCGGACGCTCCCTCCTGGACTTAGGGCGGAGGCCGGGGAGGGAGGACGAGGGCGTGGGCGGCTCTTTCTGCAGTTGTAGGTGGTGCTGGCACCAGAGGCGTGAGCCACTGCCCCCGTGCGGCTTAGGACAGCGGCCAGGTTCAAGGCCAGGGCGTGACGTTTCCCAGGCAGCTCTGGGCGGTTCCTTATCTCTCTCGGTGAGTACGTGAGTTAGCTAATTAGTTCATTTCTACCTTTTCATGAGCATATTTGCTACTTAAACTAGGTTCCTGTTGCTTATTAATCAGAATTATTATGGATACAAGACGCTTGGGGTGAGGGAAGGTCTCCAGAGGGTGGTGCTCAAATAACAATCACCGCCCCTCCTCAGAAGGGGGTGTAGGAGACAGTGTTCGGTCCAGGACAGGGGAGGCAGCCCAGGCCTCAGAACTGTCAGACCAGTAGAGATGGGTAGTTTTTCTCTGCTCCTCTTCCATACGGAACTTGGCCTTTTCCCAAACAAATGTTGGACGGGCATTTAAAGAAAAGCAGTTTGAATGGAAGCAAGATTATTAATTTAATAATTAATTTAATAATTTGTTTTCCGGAGGCACAAGCCTTTGAGTGGGACTGACATATTACTTTCTTTCTTTTAAAGAGGAGGGGTCTTGCTGTGTTGCCCAGGCTGGGGAACAGGGGTAGTCACTGCACACAGCAGCCTCAGCCTCCTGGGCTCAAGTGTCCTCCTTCTTTGGCCTCCTGAGTAGCTGGGGCTCAGGTGCAAACCACCACGCCTGGCTAATTTTTCCTCTTTTTTTGGTAGAGACTGGGGTTTCACGCTATGTTGCCCAGCCTGGTCTTAAACTCCTGGCCTCAAGCAATCTTCCTGCCTAGCCTCTCAAAGTGCAGGGATCACAGGTGTGAGCCACCACACCTGGGTATAAATTCTTAAACTGTGCTTCAAAATTTTCTGGGGAGTTTGAGAGGTGTCTCAGTGAGTCATGAATGAATTAAAAAAACGTTAAGTTTTAAAAATTTGTTATGGCTAATTCCATAAACTCTCATTTTCATATATGCCTAAGGGCCATTTTCAGTGAGTTACTGAGAAGTTAGAAGTTTTGCTTTGGCAAGCGAAACTTAGCAAGTGACTAGAGCCCACAGGGGTCTCCAATCCGCGCTCCAGTGGGATAATGGCTTCCGAACGGCGCTTGGCAACACTGCAGGGCTCAACCGGGACAGGTGCGTGTGTAACACTGAGATCCCACCACCGGGAGGAAACTGTTGCAGGTTGGCTGTGGTTTTCTATTGACAGTCTACATTGTTTCCCTTTTAATTAAAAAAAAAACATGTTATTTTGTTTTGTGTCAGGTTTATGGAAAAGTTGTGATGATAATACCTAGGATCTGGGACTCTCGTGTAGCCCTCAGATGTTAACATTCATTGCACTTTATCCTCTGCTCTCCGTATGTTTGCATTTTCACTGATGTTTTTATTTCATTATTCTGAAGGATTTGAGACAAAGTTGCAGACATGATTCCACTTTAACCCGGTGTTTGTTTTATAACAACTTCTCCCACATAATCATAGTATAATTAACATAATTATCAACAGAAAATCAACGTTGATACAGTGTGACTATCCAGTCCATAGAAGTCATGCAATTGGTCTAATTGTCCCAATAACATTCTTATAACAAAACAAAAGCCCAGTGTCACGTCTCTTTAGCTGCCTTCAATTTAGAATAATTTCTCATTCTTGTCTTTCATAATATTGACATTTTTAAAGGCTAGAGGTGAGTTATTTTGTATCATTCCCTCAAGCTGAGTGTTTCCGATGCTGCAACATTGTTGCAACATTGTTGCAACACTTACTACAACATTAATGCAAACATTGAGGGTTTGGACTTTGGCGACAATGTCCCTGAAGCTATACTGTGTCCTTCTCGCTGCATCCTGCCAAGAGGTGCATGTGTGGACTCTTCTTGCTGCGGGTGACGTTGACTGTTAGCCAGCACCGTTGTTACAATGCCATCTCCAGGTTTCACACAGTGAAGGTGATTTTTCCCGCTGTAATTAACATGTGCCTCGTGGCAAGATCCATCCTGCTCCTCAGAATTTCACCCGCTCATTTTAGCATAATTGATGATTCTCGTCTGAACCAAACATTACTGAGATCACCTTTATCTTAACATAAAGCGTATTAAATGTGAGAAACTGTAAGTATTAATGGCTACATGTGTCAAATGCAAATGACTCATCTTTCATTCTTCAACCAGGCAATGGGAAAACACAGAGGGAAGGAGAATCTGAAGAGATGTGAATTTGCACATCGGTTTACTTGTACATTTGATCGGAAGTCTCCGGCATGCAGAATTTTTTTTTCCTACTCAAGTAAAATATTCCACATTTACTTTTACTTTTTAAAAAGGATGAACTTACATCATTCCCCACTTGTATCTGCCCTCTTCCCTGCCACGTGCAAAGCCCCACATCACGGAGCCCGCGGGCGTCTCCCTTCGTCCCCACACTCCATCTCAGAGCCCGGGCCAAGGGGAGGATGCTGGCTGTGAGGGCCCCTCCCTTCCCGAGTCTCTGCCTCCCCTGGCCTGGGCGCTGCACCCACGGAGCCCAGGTCACACCTGTTCACCTCCTCCCTGTGGGTTTTGTCTGGGGACACTTGGAGATGGGCAACCAGGTGCTCACCTCTAAGGACGGAACCACAGACAGGTCCCCAGGTACCAGGTTTCCTGGGGAGGCTCCGTGGGCAGACGACAGCACCGCAGGTGCACAGGGGGCGGCCTCGGGCTCACCGCCCAGTGTGTCTGGGGGAGACTGTGTGCATTGAGCCCGGCCCTGGCTGGTACCCGAGGATGTGACCAGCTCCCGGGCAGGGCCCTCCCGCACCTGCCTTCTGCTAAATACGCCACCAGCATGGCCCCGTGAGTTTCAACGTCCTTCTTGCTGACAAGTTTATTTTTATTATTCTCCCATTGCTTTGTGCATTATTCTCCGGAGCTCTGTCCGCCTTCCTGAGCCGTTTCCCTGCCATGGGGGTGAATCTCCCGGCATGGAGCGGCAGCTGTGAGCAGCGCAGGGCCCGGCTGCTCCCGCCCCGTCTACCCACGCTGGACGCGCTTCCTGCTCCCCGCAGACCTTGCTGAGCACTCCCGTCAGTTCTTCTCCCTCACCGACTACCAAGGCCTCAGCAGTTACCTTCCACTCACACGGGAGCTCAGAAAAAAGCGGCGGGTCTGGAAAGAAGCTGCTGGAGGCTGGGAGATCTAAGCACACGGGAACCTTCAGAGACACTTGATTTTGTTTTAACAAGTCACAGCGAAAGAGGCTTTAAATACTTAAACCTGGCTGGGCATGAGTTCTCTCTCACACTCATGCACTCCTTCCTCTACTCTGCACGTAAGTCTTGGTATTCAAATGCACGAGCTGCTCTTCGTGGTCCCCAGGGGAAGCTGGGGAGAGGCAGAGCCTCCCCAGGGCGCACGGTCAGCCGCACAGCCGCAGTAAACACGGGGCGCGCGTGTCTGCGTCGTGAGGACTCGGCCGGTGCTGGCCAGCTTGTCCTGCGGCAGTTCCACCGGTGACCTGCGCGGTGGCCGGTGCCTCTCGCTGCAGGGGCCACGGTGGTCACGTCCGAACCATTTTCCCCGCCACACCGTAAATGCCTGGAGAGCGTGCGCTGTGCGTCATCCACGCCGGGGCTTTCGGCACCTGGAACGATGTCTGAACACAAAGGCGCTCATGAGGTCTGCAAGTGGACGTGTGGCGGCCAGGCCGGAGCCACGCAGAGAGGGCGCAGAGGGACGCCGCGGCATGGGGGCCTCAGCCGGGTCCCTCCGGGGCACAGGGCCCACTGCGCGCCCACTGCACCCCACGCAGGAGCTGCACCCCACGCAGGAGCTGCACCCAGCTGTGCACAGGCATCAGCTGGCCACGCCCCGCAGTCTGGAGAGACGTGGTGGGTGTGGAAGGCTGGACTCACGGTCCCTGCATGTTCCTAGGGGCGGTGATTTCAGCTTCCAGAAACTTAGCTCCCTGTGAAATTAAGGGTCGTCTGAGACCATTTCAAAGAGCCCTTCCAGGTCAGAGAGGCCGAGAAACGGTCTCCGCACGTGCTGCGAGCTCACAAATGGCTCCTCTGCAAATGCCGGCTGTGACCGGGTCCCCCGCCAGCGGCTGAGGGACACAATGTCCCGAGAAACAAGGTGGCCTCACATCCAGGCTGTCGTCTCCAGGTGACTCGGACACCCCGTCCGAGTCTTGGAAATCCCGTCCACACTGCTGCATGGCCACGCTCCGCCCAGGCGAGGCTGGTGTTCGCACGCACGGTGGCGGCTGCTGTGAGGTGATCGAGGAGCGCACTGCCACGTGCCGTGGGGTTTCTAGACACACGCAGCAATTAGACAGCCGGAGCCTAGTGTCCTCAGTGGCCGCCCCAGCCCACGCGGTGGACCTGACCTGCCTTTGAGAGGTTGACCCAACACAGCACGCTGCGGAGCCACAGGGTAACACACGGCGGCCAACTCACCGAGCCTCTTCCAGAGAAGGTCCTTCCTTCATCACCGGACCAGTCTCATCCCCGACAGCTCCCCAGCCCCCAGCTCTGAGGTCAACGAGCCACAGCGGCCGTCAGCTTCAGCCCAGCCTCACTCCGGCACCCAGGGTGACTGCAACCCATAGGTGGCTGGAGTGGGAAGCCGCTCTGTCTCACTGTGTCCCGACGGGGTCCTGCCGTGGCTTTACGTCTGACCACACACAAAGCCCTACTGCGGCTCTGCAACCTGGAAAGCTTGAGAACACGTTCCTTCCCAGATCTGAGGCTGACTGATGACCGGGGGTCGGCAGAACAGACACTGAGCGCAGCAGAGGGGGACAACGACCGCCCTAGCAGCCGGCCAGTCCAGGGGCCGGGTCCTGCCTGGATCTCTGGGCCACCGCAAGGCTCTGCAGCAGCACTGGGAAGTGCGTGTTCGCAAGCTCTAGCACCAACTCTACGCGCTTACCTGTGTATCTCAAAAGTCAACTGTCTTCGTCCCAACCTTGTACTGGTCTCCCACGTTGAGCATCCCTCGCGGTCGAGGCCACCCCGTCTCCCTCAGGACAGAGGTACCAGAGCTGGTGCCCACTGGCCAGGTGCTGGCCAGCTCTCGAAGGCCCTGGATCTTACTCTTCCTTTCTGTCCTGCCTGGTACTTATCCACGCCAGGTACATATCCACACCAGGTACTTATCCATACCAGGTACATATCCACGCCAGGTACTTATCCACCCCAGGTACATATCCACGCCACATACTTATCCACGCCAGGTACTTATCCACGCCAGGTACATATCCACGCCAGGTACTTATCCACACCAGGTACATATCCACGCCACATACTTAT
>VBSM01000865.1:637592-670116 GCA_008086735.1 Cheirogaleus medius | reverse complement strand
CCACGCCAGGTACATATCCACGCCACGTACTTATCCACGCCAGGTACTTATCCACGCCACGTACTTATCCACGCCGGGTACTTATCCACACCGGGTACTTATCCACGCTAGGTACATATCCACGCCAGGTACTTATCCACGCCATGTACTTATCCACGCCGGGTACTTATCTACGCCACCCTCTACTGCCAATGGCCTGAATCTCACCTTGACTTGGCCTTGGCTCTCCACCCTTCACTCCCAAAGTCAAACCCACCTTCCACCAGCCCCAGCATCTGCGTCCACTTGCGCAGCGTGGCTCCCCAAGCGCCAGGCTCTGTGATGGGCAGTGGGCACGCACACAGGAAGGACGCCTCGCTCTCACGAGCTCTAGAGACTTAAGTGTTACTGAGGGCCCCAGAGAGCTTCTGTGCCTGTGGGCTACATCTATCGCTGATTATTGTATCAAAAATTAAAACAGAGAAGTTTTAAGACACAAGTCTGCACCACACACATTCCGCGAGCCGTCAAAGTGGTATCATCACACACCGCAGCTGCCGGGAAGCTCCACTGAGACCCACAGGAGAATGAAAGAATAAACAGGAAAATAGCCTTGCGTCTTGGCTACGAAAGGTTTGACTCTGCAGACTCTCCGAGGGGTCTCACGTGCCTCGGGAGTCCCCAGATGACACTTTCCCATTGACTGGATCAGACCAAGTCTCCACCCTTTAAATTCAACAGCATGCAGCAAAGTCACTTCCCTACCCTGAAGCCCCAAACTGCTGGAGGACCCAGCGTCCTGCAGCAGTGACACCCAGGCAGCGGCGGGGACTGGGGGGGCAGCTGAGGCCATGACTCTCTCAGAGCGGCCGCTGCCCTGGAGCCGGCTTTATTCAAGCGTTAGCTCTCCCTCCGCAGGTGCCGCAGGTACGCTTGTTCTACCTGCCACGAGCCGCTCTGTCAACGTCACGGTCGCTGTGTCCAGTTCACAGCGGGAAGAGCAACCGCCAGAGAGAGGCTGACTGCTGGGGAGTCATCCCCCCTCGACGGCTGCCGCCCGCGGGGCCCCTGCTCCCTGCTTCTGGCATCGCAGGCCGACTCGGAGCTCAGGGCGGAGTGGGGCCCTCGGCCGGGGTGGAAATCAGAGCCCGTCCTCCACTGGTGCCTGCGACAGGCCCGGCCTCGCGTTCCAGCAGACGGACAGGCCAGGAGGAGGGTCCTTTCTCAGGGCACAGTGAAGGATGAGCCACTCCCAGCCTCCAAAACCCACCTTAGGGCATGTGGGGGAAAACACTTTGTACTCTTGTGAAATGACCAAACCGACGTCCGGGTCTCCTCGGCGGGCTCGTGTCTCACGAGAGTTTGTATAAATCTTTGTGTTTGAGAAGACGCTAGAAAAGAGTGAGACCCAAGTGGTCTTTAGAGAAAGGTTCTTTGATCTCGGAAATTCAGCAGGGAAAATACTGCTTCTGCACGAAAGACGTCACGGAAATGGAGAACACTTATTTTTTTCACGCCATTCCACACACGCCTACTTTTGCCCCAAGATAAGAACTCTGCATTTGGGCATCCTGACACATCTGCACACAAAAAAGAACTTTTAAGTGTTGACGCGTGGCCCAGCTGTCACAGCCACGCCAGCTCCCGAGGGCCTGTCAGCCGAGAGCGGCTTGCGATGCAGCCATGGGGACGGCGTGGCCCGCGTGGCCCACCGTTTTGACAAACGAAGGCAGAGGCCACTTTAGTTTGGATTCACAGAAACAGACACTGAACTGAGGGTGTGAGTACAAGTAGTTTATTTGGGGACAATCCTAGGAACAGCGGTGACGGGATGGAGGCTCGTGTCTGGGAAGGGGAGCCAACGTGGTGCGTGAACAGCTGTCTGTGTGGACAACGGCGACGCTGCGGGGGACCCTCTGCGGGGCGTATAGGCTGCACCTCGAGTCGTCGGAGGGCAGAGAGGCAGAGGCGTCTGTGCGTGGACCCCCGGCCTTGGCTCTCGGAGTCTCTCTGGGGAAGTGACACGTGAGCAGCCCCCGCCTGCCCAGCACGTGGCCGGGTGCCTGCGTGGCCCGGGCAGAGCTGGGGGCGCTGGAGGCAGGAAGACATCGGAGAGACGGGAACTGTGCAGAGAGCTGCAGGAGGCTCCGGGTGGGCGGTCGGGGCATGGGCAGGACACGATGAGGTCTGCCAAGGGGGCTCTTCTTCAAAGTGGGGTTGAAGCTCCACTAACTCGAGTGACGGTGAGGAAACAGCAGAGCAGGTGGCTCCAAGGATCTGTCCCTCCACTGAAGCCACCATTCAGTGGGCAAAAGCTGACAGAATCTGCTCCTTTGGAATACTGTTAATAGAATCCTAAAAACTCACGGCACCCAAGGGATGCCGTATAAGGAGACTCGACTTTGGTGCATCTGCTCGTCTGCCTCCCAGTCCCCACCCCAGCCCTGCAACAGCCACGGGACGGGCGTGTTCCCAGGAGACCCTGTGTGCGGGGCAGCATAGCCCTTGCTCTCAAAACTTGTGGTTGTGTGTCCCTGGTGGTTCCCTGAGGGACCAGTGAAAATTAATGCCCCGGGGCTGGACTGGCTTCCTGGGAGGCATCTGCTGACCTCGCTGAAAGACTCGTACCAACCCATAATGTCCCGAATTCGATGAAAGACATAAACCTGCACATCCAAGAGGCCCAACTGATTCCAAGTAGAATAAATTCAGAGACGTCCACATGGATGCATCATCATCAGACCACTGAAAACAAAAAACAAAGACACTTGGAAGCAGCAGGAGGGAAGTGACTCATCACACACAAGGGACCCTCAGCAAGACCGACGGCCGGGTCCTCATCGGAATGTGGAGGGAGGAGGGCGGGGGGATGACAGGGTGAAGGTGCCGTTAAAGTACCTGTCCACCAAGAGTTCTGCACCTGGCAAAACCTTCCTGCCAAAGGAAGCCACACGAAGACAGTCCCACCCAAGTAAAGGAGGACGAAGTTTGTCCCTAGTGGACCTGCTCCGTGAGCGATGCGAACAGAACCGCTCAGGCTGGAGTGACAGGCTCCAACCAGCAATGCAAAGCAAGAGGGGGGGAAGAGAGAGAGAGGGAGAGGGAGAGAGAGAGAGAGAGAGAGAGAGAACTCCAGTAAAAATAACTTCACACTTCACAGGTAAATAGAAAAGTCAGTACTATTGTACTTTGGACCTGTACCTCTTTTTGCTCCCATGATTGGAAAGACAAGTGCATAAACAATGATGATAAATCTGTGTTGGTGGCGTGCAGTGCAGGAAGAGGCATCAGTGACAACAGCAACACAGAGCTGGGGACGGAGCTGTTCTGGAATGTTCTGTGTGCTTCTGAAGCCAGGTGGGTATGAATTCAGACTAGACTGCTGTAAGTGTGGGATGTAACTGTAATCTCCATGGCAACCACCAAGAAAATAACTAAACATGTGCAGAAAAAGGAAATGAGAAGGGAATCAAAACAGTACACACACAAGCAAAAAAATCAAAAATAGAAAAGCCAGGACTAGAGGAACCAAAAAGATACGAGACACACAGAGAAACAGTGTCACAGTGGCAGAAGTGCGTCCTTTTTGGAAATCACTTCCTACGGAAGGGACGGAACTCACCAATCACCAGACAGAGGCTGACAGAACAGCTTTTTTAAACAACAAGATCCAGCTCCAAGCTGAGCATCCCTAATCCCAGAATTCAAAATCTGCAGCTTTTTGGGCACTGACGTGACACTCACGGGAGATGCTCGTGGGAGCATTTCGGATTCCAGACATGTGGATTCCAGCGGCTCGACAGGTAAGCACGGCTGACTCTTGAACAGCCTGTTTAACACGCACGGGTCCACTGATACGCAGGTTGTTTCCAACCAAACTCACACTGAAAATACAGTATTCACGGATTCCAAACCATGTGTGTGCAGGGCTGCCTTTCTGTGCGCGGGGTTCTGCGGGGGTGACTGTGAGAGTCGGGCAGGTGTGGACTTTGGTGCATGTGGGGGCCCCAGAACCAATCGTCTGTGTGTACTGAGGGGTGACTCTACGATATAAAAATTCCAAAATCCAAAAAATCCAAAATCTAAAACATACCTATAGTCCTGAGTATTTTGAAGAAGGGATGCTCGACCCACACACGCTGTCTGTTGGACACTTTCCTTAGAGGGAAAGTCACAGCAGGTTGGAAGTGAAATGACACGCTTGGGGACGGTGACAGTGTTTAGTGACTACACGGAGGTCGTGGCTGCACAATATAGTGAATGCACCAAATGCCACTGAATCCTTCACTTTAAAATGGCCAGGCATCGTATGTGAATTTCATCCCAATTTGTAAAAAAGGGCTCCACTGACTTAGCTGTGTTGCATTGATCTATTTCCTATTTATTCCTTTCTGGATTATAAGTATCACGAGAACGTGGGCGGGAACCTATTCCTCTTTGCTCGGTGCACCCAGCACATGCCTGCGCTACACCAGTCAGCAAGGGGTCTGGCTAAGTCAACGCCGTGAAATGGACACGGAAGAGCTCGTGCCGCGGTCAGCACAGCCGTGTGCCCACGGTTTCCCGCCAGCGGATGTGTCACACACGTGAAAACTCCGGCTCACTTCTCTCGTCTTTTTCCTCCCTCCTCTCGGTCGGTTTGTTCGGTCTGGCCAGTCCACACGAGTTTTTGTTCTCCCAGCTGTGGCATGGATGGAAATGCACGGTTTTAGGGAAGTTCTGGAATTACCGCCATTTCTCACCCCTTTGTGAACTCCTATTGACGCTATTTATCACACACTCCTCGCGGCACCAAGCTGTCCCCGGCAAGGCCACCAACGCTGCCACCATCAGAGGATGAGGCACCTGCCTCGGGCAGACAATCCCTGGTGATCTGGCGCCATCGGCCCAACTTCCCTTCGTCCCCATGTCAGGGCCAGGCAGGCGCAGCCTCAGTGCCGTCTGCTCCGGCTCTCCGTGATCACCTGGCTCTCCTCGATCACTGGCCCCTTCAACAACGGTGCCGAAGAGATCCGTGCACTTACGGTCCACACATGCAAACTCTGGGGCTTGATAAACAGTGGAAGCTTAAAACGCCGGGACGGAAGGACGGCTTGCCGGGAGGGGCTCCCGGGACCTCGTCCCTGCTCCTGTCCACTCCTTCCACCTCTTCCCGCTTGGCCACTTTTGCTGCCGGTGACGTTCCCAGCTTCTAATGCGTACAGAGGGCTGTCGCGAGCATTCTTCTGTGAGCTCACGCTGGATGTGCGACTTCGAATCTGCTGTGGGGAGGCATGGCATGTACCACCCTGAAGTCGCAGTTCCGGCAGATTTCACAAGGTCCACAGCCATCCTCCGGATTTCTCCCCTTCCCTGCACTACAAGAAGACACAGCCAGGTCAGGCGTGCGGGATGAATTGAATCTAACTGCAGCTCTTTTTAAGACTGACTGCTCTGGGGGGAATGTGGGAACAGTCTCCTAGGCTATTCCCAGCATTCCAATTAGTGGAGGCTGTCACGCTTGGAAGCAGACACGCGTGCACAGAGGCGGCACGCGTCAGCCACGGAGCAGGGCCACGGGGGACCCAAGTGAGGCTCTGCCACTCACAGCTGAAGCCAGTCGGGAAAATCTGTGGCCTTGGTCTCCTTGCACTGAACAACAGGCGCACACATGGGATTGCGAGAGCAGAAGACAGAGTGACAGGGAGGTGCAGCCGGAGCAGACGAGGAGAGAAAGAGGAAGACAGGGAGAGAGGGAGCCGCGGCGGGAGGCGGTGCCAGGGCTTGATCCAAACAGGCTTATCCTGAGAAGCGGAGCCTTGATGTTTTATTTTATGCATAAAACAGACGATGCCAAGAAACACCCTGAGATCCTGAGAGCTCCTAAAGCCGTCCGCCCGGCAGCCTGGCGGCCTGGTCTGAGGACAAGCCGGGGACAGGACTCGCTTCTGATGACGGAGCCCACACGGGACTAGTTAACTACAGAAGAGTAGAAACCCCAAGTGATCTCGAAGCCTGGATTCAGCCCACACCCACACGAGCAGGGGCCACGCTGCCTGTCCCTGGAGCAATGTTCTCTGGCGCCGGATGCTGGCCCGGCTGACAAGGACCTGCCACAAGGGACCCGCCCACCGTGTCTGCTCCTCACTCCAGAGAGGACCCATGCCCTGACCCTAACCCGACTCTTCCTTCGTGATAATCTCATTGTAATGCTAAAATCACGCCCAGGGTGGAGATTTAACGTGCCAACAAGATGCGATGCATGAAGAAGCATGTGACATGACGACATAGGCACAAGAAAAACTCCCCTGCACCCGCCTGCACATCAGCCTGTTCCCACCTGAGCCTCTTTAAAACTCCCTGGACTCCCCCGGGGACAGCCTGAGGGTCTGTCCCTAGCGCTGCCCCAGTGACGCCTGTGGCCCCACTCGGCCTCTTGTGAGTTTCTGTTGCACAGATGGCCCGGGCCTAGGGGTGACAGTGTGCGGACAAAGCCACCAAACCACCTGCAGAGTGCCTGGGCTGTGCTCCCGGCCGTGGAGGGAGTGACAGGTGAGCAGCTTTTCCGCGGACACATCCCCAGGCAGTGACACCCACAGGACCTGCCACGTCTGGGAAGGACTTGTACAAGCTAAAATAAAATCTAAAGCTCCCGGCTGACTGAAGGGACCCCGTCTTGGGCAAGGGGACCCCAGAAAAGCCTTAGAGCGGAGTCTCTGGCCGAGAGGAGACGGGAGGTCGGACAGCCCTAGCTATGCCTGGCCCTTCTGGGGTCACCTTTGTAACAGTAAGACACAAAACTGCTAACAGGCCTAAAGCCACGTGAGGCCAAGGTGAAACCACACCTGCGGGTCCTCGGTTTACCTAACAGATCACTTGAGTCTGCGTACGTGTCCGGCGGCTTGTCTCCGATTAGCAGACGTACTTGTCTTCACTTAACACGTTCCGAGCCTTTAGACAAAGCTTCGTTTCTTTAACCAATTACAAATCAAAGAATCTTTAAACCCACCTATAACCTGTGAGCACCTGCTTCCAGATGTCCGGCCTTTTCAGGCCAAACCAATGTCTGCCTGCCGCGTATTGATTTATGACTTCAGGTGTAATTCCCGTCTCTCTGAGATGTATAAAGCCAAACTGTGACCCAGCCACGGAGAGACCACTTGCTCCAGGCTTCTTGGGCGTGGCTCTCTGGGCCACGGTCACACGTATTTGGCTCAGAATAAACCTCCTTAAACTATTTTACAGAGTTTGTGTCCCTTCTGTCGACACTTGGCAACAACACCGTTGAAATCTCCTGAGCTATTGGCAAAAATACCCATGTGTTTAAGGTTCTTGCTCAGGTAAAAACATAGTCATGCCTAAACAAAAACGAGTGTCGGTAAATACAATAAATACAACTCTAAGTAAATGACAGCACAAAACCAACCAGAAACTCACGGCCAAAGGCTTACGAACATATTTTGGTTTTGGTCTCTTTCTGAGCGCTGGCTGAAGCCAGCCTATTATGTGTACATTGGGTTGCCATAGCAAAGACCTTGCCTAGAAAAATTATAAAAACAATCCTTGAACTGTTAGTTTTTATATAGTCATTTATTTCAAAATGAACAAAATGGTTATTCTTAGAATCCAAAGAGAATCTCAAAACAATCTCATTCTTCAGAAGTATTACATGTAATTGAATTTGCACTTAAGTAGAAAAATGTTTTGAGAACAGTGAGATTGTTTTTAAAATAGCTTGATCTTGATCCTTAATGTTAAGAACATGTTGTGACTTTGTGCCATTACCGTGTTTCCCTGAAAATAAGACCTACCCATAAAATAAGCCCTAGCAGGATTTCTAAGCATTTGCGCAATAGAAGCCCTACCCCGAAAATAAGACCTAGTGATGGGCGTGGCTACGCAGCGCATCTGCACAACCCATGCATTTCGTGGCGGAGCGGTAAAGAACATGAACAGCCCTTCTCATCTGCCCCATCGTGACAGCTACTATCCCAGAGGTGACCGGAAAGGTGCGGGCGGCCCCACCAACAAGGTCGGCTCCCCCTGTCAGGTCCTGGCCATCCTGTGTGTGCTGCAAGCTGAGGCTTTGAGGGGAAAATAACACAACCCCTGAAAATAAGCCCTAGGGTGTCTTCTTGAGGAAAAATAAACATAAGACCCTGTCTTATTTTCGGGGAAACACAGTATCTGGGACACCAAGGACTGATGCTGGAGGTGAGTTGGGCCTGCAGCCAGGTGACGTGATGTCAGTACATTTTATTTTGTCTTGTTGGTATTTCAGAAACATCAAATTAGCATCTTTAAGCAGGATGTGTTCCATAACTTCTACCATATTTACAGAACTTAAAGATGCTACATTATTCAGAATAGCAAACCCTACTAGAATACTTAACTTTTTTTTATCTTGATAGGTTTTTAAGTTTAAAAGTAATCGTTAAACAGCCAAGCTGAAAAATCAAATCAGAGATGCAACACCTTTCACAATAGCATCAAAGAAAATTAAACATTTAGGAACATACTTAACGACGGAGGTGAGAGACACGTACAGGAAGAACTAGGAAACACTGGGAACAGGAATTGCGGAAGACGTAAACAGAGGGAAATTCCACCATGTACCTTTGAGCTGCTTCTCAGGAAAGGTGGGTTTTCCAGGAGACAAAGGGCGGAGGCTCTGTAGACCCAGGACAGACGCCTGGTGCCAGGTCCACCACCCCACCTGCCCAGGGTTCACAACCTGCCCAGGCAGGGCCCTCCGTGAAAAGCCCAGGGTGTCTGCTAGTCCCGGAGATGGGTTTGAGGCAGTTTCTCCCATTCTCCGACAAGACGTCTTTCTTGTTAAAAGATTTCTTTCTTCCTTGGAAATCCTCTTGTCTCAATAACTGGATCCTTGTGTCATGAGCAACAGGACCCAGGCCGAGACCCCCTTGTGGTTTTGACGTCACCACTCACAGCCACGACGGCCAAGCAGGTAAGCCACTCCACGGTGACAGAGCAGGGCGAGCAGGGGGCCCCCAAGCCTGCTATGTCCCCATTTCCACAGTTTCTTTCCCCCGGTGGCTTCTCCTCCTGGACGCCCCGCAACGCTCATGCCCCACCCCCGCCAGGCGCCTCCCCTAAGGGTGGAACGACGGCACTCAGGGGAGCGTGAGCGTCAGGGGAGTGAGGCGTCCGGGCGTGAGCTCTGTGAGCCTTTTACCCTTTGCTAAGGAGTGAAAGGTTTTGCTCTCGATAAAAGGATTCCTGACAGTTCAATAAAACGAGATCATTTCTGCTGGTGGCTTGGGGGACTTTCCCCTCCGTCTAAAACTCACGAAGCCCCTGGCGGCCCCATTGCCCAGCCGGGGCGGCACCTGTGTGAGATGGGACGTGGGGGCGTCTGGGCCTCGCCGGCCTCTGCCTGGGCCCGGACCCCCGACAGGAAAGCACCGCCCAGACCCTCAGCCCAACGGGACGCGCTTCCTGACACCCAGGCCCAGGCCAGGCGCCACCTGTGACCCGCCGTGTCGCGAGCTTCCTGCCGTCCGCCGGGGAGCCCTGGACCCTGCCTCACCTTCGCGGGGCCGCCGTACATCTCGCTCCCGGGTCACTGGGACAGTCTCCTTGTCTCTGGTTTTGTTGTCCATGTCGTTTGTTCACAGTGTCTATTTCTCCATCCGCTCTCCGCCGGTCGGTCTTTCAGGTGCTCAGACTCCTCCCCTTCCTCCCGTAGATGCGTCAGCGGAGCCGATTCTCGGCCTGAGCTCTCTCCTGCCGGGACTGTCAAGAACTGCACGTTCCCCGGGACCTTTCCCAGACCGAGGAGGCAGGGTCGGGGGACAGAGTGTTCCCAACCCCACGTGGCCACTGTAGGCCCCTGTCCCGTGGACACAGAGGGCCTAGGGCTCGTCAGATGCAGGGTGGGCCCCTTCCTGGGCAGGCTCTGCTGCCCCCACAGCTGTGACCGGGCCCAGCCTGTCCCTGAGCCCACATCCCACCACGACCCTTAGGAACGAACTGTGACTGCTCATGGGCCTAGACAGGAGCCCCCGACTCGGCAGGAATCTCCTACTCCCCAGCCCCACAAATGGGTTTGTTTGGAAGCAGCACACAAACGACCAGGCACTGGGTCTGGGAGGCCCAGCAGGGCTCCTGTCCCCAGATACATCCCACACCCGGGGTCCGAGTCCTGGAGCCGCTGCGTCGACACTCAGGCCTCCTGATAGAATTCAGATGTCTCTAAACCTCACCGGCTCGTCCCTGTCTGACTGACTGAGTCTAAATTGGTAGAAGAGTTTGAAATGTTGTATAGAATTGTGGTCCTGAGGTTGCGGGTTGATTTGCTTTTTACTTAGCTTGTGTGTCACCAATCTTTTAATAGCTCGTCAAAAAGAATTAATGACTGTTTAGAGCGCGAGTTACGGCAGACTATTCACCATCACTCTGTGTGTGTCTCACCGCAAACGCCGCCCTGCTCCGCCCCCGTGTCTGTGTGCGCATTTCCCTCCGCATGAGACCACGCAGCGCCGTGAGTGACAGCTCCCGTGGTCTCATCTGTAAACTCCAAACCCCGTGAATGCCCGGCGGACGCCACTGACCCGCGCGCTTCTGAATGAATAAACAGACGGGGCTGGACAAGCCCTCGCCGCTGGCCCTACCCGCCCTGCAGCCTGCGGATTCACCGTGGGTTGACTTTGTGAGTAGTTAAGAGGATAGTTTTGGTCTGCGACTCCCATTTCTCCGACATCCTTATATTCCTGCACTATTTGTGATTTCTGTTTCTGATAACAATAAAATCTGCACCGTTGCTCGTCCCTTTCATCAGCGGAGCTCACGCCCCCCGAACGTCTCGCAACACAGACACGCCAGGTCGGCGTGGGGCAATGGCTGCTTGTTTTCCACACGGGATTCTGCAAACACGCACTTCCAGGTGTGGAGAGCTGTGCGCCTAAGCGGGGGGGGGGGGGGGGGGGGGGGGGGCTGGGAGTGGAGACACACGGGGGGCACGGGGTCCCCGAGGACGGCGGGACCTTTCCACGTCTGCCATCCACTCTGCCGTGAGAGGCCGCGTCGTCCCTGAGGATGGAGCAGCTCTTCTTGCGTCAATAACAAAAGTAAAGACACGAACAGGGGCTGCCGTCGCTCATCTGCGTAGACGCTGGTCGGCTGATTCTGCACCGGGAACGCACCTGGTGGTGGACCTTCATTTGTGTTAGTTGGATTTCGTCTAATGAAGCTCTATTTTACACGTTGCCCACACCCCGCTCTGAGAGCAGGTGCTGGTAACCGGACCCGAGACGAAGACCCTCCGGCCGCCGGCCGCTGGTCCCTTTGCCCGGCCAGTCTCACGTACCAAACCTCGTCTCATAAACGACGATAAAAAGCTCGTGTGCTCTTCAGCACAGGTCAGAGAAGGGCGACCGTGGTCTGAAGTGATCTGAAGAGACTTTCTCTTTGAGTCAAAACCTTCAGGAAATTAGAATCTTACTCCTTGCAAAGAATCTCGGGTAAAAAGAGAGGCAGCTCACGACAACTGGTGTGTTATCGGCATTTGTAGAAACAGCAAACGCTGGACAGGCCATGTCCTGGGTCAGGGTGTTCCGTGTCAGCTGTCCGCCCTCCGCACGGCACCCGCAGTCCTGCAGAAGCGACACCGCGCACAAGCACTGGGCCAGCGCGGCTCCTCTCGGCCAGCGGAGTCCGCCTTGGCGCACCTGCGGCCACTTCTGACGCGAGGCAGTGACGCAGCCACACTTAACGACCCTCCAACCCAGGATGAAACAGGGGCATTTACGTAAATGACTCTCACATAATCAGAATAATTAGCGAATCCCACCTTCCGGCTCCTGCGGTCTAGTCTGCCAAGGTCTGACTCTTCGGACAGCACCGGTGACTTTCGGCTGGTTTGTGTCCTGCGATCCGCCATTACCGGCACTGCCTGTGACGTCCCCCAAACCCTGTCTGACGTGCACGCTTGTCTCTGAGCCAGGCAGCACCCGAGCCAGGCGGAGACGCCCACTGCGGCTGCGCTCGGTGAGGCCCCGGTGTGGTTCAGGGCCATTTCCTCGGACAAACTCGCTGATGATCCTTGTGGAGCCGGAGCACCCAGCTTGCCTCTGCTCCTGCCCCGTCTGACGATGCTTCTCTAGACTCCCCGTCACGCTTTCCAGATCAGTCTCGTCGTGTGATTCGCCGCCCGTGTTTCTTCCACGCTCCCGAGCTGGCTGCCACATGCCTGCGCCCTCACCCCGTTGGCCGCCAGGTGCGGGGTTGAGCGGGAACACAGAAGTCAAAGCTGAGCCGCAGAACCAGCGGCGGCGTGGGCGGGAGCCAAGGCCAAGCGCTCTCACCTGAACCTGCAGGGCTGGCCAGGTGTTCTGAGACTGAACACCTGGCAGGTGGACCTCAGAGTGAGCACAGCATGTGACAGAGAGAGAGGGACAGAAACAGACAGGTGGACAGACAGACCCAGGGAGGGCGAGGGTGGGAGACAGACTACTCTGGAAATGAAACGCGAGCAAGAACCCCAGGGGATTAAAGGAGACACTCAAAGCCGCCCCCCAATGCTCTGAAACATGTATTTTCCTTCCAGGCTGAAGGATTCCCGCCTTCCCCGGGCGCAGTCAGACTTGGTGACAGGTGTCTGGTGGCCCCTCCAGCGCTGCTTCCCCCCTGACGCTCACGGCGGAGGAGCGCCACTCCCTGCCTGCGGTGCAGAGATGGGCCAAGCCCCCACCAGGAGCCCCTCGGCACACCCTGGAGGGCATCCTGTGCGTGCGCCGCGCTGATTCGCGCTGGGACCCCTGGCAGCGGGGGTGGGGCGGGGTCTGCGCAAAGTGAGGGGCTTCGGGAATGACACGGAGCCCGCCCCCAGGAGCCGGCAGCTCCCACCCCAGGGCAGAGCCAAGGAGGACGCGGGCGCGCTGAGTGCAGGAATCTTGCCAGAGGCGTCAGGAATCTGCCCCGAGGGAGAAGGAGGCGTGTTCTCCACCCACCGCAGGCCAGCTTCTCTGGGCCGCGCCTCCCGGAGGAGGTGCTTTCCTGGCTGTGCCTGGTCCTCCGTCGGGGTCCCCTGAGCTGCGTGTGTCCCACACTGCCCTGCTGAGCACTGGACACCCCGTCCCTCCCGAGCTCCGGCTCTGCGTCCGAGACCTGCAGAGCCCTCTCCTCCCTGCTGCACCGGCCGCCTGCCACGCCGGCCCTGGGCGCCCTGGCCCCACCTCCTGCTCTGCGCCAGGGGCGGCCCAGCACCGGGGCACGGCGCTTTGCCGGGGGCTGCCCAAGGCCGGTCTCAGCGCAGCTGGACAACGGGGCCCAGTCCTGGGGACTCAGGCCAAGGGGCTTGGTGGAGCGTGGCCAGGTTCAGACGTGCGTGCGTCTGTGGAACACATGGTGGTGTGTGTTGTGTGTTGGGGTGTGTGTTGTGTGTTGGGGGTGTGTGTTGGGGTGTGTGTGTTGTGTGTTGGGGGTGTGTGTGTGGGGGGTGTGTTGTGGTGTGTGTGTTGGGGTGTGTGTGGGGGTGTGTTGGGGTGTGTGTGGGGGTGTGTGTTGTGATGTGTGGTGTGTGTGTGATGTGTGTAGTGGTGTATGTGTGTTGGAGTGTGTGTGTGCTGTGTTGGGGTGGGTGGTGTGTGCTGAGGTGTGTGTGTGGTATGGTGTGGTGTGTGTGTGGTGTGGGTGTGTGTTGTGTGTGTGTTGTGTATATGTGTGTTGGGGGGTGTGTGTGTGGAGTATGTGTGTTGTGGTGTGTTGCGTGTTGTGGAGTATGTGTGTTGTAGTGTGTGTATTGTGATGTGGGTGTGTGTTGTGGTGTGTGTGTTGTAGTGTGTATATTGTGTTGTGTGTGTTGTGTGTATTGTGTTGTGGTGTGTGTTGTGTGTATTGTGTTGTGGTGTGTGTGTTGTGGAGTATGTGTGTTGTGTGTGTATTGTGGTGTGGGTGTGTGTTGTGTGTGTGTGTTGTGTGTGTGTGTATGTGTGTATGTGCTGGGGTGTGTGGTGTGTGTCGTGTGTGAGCTGGCTGGTCTGGTGTGAGGCTGCGCAGGAGGCGGGCGTGGCGCAGTGGCGGGCAGGGCTGGCGGGAGGGAGGTGTCCTCCCAGCTGCGGGGTTTCTGCTCAGGGAGGCAGCAAAGTTCCTTCTGGCATTCTTAGAACCAAGTCAGGGAAGGTGTTTAGATATTCCCTATGTTTTTTAGTCATTGTTTCCATTTATTTCTGTGAAATCATTTTTTTTTAAAAAAGTAAGAGAATGATAAACCAAAATAACAGACTTAACATTTAAAAATGTGGAAATTTCTGCCGTTCTCCCTGTCTTCACAAAATACTCCCGTGTTTCTGTCTGTGCCATGTGGGGTGACGCGGGTGGGGCCAGGGTACGGGCCCAGGGCGGATCTCACGCCCGAGAGGACCCCCAGAGGGCCCTTCCAGAAACACTGCTTCAGGGCCCGGCGCATGGAGCAGCAAACATGCAAACGACACATCAGGGCCTTGGGCCAGGAGGGAGCTGGAGGTAACTTGGAAAACCGGAATTTCTTATCCAGCCACATCCTTCACTGCGGATTAAGCCACCTCTTTGTGCCATAAATACTCTAAATTTATGCCGGATCACAAGTAATTTGGTGGAGAAAACAATTCTGCGCGATGCAAGTAAAGGTACAGTCGTGTTTGTGACACTCGAATTCCCTGCAGCTGGGACCTATCAAGCGAGGTTGAGCCGGGGCTCACATCCCCTCCGCGGGGAGTGATTTCTCCATCTAATCAGGATCAGGGAGGCTGCCGGTAATTTCTACACGGTTTCAGCTTCTCTGAAGGCAAAACTGGGAGAGCGCCGCGGCCCATCTCAGATCCCCTGAGAGAGCGGCTCCTCAATTCTGCGCCTGCAGCTGCTTCCAGACAGCACACAGCAGGGGGGTTATTCAAGCATTTGAAGAACCTTCTCCAGGGTCAAATCCCTTCTCCAGATGACTCCTAATCACTGTGGTTTACGTGGCAGGCACAGTTCAGAGAAGACAAGGCGGCCAGGTCGGTGCAGCGGCTCAGCGGAGGGGGAGGGGGGCCGTGCTCCAGCTCTGTGTCCGTCCCCGGCCCCCTTGCCAGCTGGGGCTGAGGACCAGCTGCACTCAGCACCGGTCTCATTAGGCAGAGGCCAAGAAACTCCCCGATAGCACCTCTGAGAAACCCACAAAATTGGTGCCATGTTCAGCGACACAGAGTGGCCTTTGCGTATTTCTAAAGAGAATCCGTGGCGAGTTCTCTCCATGCCCGGCCTGGGCTGGGCAGTGTGAGGGTGACAGAGATGCAGCACTGGGCCACCAACGTGCTGGGGACAGCAGGAGACACACCTGCAGGTGGAGGCTGGGCTGGCGCCGGGGCCCTGCGGCTCCTGCCCATGTTGCGTGCCCTGCAGAGCCATGCAGGCGTCTATGGGGGGGCCTCCCATGAGCCGGGCTAAGCTGGGCGTCAGCCATCGCAGTCTGCTGCTCGGCTCGGAGAGGCCGGGTCCCCGGTGCGAGAAACGCTGAAAGGTCTCGGACGCTCATGGACACAGAAGGCCCGACGTGCGACAGACAGCGGATTGGATGACAGTGCTGAAGCCCCACGGGCTCCTCCCAGGGCTCTTCCCTGCCTGACTGGCTTACTGGCTGTCTTCCCACCAAAGAAAAGAAGTTAAGTGAAGCCACAGCGCCCTGCGGAGAGACAGACAACAAGTTCCGAGACGGAGCCGCCTCCCTCCCGGGAACGGCCAGCAGAGGTGGTCAGGTGCCCGGGGCCACTGTTTCAGCTTCCAGTAAAAATCTTGCTTTCCAAGACGATGCATTTTTATGTGTGGGACTTGGTTTCTTTTGGCTCCCAATCCTGTGCGTTGGAATTAATTTGCGTGACTAATTCATGGTAGGAATCCACAAAAAGGATTTGTTTCGATTGCTACCAACCAAAGGGACCGTTAAAATCTGTGACCTGGCTAGAACACCCGACGCACCCCATTGTAAAACCTGCATCTGAGCTCGTTCTGCCCTTCGGTGAGGAGCCTCAGAAGAGGAGGGGAAGGAAAGGGAAAGGGAAGGAAGGGAAAGGGAAGGAAGGGAAAGGGAAGGAAAGGGAAAGGGAAGGAAAGGGAAAGAGAAGGAAAGGGAAAAGGAAGGAAGGGAAAGGGGAAGGAAGGGAAAGGGAAGGAAGGGAAAGGGAAGGAAGGGAAAGGGAAGGAAGGGAAAGGGAAACGTCCCCCTCAGTATAAGAGCTGGGTAGCAAACGGCTCCTCGGAGAGCGGAAGCGTCTGGACACGGACAGCTCCGAGAGCACGCACAGAGGTTGAGCGGCAGCTGATAAGCAGCTCGGGGTGCTGGTACCTTTGAGCCATTATATAATAACATCGGTGCAGGGAGACAAGAGCGTCGTCCCCACAAACCCATGTGACGTGCACTCCCTGTGCCCGCCCGGCCTCTGCAGAGCACGACGGTGCATCACGCTTGTGTGCGCGTGAGACACTCATTCCTGCACACGGGACTTGGGTGCTGATGCACACGGGTGAATCCCATGACCTAAAGACGGTGCAGTGCACAGATGAGAGGTTTAAAGGGAACTACATCCACAGAACGAAAAAGTAGAAAGAGTGTGGTCAAATAGTCCCTAAAGAAAAATATTGATAGCACACATGACAGATAAAATGTTAAAAATAAGTAATCAAATTGATTAATACTTTTAAACAGTATTATTTTATTCTTTATTACTTTGTCATTAATAAATTATTATTTGATGCTTTCAAATCTATGCTATAAAGTAAAAAGGATTTTAAGAGAGTACTATACTATGAACAAGTGCCCATCAGCAAAGGGGATGACCTGAAATTCCTAGAAATGTGCAACCTGCCGAGACTGAATCATGAAGAAACGGAAAACCTTGCCGGACCTGTTAGTGAGGAGACGGAATCTAGTCAAAAACCTCCCAGCAAAGAAAACAGTGGATGGTTTCACAGCTAAATTCTACCAAACATTTAAAGAAGAATTAACATCTCTCCTCCTCAAACGTTTCCAAACCACTGAGGCTGGAACACTTTCTAACTCATTCTGTGAATCTGGTATTACCCTGACACCAAAGCCAAAGGCACTACAAGAAAACAAAACTATAAACCGATATCCCTTACAAATGTCAATGCAAAAACCTTCAACGAAATACTGGCAGACCAAACTCAGCAGCATACTGGAAGGATTATGTACCATGACAAAGTGGATGCGAGGAAGGTTCAATATATAAAACATAATAAATAATGATCATAATGCACCACATTAACGGAATGAAGGGAAAAAACCCACACGATAATCTCAATTTACTCAGAAAAAGCATTTCACAAAATTCAAAATCCTTTCGTGATAAACAGAACACTCAATAAACTAGGAATTAAAGAAACCTACCTCAATATAATAAAGGCCGCATATGAAAAACCCAGAGCTAACATAACACCCGAGGGTGAAAGACTGAAAGCTCTTCCTTTAGGACCAGGACCAGCACAAGAACACCCACTCCCATCACCTTTGTACAGGGCAGGATGGGAGGTTCCAGCCAGAGGGATTAGGCAAGAAGTGTGGCAATGTAAATAAAGCCACCCAAATCAGAAAGGAAGAAGTAAAATTATCCTGTCCACTGATGATGTGATCTCATATGTAGAAAACTGTAAAGATTTTACACACAGAAACCTCACCTATTAGAACTAATAAACAAATTCATCAAAGTTGCAGGGTACAAAATCAACATGCAGAAATCATTTGCATTTCTATATAGTAACAATGAAGAATCCAAAAAGGAAATTTAAAAAGCAGGTCCACGTACAATAGCATCAAAAGAAGAAAGACTTGTACACTGAAAACTATAAAATGTTGCTAAAATAAATTAAAGGAGACATAAATTATAAATGGAAACACAGCCCACCTTTATAGATTATAAGACTTATTATTGTCAAGATTTTGAAATACTACCCAAAGTGATCTACAGATTCTATATAATCTTTATCAAAAATCTCAATTTTTTGGCAGAAATAGAAAAATACATCTAAAAATTCATATGACATCATAAGATATCCCAAATAGTCAAAAAAATTTTGGAATTTTGGAGAAGAAGAACAAAATTGGAGGACTTACACTTCCTGATTTCCAACTTACTGCAAGCTACAGGAATCAAAGCAGCGTGGTTCTGGCATAAAGGCGGACATATGGCCCCAGGGAAGAGAACAGAGAACCCAGAAATAAACGCTCTCCTATGTGGTCAAAGGCTTTTCGACAAGAGAGTGCCATGCATGACCATTCGAAGGGGAAAGGACAGTCTTTCCAACAAATCGTTCTCAAACAACTTGACACCCATGTGCAAAAGAATAAAGTTGGACCTACACCTTCCACCATACATAAAACTTAACTCAAAATCTATCAAAGATGTAAACATACATGCTAAAACCGTAAAACTCGAATGAAACATAGCGGGGACGAATCATGACACCTGGTTGGGTGATGATTCTTGCATATGGCACCAAAGGCACAAGCAACAAAAGGAAAATAGACAAATTGGACTTTATCAAGACTTCCGTGTATTAAAGGTCATTATCAAAAAGTGCAAAAGCAACTCAAAGAATGGGAGAAAATATTTACAAGTCACAGACCTGATAAGAGATCAATATCTAGAGTTTATAAAGAACTCCTAAACCCAACAACAAAAAACAGAGGGTGTGAATAGACGCTTCCCCACAGATGTGCAGAGGGTCGGTCAGCGCAACACTCAAGAGACACTCAGTGTCACCAGTCATTAGGGAAACGCAGGCGAAACCTCAAGATGCCACTCCATGCTCGTCGGAGTGGCTATTGTGGGAAAAATAGAAAACAAATGCTGATGAAGGTGTGAAGAAACTGGAACTCTTGCGCTCCGCTGGTGGGAATGTAAAATGTGCAGCTGCTCTGAAAATCAGTTTGGGGATTCCTCGCAACATGAAACAGAATTACCACATGATCCAGCAATTCCACTTCTGGGTACAGACTCAAAAGATTCAAAAGCAGAGACTTGAATGGATATTTGTGCACCAACATTTACAGCAGTATCATTCACAATAGCTAAATTGTGGAAGCAACCCATCCACAGATAGATGAATGAATAAACAAAACGTGGTATCCATACCGTGCAAAATTATTCAGCCTCAGAAGCAAAGGAAATCCATCCAAGTTATACATGTACATGGGTAAACCTCGAGGGCATTATGTTGAGCAAAATAAGCCACACATAGGACAGATTCATATGACTTTGCTTATATGAGGTCCCTAGAATTGTCAAAATCATGGAGACAGAAAGCAGAACGGTAGGTACCAGGGGCGAGGGGCCTGGGGTAGATTCTTTGTTTAACGAACACAGAGCTTCAGTTTGGGAAGATGAGAAAGTTCTGGAGACGGATGGCGGTGATGGTTGCATGACAGTGTGAACATACTTAATGCTGCTGAACTGTACTCTGAGAAATGATTGAGAGAGTAAACTTTATATTATGCATAACTTACCACAAAAAAAAAGTCATTGCAAAAACAAAGTATGAAAGACTTGTAGTCAGGTATTGTTTTAAACTATAAACTAATAAAACCTTTCTGAAAAAGGGTTGGGTGACACGTATCAGGAATCTTTAAAGATAGATAGATTTTGACCATATAAATTTAAATTTTGGAAATATATCTTCAATTCTGTCAATGCTTTTTTAAAAAAGTTATAATAAACATTAGCTATATAAATAAAAATACTAATGAGAGAGAAATCGCTAATTTGCAGTCCATGAAAAATTATTCAGCCATTAAAATGACACTTCTAAACTTTTAAAGGACTCTAGATAGTCTTATGATATAATGTTAAATTTAAAAAACCTAGGCTGGGTGTGGTACTCACACCTGTAATCTGAGCACTTTGGGAGGCCCATGTGGGAGGATCACCTGAGCCCAGGAGTTTAAGACCAGCCTGGGCAACACAGTGAAACTCCACCTCAAAAAAAATAAACAAAAAACCTGGAGGTGAAATTGCATAAGACACATCAGAGAAGCTGTCCCCAACCTTTGTGGCAGCAGGGACCGGTTTCATGGAAGATGATTTTTCCACAGACTGGCAGTGGGGGTGGGGTGGGGTGCAGGGATGGTTTCAGGATGATTCAAGTGCATTACACTGATCGTGCACTTTATTTCTATTATTATTACATTGTAAGATATAATGAAATAATGACACGCGTCACCATAATGCAGAATCAGTGGGAGCCCTGAGCTTGGTTTCTGCAACTCGACGTCCATCTGGGGGTGATGGGTGGCAGTGGCTGATCCGACAGGAGGCGGAGCTCAGGGGTGACGCGAGCCATGGGGAGCGGCTGTAAATGCCGATGAAGCTTCGCTCCCCCACTCACGGCTGACCCGGTTCCTCACAGGCCACGGTTCCTCACGGGCCACGGTTCCTCACAGGCCACGGACCAGTACTGGTCCCCGGCCTGGGGATTGAGGACTGCAGCCTTAGGGAGATTGTGGAGGGATCTTGTTTTTCTTTCTCCTTTTGATTTTTCCCCAGAATTTCACAGTGGCACATGTCGTATACGTTAAGAGGAACTATTATAACAAGTTGATTAAGACAACAACAGCAACGAAAGAAGAGGTCAGGGCAGTGGTTCAGGAATCCGAGATTTGAGTTTCAGTGTTAAATCATCCATTTAATAACGGTGTAACCTGATTACGTTATTCAACTTCTCTACTCTTCAGTTTCTCTATTTGCAAAGTGAAGTTTGGGGCGAGACAGAATCCCTTTCGGCGCTCACATTCTAACGTTAAATCTACCTGCTCACAGAGCTTTCTGGCCCGTGTGCCCCGAACGTCAGCCTCTCCGGGCCTGGGGGTGATGACTCACAGGGAGGGGGAGGTTCTCTGTGTCATGGTGAACACAGAAGACCCGGCGGCCTGGGCATGGCTGAGCCTGGGTGTCCTCGGGGCCCCAGGAGGGCTGCACTGGCGCACGGGGTCCACAGTCCACTCCTGCTCGCACCTGCCTGCTGTCCTCCCTGAGAAAGGGGCCCTGGCGCCCTGTGGGTGCAAGAAATGGTGACAGTCCCCGCTCCAGTGGGACACATGGACACACAGAAGTATCTTATGAAATGGCTTAAATGAAGAAAAAAGCGGATCATCTCCTTTCTAAAGAAATACGCGATGACTTCTATTCTTCTTTGAGAAAGGCGAAGCGCTTTTAAAATCTGCAACGGATCAGCATAAATGGCGACAGGTGCTTGTGTTTCTCAGGGGACGAAAACAGCACAGTCCGGCAGGTTGACGCCTGAGCAGGGACGGCTGCACCCGAGCGCAGGGACCACCCGCACGTCCTGTTCCTTGCTGCGGACCCCACCGAGGCCACGCTTGGCGCTCGAGTCACGGAGGAATTTCCAAGCTCGGTCCCCTCGGGTGTATTTCAATGACGAGTCACATCACCAATCAAGTGCTGGGGCCCAGGGTGTTTGATGTATTTTTCGGACAATATTTAATACATAATTATGTTTATATCTGTCAAGACCACAGTGCCCCAAGTCAGAGCCCGTGACTTGCGTGGATCTACACCTGCCGGGAGTCTAGCATGGCCACAGTCAAGTGGGGTCCTTGGGGGACACTGTGGAGAGGGTGGAGGGACAGTCCCCTCGGAAGGGTCTGGGTGCCACCGCGGGAAGAGCAAGGGTCCTGACCTTTGTTCCCATACCACAGACACGGGACATTCAGAATGAGCCACCAAGGATGGTCGCAGCCACAGCCCACAGGACCTGACTGATGCCAACGTCACCGGCTTTGCTTCAGAGGACAGAACATCCGGCGTGGGGCCACATGGTGCAGGGACCACAGGGTCCCAGATCCGCTGTCTGCACCGTCCCCGCCTCCATCTCCACTGCTCGGATAACCCTGGGAAAGTGGTCTCTGGACCCCGAATGCTGCCCCACACGCAGACGGCCATGCAGTGCTGGTGGGTCGTCTGTGTGGTCCACGCCATGGTTCCCCTGTCCCTACATGGGGAGGAGGGCCCTGCAGACGGTCCCAGGAGAAGCGAGTTGTGTGTGTTGACACACAACATCAGACACTGCACAGGGTTTGCACATGTGTGCCCGATGGCGCTCACGCCGGCTCCGACAGCCACGTGCGGGCAGAGGTGCCGGGAGCAGAGCCAGGGCCGGCCTTGCGCGAACGGCACCCTCCGCCCCCACTTGCTCGGTCCAGCAGGAGGGAGGACAAGAGGAGAAGGATGACAACGTTTTTCCCTGGGAGAAATAAAGCGGAACTAACGTCAGAAACAAGGCTTTTGAGCAACCTACAGCTTTTATGCATTGAAAGCGTCCCTGTGTCCCGGGACTGAAATAATTAAGAATTGATTCGGTTTTATTATTGCTCTTCCAGCGCTGTGTTTGCGGCTAAGACCCAGCTCTTACAGAGAGCTACACGGGACGTGTGTTATTTACGTCAGCGCAGTTGCTAAACAGCCCATTAGCTGGGATTTAATTACTCCACGTTTGCTCCAAGAGTGTGTTCCGCGCACAGGGAATTCCCACGGCACTCGCGCAGCCCTGGCTGAAACAGGAAGCAGCTCCTGCGCAGGGCACACGTGTGGACAGCTCGGATCTGCGGGCGGCTTCTCGCCCCACCCCCAGAGCAGACGCTTTCCACAGCGAGGTCACCTTGCCGGGCTTCACAGCCCCTCCAAGGACATCCACGGCGAAGGTGCCACAGTGTTAGCTCCGGTCACAAACTGATTTTCACTCACCTTTCCAACTTAATAGCAGGGATTGCTGCATTGATCGAACTTACCTTCCATTATTAGATCCCATTTATGTGCTATTTGCCCTGATGAATTTCAAGCACTATTTTTTAAAACATGAAGACCATTCCCAGCAGATCTGCGTCCTCGTCGGTACGAGGCTGTCGGGGAGCAATGTGGCCTCCTTCTCTGCGGACTCAGCGCTTCCGCCGGCTCCCGCGCCGAGTCCTGGTCCTGCTCCCCAGCGGCCTGGGCCAGACTCCTGGGCTCGCGGCGTCCTCACTTCCATGGTGCTGGGCCAGCCACGGTCCAGCTGTGCACAGTAGGACCACCGGCCGTGCCTTGGAGACTCGGACACCGGACCCCATTCCTAGAGTCTGATCCATCGGCCTGGGCGGCCAGAAGGTCAAAGGTTGTCCTGGCGCATTCCCAAACGCAGCGAGAGCTAAGCCCCCGGCCTGGGTGGTCCCAGGGGTGTTGAGATTGGGCTTGGCCATAACTTCCTGGTATATGCCACCAAAAATATCACTCCAGTTAGTCAAGGCAGTAAAACCTGAGGACAATTTGGGTTTGAGGGACATTATTCAGTTGGGTTTAAGTGCTTGCCTCCCTAATTTGGTCACAACAGCCCAGCATAACCCTGCGCAGCCACAGTATAGGATGCAGAAGGACCCTCGAGTGCAGAAGTACAGAAGTACAGCCCAGAAGGACCCTCGAGTGCCTCTCGTGCCACCGAAACCAGAGCCGGCCTGGCTCTGACGTGGACACTTGTCCCACCAGGACCAGCCCGAGGCCAAACGATGGCGTTGACCGATTTTCCCGTTGCCCCTGGTGCCCGGGTTCTCCTCCTGCTGTTCCCCACATGTCCACGAACTGCCACCCGCTCCGTGCCACACGTGGAGCGGGTCACAGCCGCACTGCAGACCTGTGGTCCCCGGCCCTGGGACACATGGACCAGACCACAGAGCTCTGCCGCCCCCACCCCCATCCGTGTAAGGACTGTCATCCATGAAACCCATCCCTGGTGCCAAAAAGGTTAGGGACCGTTGCTGCTTCAGACGATTCTCCCCTTGCCCCAGTTTCTCTCCCACACCACGGGTCTTCAGCTGGTGAGCGCCGGTTCCCCGTAGGTATTCATGATGGGATCTACCTCCAAGGAGGACTTCGAGAGTGGATGCTGGTGCCACGGTGGGACTTGGGGGAGAGGCGCAGGCCAGGACCGGTCATGGCCGAGCTGGGGCACGCGGCCGCTTCCCCTGCAAGTGACAGGAACTCATCCACCAGGGATCCCAGGAGTCTCCTCCTGACACCCGGAAGGTGACACCCTCCATCGAGGGCAGGTGAGGACAGGCAAGGAGGTGGACTGTGGAGGGGGAGAGCCGCATGTTCTGCGAGGGCCCACGCGGAGCTGAGCACGTTCTCACTAAGCCCTCGTGTGTGCGCAGGAGCACCGACGTCCCATCAACGTCAAGACAAACCGCCTCGAATTTCAATGTCTCTGAAACCAAGACGCCTCTCACAAACAATGGCAAGACCGTGCACCTGGGGATCATTTTCTCTCCTGGTGGCACATAAAGGGACGGGCCCTCACAAGGCCCGGGCTTGGCCTGGGGGGATGGCGGTGTTCCCCAACATTCGCAGCGAGGAGACTGCGTCTTGGGCAGTTACACGACTTTCCCAACCCCACGCGGCTGAGTGGTGAAGCCGACGTTCAGACCCACCTCAGCCCTGACGGAAAGTTCTGGTTTTGTCCGCAAACTTGCATGGCTCTGGGCACCGCCCAAACCGCACCTCCGGCCACTCTGCCCCGGCTCCGCAGGCCGGGCCCTGTGGGCTGGGGCTAGGGAGGGTCAGTACCCCAAGGTTTCCAGCTCTCAGAAAGACAGGTTTATCCTCATCCTCACGTGTTCTCCTTCCTCTTTCCGGAAACTCTGATCATGCTCTGTCTCGCACTCACTCTGCATTCTGATGCCTAAATAAAATTACAAGTCTTATTTTGTGACTTTCTGGAGAATTGTATGGCTTTAAAAACAAGAGTCCCCTAATTACCAAAGAGCCACCCCATAAGTACGTTTTCCAAAATGCCCCCAAAGGAATATGGAAAACCCACTCCTCCTCCGGGACCTCCAGAGCCACGGAACAGCTCCCCTGTGCCCAGCCCTGTGGTACCGGGGCCAGCTTCCCGCGGGCCGTGACGGGGACGTCACAGACGCGGAAACAGACGCACCGAGTGTAGCTCACAGGCGGGGCCGGGAGAGCTGCAGCATCCAGTTCCAGATACCCTTCCCGCTGCCTCTCGCCGAGAAGACAGAGCTCAGGGGGTCTGCAGAATCTTTGGGAATTACTCTTAAAACACGTCATCCACGAGGCAGCACTTGATGGCCCTGGCCAGCCTGCCTTCCTGTGAGAGAAAAGGTCTCCCGTTCTGTTCCCTGAAACTCCGCCTTTCCCTTCTGATCATCACCATCATCACCACCATCATCACCATCATCATCATTATCACCTTCACCACCATCACCACCATTATCACCATCATCTTCACCATCCCCATCATCTTCATCATCATCATCACCATCATCTTCACCATCACCATCATCTTCACCATCATTACCACCATCATCTTTATCACCTTCATCACCATTTTTGAAAAGAACTGAATTCTAAAAAGTCCTGAGTTCGACTGTGCATTAGTTTTCCATGGCTGCCGCTATGACAAATTGCTGCACACGTGTGTTTTAGAACAACACAAACTTGTCCGGTAGGTCAGACGTCCACACGAGTCCTGCATGGCTGGGTCGAGGTGCTGGCGGGGCTTCCCTCTTTCTGGAGGCTCCAGGAAGAACCACGTCCTGCCTTTCCAGCCTCTGGGGACTGCCACACTCGTGGACTCACGGCCCCTCCCTCCACCCTCAGAGCAGCGAGCTGCCCTCTCTTGCCTTCCTCCTGCCATCACGGCTGCTCTTCCTCTCACGGTTTCATGGGTCTCTACAGATGATCGCCCCAGCTCAGAGGCAGAGTCCCTGGGCCACGTCAGGCCCAGACACATTCATGGGTTCTAGGGATGGGGACGAGGACACCTGGGCTGGGGAGCAGCACCCTGTTGACCATGCAGTGAGAGGGGGGCATGTGTGACCAGGGCCTGCGCCTCACTCCTGGGCACTCCGGTGTCTGAGTCCTTCCAACGGTGAGGTCAGGGCACAACGCAATACCCTCCCGTCTGTGCAGCCACAGAGGAATGGAGTGTGTGCGGCCACACAGTCTGTCTACAAAGTGTTACCAGAGGGTGTCACTGTCCAGGGCACGGAGAGAACACAGCGAACCGCATGTGACCAGAAATGGCAGTGACCTGCAGAGCGTGGGGTCCTCTTCCTTCTGTCCCCACTGCCCCGAGGGGCCACAGTCACTAGCAGCTCGGGCTCTCCTCAGGACACAGAAGCACAAGCTGGTGGGAGCATGGGCGTCAGGGCGGGTGTTGTCAGGGCAGGTGTCAGGGCGGGCGTCAGGGCGGGTGTTGTCAGGGCGGGTATCGTCAGGGCAGGTGTCAGGGCGGGTGTCAGGGAGGGTGTTGTCAGGGCGGGTGTCAGGGCAGGTGTCAGGGAGGGTGTTGTCAGGGCGGGTATCAGGGCAGGTGTCAGGGAGGGTGTTGTCAGGGCGGGTATCCGGGCAGGTGTCGTTAGGGCAGGTATCGTCAGGGCAGGTGTCAGGGTACATACTCCTCCTTCAGGAGGAGTCACTGAAATCTGCCCCATCCCGCTCAGGGGAATGGGGCTCGTCTGTTTCAAAAGTTACCAACTTGTACACATTACAGACGTGTAGTTACCATGTGATAATGGCACCCAGTAAAGCCGTGAAGATGGAAAACAGGAAGTGAAAGGGCAGAGGACAAAACTGAGGGCAGCGGCTGCTGGGCCCCTGTGGGGGAGACAGCTCTATTCTCCCTTTGGGTCAATCAGGGAAAACAAAGACTGATCCTGGGAGAGGGGCTGGGGCCACCACAGAGCTACAGAGCCCAGGTGGGGTTCACCCACGTGCATTTCTCCTCCCATGACGAGCAGCGTGAGCAGCTCTAACGCAGTATCATTCGGAGAGCGTGTGTTTGATACACTCTGGCACGAGGGCTTTGTTCTTCACCGTCTTCCCATTTCTCCACTGGGCTCTTTGGGGCTGGACGTTTTCCCAGCAGCCCCCATGGTAGTAAGTCATCACCAGGGAGGGCTCGCTATGCCACGACTGCTCATGGGCTGCCCCCAAGATTCCACGTTGAGAGCATCTGCGTGGCGCTGTGTGTCTCTGCAGCAGCTCTGCACACCTTACATCATCTGCTGCAGGTCACCTGTCAGAAGCAGGTATCGTGGGTCCCGCCTGCTCTCCAGACCCGGGGCTGCTCTCTCTAAGCGCTGGAGCTTCTCTGGGCGGCTCACACGTGGTTCATGCGCACCGGCCCCGGCAGCTCTGGGCAGTACCCTGTAGTGCCATGTGGATTTTTCCCAGCAAGAGGGGGCGCAGGCTCGCCATGCTAAGTGAAGAGTGCCTATAGCCTCACAGCAGTCTGTTGGGGTGTATTTTCCTGCAAAATGAGTTGTGAAAAAAAGCTCAAGGGCTCCTGGGTTTCGGGACTGCGTATCTGGACGCGGACCAGCGCCGCTCTCTGTCCAGAGGGGTGGACGGGCCTCGGGAAGGCCGGTGGCTCGTGGGAGCTCACTGGGCAGGCGCAGGCTGGGGTGAGGTCTCCCGGCCTGAGAGCCTGAGTCCCCGCTGTGTCTCTCCAGTGCGTCCTCGAGGAGGAAGACTCCAGCCCGAGTGTCCGTGACCCAGGACACAGCCTAGAGGGCTCTGTTTGTCCAAGTGAATCCCTGATGTCATGTCACTGTCTTACTGCCATGAACGCGGCAAGGAGGATGAGGGGAAAGAGCGAGAAGAACAAACACCAGGCGGATCCTCGTCACGTGGACTCGTGGCAGCCATTTCAGGTCCCCTGCAGGGCTGGAGCAAGGGAGGTGCCACTCCGTCTGGTGCCCGTGAGCCATGGCGGTGGCCGCTCTCTGCTGGCTCAGTGGAAGCGGCCGGGGAGGCAGTAAGAGACTCGCTTGTCCATGTAGCCACAAAACGAATTCCTTCTTAGATTTATACTTGCTTGAGTTTTTAAATCCAGGCTAAACTGTGCTCCCTCACAGGAAGCTGCCTGTGAAAGTTTAACATCTTGCATAATTTTTGGCATCAATGTTTCTAGTTTCCAAACATCCTGGGCTGGTCTCGGGGCTTCCGCACTTCTAATTTCCGAAATGAAATCGTGATGAGAAAGGTCTGGGTGGGGAGGAGGGAAGCGGAGGCTTTTGGGTTCCATCAAGACCTCCCTGGCCAATGCCTGAGGTGGTAACCATGGAAACACCAGGAGAGAGGCGTAGGGGAGGGGCTGCCCAGGCTCCGGTTGGGAGGAGGACAGAGGCGGGTCCCTGCAGGTGCCTCGGCCAGGCCAGTCACTTTAGAGGGACTGGGCTGCAGGTGGCAGTGAGACACCCAAATAGCAAAGTCCCTGAAGGCCAGAGACGGTCCAGGGGGAGAGCCCCAGCCCCCTTGGAGAGAGAGCAGGGGAGGAACTCAGGGCCTGGGGGACCCTGAGCAGATGAAGGGGCTCTGCCAGGGCTTATCTTGTTAGTGTGGGCGTTTCCTCCAGAAAGGGACCACACTGCTCACCTTGGGCCCATCCCCAAGTGTCCAACACACAGCCTTGTACATAATACATATTTATCCTTAACATTTTTGGGGATGAATAAATGAATTTTTGAAGCATCGGCCCCTCACAAAGAAAAAAGTTTAAGTTTTTGTTTCTGTAACCCGCCCTGAATCCAGACTTGATGACTTCTGAGGCAGCGTGACTGGGAAACCCGGCGCGGGCAGCAGTGTCTGGACGCTCCCCGGAGCTCGGCGTGAGCAGACACCCGAGCGGAGACGCTGGAGCTCTTGTTGTAATGAGCAAAGAACTCCGAGTTTCCAGCGCCACTTGGAAGTAATGGCCTAATCATTATTAATTCCTTTGGTATTTCCTATGATAACGTTAATCACGGCAAGCTCATCTGATGCAAATGGAAACCAGGGGTGCTCCTAGAACCTTCCACGCAGCTCGGCATTAATTAACTGGAGCATCGTGTAAAACCGTCGCCCTGTTTTACGATTAAGTGCACTTCTCGCACACTTTGATTAAGACACAAATCCCGAGCCAGTAAAGAAAAAGAGTAGGAAGGAAAGGGAAGAGCCCATCTCACTGGGCTGCAGTAATGAAAGCATCGGCACGGAAACGGGCCCCACTGCCGGGGGCGACGGCAGCGCCTACTCGACGTGGAGGAGAAAGAACTCCTCAGGGAGGGTGTGGCTGAGGATACCTTCTCTGCACCTTAACTTATTAACTGCACATGTACAGAAGCGATTTTAAAATGTGTATTAAACACCTCAGTGAAGGAAAAGAGAATGATTTGCGAAGATATATGCTCCGTGTACGTGAACGGGAAATACAAGGGCAGAGATTTATGTGCAAACTCATATCCAGCTACGGAAACACCTTTGTTACCACTGAAGGCAAATGCTCCCATTTCTGGAGGGTGAATTTCACCCGCCTCTTCTAGCAGATAATTTTTCTCCCCAGTGATTGGCATTTGGGTATCAAGAAAGAAGAAAAGCAAGTGTTTCACAAGACTTCACAGCTCAGAAGTGTAACAGGCGTTCGTTAGAGCAGGTTCCCAAGGTGGCCTGCCCACGTCCCCATGAAAACCACGTCAGAAGTCATGTCAACCGCTCCCTGTCTCTCCCTCTGGCTCCAACGCACATCTCTGCGGGGCTGAGAGACACCTGAAGAGGCACCTGGACCGCAGCACACGGGCCTCGGATCTCGAAGGGGGAAACCAGAGCACACGGCTGAGCGTCAAGTCGCCGACTGACATATACTTGGGACAAGAGGAAGCTGACGTTGCACAGACAGATGTGGCCGTGGCCCCTCAAGGGAGGAAACCGCTGGAACTCCAGCTGTGGGGTGAGCCCCGGCCAGCAGCACCCGCAGGCAAGCAGGACCTCCCTCCCGGCCAGGGCGAGCGTCAGCCTGCGAGGTCCAGGCCCAAGGCGACCTCCCTCCCCGGAGCAGAGCGGAGATGAGCTCGGTACCTGTGACTTCAGCTTCAGGGCAGGCAGCCTGCTCCACCTGCGTTTGGTGAGCGGGGTGCTACGACAGGCAAGCATTCAGAGGCCTGACAGACTCACAGAAAACCCACAGATGTAGATAACAGACGGTGCTGGGGCGGGTGGCGGCAGGGTGAGAACGACAGACGTGCTCTTTTCATGTCTGAACGTCCACACGGCTACAGGTTTCTGGCCTCCTTTTCCCAGCTGGAGAGAAACTGATTTCCAGGATTCACGCACACCATTTACAACACTTTATAAGACAATCAGAGGCTTTATAGAGAAGACGTGAGAGGGCCACAGGCGCTGGCCACGTGAGGCCTGATTTGTTCTACGACCAACAACTGTTTAAACAGCAGGTGAGCAGGGGAGGCCCCACATGGTCTCCCCGAGTCACGAAGCTCCCCTCGAACACCAAAGGATGGACTTTCGGGCAACGGGCAAGATATCGGTTTATAAGATATAAAGTATTGTCGAAAGATTTTTAAAATCCATATTTACTTTTTCTAAAGCAATGTAAAATTTTAAAAGAGAGAAAAGAAAAGCAACAAAGGCGAAACAGACACGCTTTAAAGTGACCGAGCAGGCGGGAAGCAGCCCTTCAGCGTCGCGACCTTTGAGGAAGGACTGCAAACGCGTTTCCGTGTGGGTGTCGGCAGCTACGCTCAGAGCCTCTGGTGAGTTTCCACCAGACCCAACACCGAACGCCATGTCTGTGACTGGCTCTGTCTGACCATGGGCTACAGTGGCGCACGTGGCCAGGTGCCACCAGGGTCCCACCACTGGTCGGCCCGGACACTGTGGGCGCGCCTCTTGCGGATGCGTGGGGTCAGCGGCCCATTCCAGGAAGGGACGCACGGCGACCCGGCTCACATTCAGACTACCTGCAGCACGGCGTGTCTCATTCTGCCTGGTGAGGGCGCCGAGCAGGAGGGGCCCAGGCAGGCGTCTGCCATCTGCTGGCGTCCCCTACGGCGCCCAGGATCCAGGCTGACCTGCGGCGGGCGTCCAGAGGTCCACTTTGAGAAGGTGAAACCAGAGTGAGGAATTAAGAATACAGCCCTCAATGAGCAGCCAGAGCGACCCGCGGTCCCCGGTCAGCACTGCGTCATGGGGGGGTTCCTCTCTCGGCCCCCATCTGGGCATTTCCAGTTTTGGCGTCTGGGATGCGGATCTGGATGGGACACCTCGGCCTTAGTGGGCCGTGGGCCAGGAGACGGAGAGGGCGGGGGCTGGGTGGACTGAGCTTTGCCAGGAGATGCAGAGATGCCCGAAACGGGACTGCAGACGTCGGCCAGGGAGGGCTCTGCCCAGCTCCTGCCAGGAGGGACAGGCAGGCGCAGGCAGGGCGCTGCAGGTGTGGCGTGGAGCCGTGTGGAGTGCCGCGTCCGTGTGTGCTCCCCGCTCGCACTCAGGTGCACGGCTGGGGTGAGCAGAGGGGTGAGGAGTGACCCAGCACTCCCCAGGCCTCACCCGAAAGGCTTCCTGACGGCAGGAGCTCGACGCGCCTGCGCTCCCAGGCCGGGCCCTGCGCGGAAGCCCGCTCCCCCAGCCCCACCCCCACCCTCCTCCTCCAGGACCTGGACCTCCGTGTCCTGGGACCCGCTCGTGGCCACCTCCTCCTGCTGACGTCACGGCCACGCACTCACGCACCATGATCTCGACCCTGGCCCCGCACTCACTCCACGTCCCAGCCCAGCACCATCTGACCGTGAGCAGGTACCAGCCTGTCTCCTACGTCTGAGCACGTCCCAGCTCCAAATCCCCTAGCCCCAACCCTGTGACAGCCGTGTAGGTCGCCGCGGAGTCCCCAGGATGCACGGTGCCACCTCCCTTCCTAACACGGCAGTCACCTGAAGTCTAAGCCTGTTTTCTAATGTGCATCCCACAGGTCACGGCTGTCTGACAAAGGCCGTCACGTGGTTCTGTGCTTGGTGTGGTTAGTCCCTGTCACCTGCTCTGCTAGCCTCCACAGGCGGTCGGTGTCCCAGCCCCAGGAAAGCCACACACTAGTGTCTTTCCCATCACTGTGCTGTCTGACTCCCCCCCAGGAGCCTACTGCACGCGGGCGCTGGGGTGCTGAGATCCCAGCGTGGCTCCTGTCTGCGGAGCTCGCAGACCCGCCCAGGGCCCAGCAGGGCCACCCCAGCAGACAGCACCAGGAGCCAGAGAAAGGCGCTCCGGTGAGGCCACGTCTGGGCCGCGGTGCGACCATGTGCTCCACGCATCGGAGGGAAGGAACCACGGTCTGAGGGACGGCAGTTGCAGCTGGAGACACGCACAGTCCGGAGCCCCTCACCCTGACGTGGGGGTCCTTCTCTGGCTGAGCTGCTCATCTGAGTCCTCGCACAGTAAGGTGCATGGAGGCAAAGCCCCACGGCACGGGAGTCTACGGAATGCGCCTCGGCCAGAGATCAGCGTGGCACACCACCGGTTCTAGCGCCTTATTAGTGACGGATCTTCCCAGAGAGAGCTCTGATCTTACTCCGCCTATCGAAGACAGCGGTGGTTCAAACAGTGTGAAGTGCTCAGCCTGGTGGCCGCGCTCCAACGACGGCCATACCCTGACGGCATCCACACCCCCATGGCGCCCACGCCCTGACAACACCCACACCTTGACAGCGCCCACGCCCCCACAGCGCCCACGCCCCACA
>VBSM01000865.1:602689-636073 GCA_008086735.1 Cheirogaleus medius | reverse complement strand
GATACCTGGAGACACGACTGACCGATGTCCACTGAGTCTGACCTCCTACACTGCATCAGTGATACCTGGAGACACGACTGACCACTGTCCACTGAGTCTGACCTCCCACACTGCATCCGTGATACCTGGAGACACGACTGACCACTGGCCACTGAGTCTGACCTCCCATACTGCATCAGTGATACCTGGAGACACGACTGACCACTGTCCACTGAGTCTGACCTCCCACACTGCATCTGTGATACCTGGAGAGAGACCTCCCTGCTCTTACTGCAGAAAGGCTTTTTCTACACCAACGTCCTTTGAGTAAACAGGCTTTTTCTTTGAGCATGATCTCCGAGTTTATAAGAGCCCACGCATTTCTCAGTCTTACACAAATTCAGAGGAGGGAATGACATACCGTGGAATGATTCAGAACCACTTAGATAGTGTTTGTGGATGAGAAATGGAGACAGTCTCTGTGGTGTTGATAAATCTCTTCCAGCACAGATGAAACTCACTTCAATAAAACCAACAAATATATTGAAGCATGTGACTCCAATCATTGATAAAATAGGATAAACAACAATTTCTTTTCCTGTTTAAAAGGAACTTTTCCCTTTGAGCCAATTTAACCAGGGAGCTCTTTCAGTTTCTTCTTCTTCTTTTTGTTTTTTATAATTGAGTATCCCTGATTTTTAAAGAATAACTCAGAATACGTAATGATTTGAAGATTTCAATGCACCAGGACAGTGTTGGCTCACAACTCGTCAGGACCTGCTCTGCCACACAAAGCTCGGCTTGCTCTGACGTCACCTCTGGTGTCCCAGGCGCTCCATCTCCACGGTAACTAATCAGCAGCACTTTCAGATGGCAGAAGCTGCAGTCTGGAGACCTCAAGTTAACATAACTCTGCAACCCCAACAAATAAAGTGATTATTCGAGGGTTTTCACAGCAACACTCTCCAATTGTGGACCCTGTGCGGAGCAGCACCTGGGGCTGTTAGGATGCAGATTCCGGCCACCAGGTCTGCGGTATCAGGAGAGCGGTGGGGACACGGCTGCTGTCCCAGCACAGCCCCAGCGACTCTGGCCAAAACCCGAAACCGCCACTTTAAAGGACGCCCAACCTTCCCTGGGCACCCAGCCACATAGCCCCAGGCACGAACCTCCCCCGCAGCGATGGCTCGGGGACAGCCAGCCTGCGCACCTCTGAGAGACACGCAGCTCCTGTGTGTGTACACGTATATACACGTGCCCACTGCACATGCGTGCCTGAGACAGAGTGCTGGCTGAACTAGCCTCTCTGGTCACTGTGCCATGTCGTGTCATTCTTCCCGTGGTTGCTGGCCACGGTGAGCTTCGTGGCTGGTCCTGCGTGGAAACTGGACGTGACCAAGTCCGTCAACTCAGGTGTGGGTGTGGCCTGTGGGCAAACCACGCTGATGTCTGCACACACGGGTGGTTTTCTGGGTTGCTCTGAAGCAGTGACACCAGGTGTCCACAAGCCTCACGTGGCAGCACTGACGAGGCGCCACGTGCACCGTGAGGGGAGTTGTTTCTTCCTGATGCACGGCAGGGCCCTGTGAGATGAGAAAATGTAGCCTGTCCACACGCACTGCGCGGTCAAGTGCTGAGGAAGAAAGGTAACCTCTTATGATCTGTGGACAGAGCCGTAAGCTCGTATCTTCTCATTACTTAGAAGGTGTTCTGGTGATGACGCCTTTGTCTAGAAAGTGTCACCTGCCTGTGAGCACTCCTCGAGCCACCCTGCCGTGCCAAGCTCCACCCAAACTGGAGCGCCCAGCTCTGGCTGGAGGCCTTGAATCCAGGCCCGGTGCAAACGCCAGGGGCCCTACAGCGGCCGAGGCAACTGGTCCTTGGGGGCTGTTTCTGAGATCCTGCCCCTTCGTGTTGCTGACTCTTGGTCTAGTTCCCTGGTACAAGGCCGTCCTAGTGTGGTGACCACGTGGTGCCCACGTGGTTCTGTCTGCTCACCCCTCTCCTCGCACTCAGAGCATCCTGACTGCCGGCCCCCACTCCTCACGCCAGTCCTAGCAGGACCCCTGGCCTTCCCAGCAGGGCAGCGTGGCCTCCCACTGCCCCGTCCGGCCTCCTGCCCCTGGTCCCACACCTGGGACCCTGCGGCCCCTCCACCCAGGCGCTCGCCCACGCTCCACGCTGCCCACCCAGCACTGCCCGGGCTGAGAGCCCACCCTTCCTGGCCCTTACCTAACCCCACCCCCCTGCACAGCACCCTTCGCTGTGAGCCTGCACGGACGACCGTCTCCTGCAGTGCGTGACCCTTCCACACTCTGGGAATGTGGGCCATGTGCACCCCACACGCCCTCCACACGGGTGATGCAAAAGGCTTGGTCCATTCTGCAGGAAAAGCTCACGTCTGAAGGAAACCAAACAACCTAATGTCAACCAAGCACTCTTCCCTTGCAGCAAGAGCAGAAGCTGTCTCATTACAGAGCAATTTACGGGTCTAAGCCAGAGAGGCCAAGGGGGCCACTTCTATCCCGAGAGTTTTACCGTGTTTGCCTGTCAACGCCCACACGGGGTGGAGGCTGCTCCTCGTGGGTGGGGCGCCCACACAGACAGTTTCTACGGAGAGCAGCAGCCAGACAGCAGCGAGAGCCCAAGGTGACCTCATTACCAGAATTTGTTCTAGTTGTCATCAGACATATCACACAGTGTCACTCAAGATGGCGAAGAAATAAGAGATGCTGGCACGTCGGGCCAGTGGCTGGGGATGAGACACCCAGCTGCGGTGGGATCCGAGTATTAGCACGCACGATCCCGTCACCCCCAGTATATCACTGCGGTGTCTGTGGCGATCCCCTCTCCTGCTCTGTCTGGTTTCTCCCTGTATGAGACACACGTGTGTCTTCCATGAATCGCACAGGCAGCGCTGTTTTGAGCAAGCTCCCGAGACAGGGGCGGGTGGGAGCCCTTGTCGGGCAGCCCTGCGTCGGCCGGCTGATACTTGCGCGCTCCTGACCTCACCCGGAAAGCACCGCGAAGACACGGCCCCGTCTGAGGGACTCGGAGCAGCGGCGCGGCAGTGTCTCCCAGCGCAGACAGGAGCAAGGCCAGGGCATGGCATATGCGCCCCTAGTCCCAGACGGGGTCTCGACCCGCAGGCTCTCAGCCCCCGGGGTCTGCAGCACAGTCGAACTCGAAGGTCGAAGGGCGTTACCTCCCGCACAGGGGCCTTGCCCAGGCGAGACCTGCAGGGCGGTGGGTCTGCCTGGTCCCACGTTGAGTTCCACGTCTAGACACGAAGTGGCCGGGGTGGGGGCGTGGGAGGGCAGCCCTCTGGCTTTGCTCAGACTCAGGAAGCGTTTGGAAGAGCCGTGCCGAAGCTCGACATGACAGTCATCTCGCCAGCGTGGGAGCCACCGTCACAGGGTGGGGGACTGAGAGCATTTATTCTGCCGGAAGAACGATGTTCACACCGTAGAAGCTGTTTCCCGACCCCGCCAATCCCCCCATGCCTACTGCGACCTCCCTGATGCGCCGGGATCGGAGCAGCCCTCCCCCACCCCGCCGGGCTCTGGCTCCTCCCTCCCCGCTGGCTTCTCTCAAGCCAGGGCCAAACTGGCTACTGAGAAGGAGGGCAGGGTGGCATTCTTGACCTTTCCTGAGCTGCCTCTAGGTGTCGAGTGATGCACCTGCTGCACCTGGAAGCCGCTGCTGGGCGGGGCTGTGGCTCCGCCCCCCCCCCACTCACCCGTCCTTCCTTCTCCCTCGGGGCCTGGGCTTCGGCTGCTCTCACCTCACGACTCACAACACGGATGTCATCGCCTGCTGCTGACGTGTCACGTCTCCCACAGAGGCTGTGCGCCAACAGGGCAGGGACGGCAACGTCACCACAGTGCGAAGCCAGGTCCATGCGGTGCCTGGCATGCACTGGCGGTATTTCTGGATGAGTGAACGGTGAACACGCACAGCTCCTGCCCGCCGCCTGTCAAAGTTGCCCCGGCTGTGGAACCCCGGTGCTCTGGCTCCTGGGGTTGAAATGACCCGTGGGCCACATTGCTGTGGCTATTCCACCGCCCACGTGGGCTTGTGTGGAAGCCTAGGGTAGAGACACGCACACGGCACCCACACTGCTCAGCACAGCTGTGGGCGTGTGGTCTGCGTGGCACTGGGGAGGGAGGGACACCCACAGGCCGGGCCAGTGCTGGGTCTCCCACACCTGCCTCACACGGGGGTGCTCCGTGCAGTGTCTCTCTCCCCCCACCCAATTGCCACGATGTCACAACACACACCAAGACCATGAGCCCACCCTCCCAGGAAGCACCCCCAGCTCCTCCATGGCGGGTCTCCTAGTGGCCGGGCTCAGCTAAAGTCTGTCAAACGCAGAGACGTTCTGTGTCCCTTCTTTGGCAGTGAACATCGTTTTCTTCCAAAGAACAAAGTCGAATCTGTAATTCTCCACCAGACTCGCGCCCATCCCTCTGTGAAGAAAACGCAAGTTGCTCTTCTGCACTCAGAGCGCCCAGGGAGGAAAACCAGGCGAGGTGCCCCTGCGGGGACCGCCGATTCCTGTGACCCAGAGCCCAGGGACAGAGGATAATTCAGGAACACTGCCTGGGAGAGCCAAGCACAGTGAGTGCAACACACCTTGGAACTGACCCACGGCCGCGGCGCGGTCGTTGCCCCATGAGGCGAAGCTGCTGAGTGGCCCAGAGCACAGTGTGAGGGCGGCTGGCACCCGAGGGTGTCGGGGATACCAGGCAGGGACCGGCCCCAGCACCACGCTTGGGGGCAGGGTGGGGACTTGGAGTCCGGGAGGGAGTTGGTGTCCTCCTTCCCTTGGAGCACAGGGCACAGCCTCCACCCTCAGCCCAGCCCTGGGCAGAGAGCATGGAGCAGGTGCGAGTTGGGAGTTCTGAGCAGGGTGTGGCCTCTTGAACCGCAGGCAGCGGGAACCAGGCTCTGGGCACGCGCTCCACAGCCGGGAGCAGACCTGCCAGCAGCACAGAGCGTGGACTTGTGGTCCCAGTGTTTGTGGGATCTCCATGAGTCTAGTTTCATTAACGCAAACACCCTAACATAAGAGTGAACACGTGGATAAAAGACCCTTTGCCTCTCCCGCTCAGAAGCACGGGAAATATCTTCTGTGGCACAGGCAGCCCACCCAGAAGGGGGCAAACAGGGCCATCCTCATGCAGGGGTGCGGGGGTGCCTGTGCCTGGACGCCCTGTCATGCTGGGGGCTCCATTACGGGGCGTAGCCGCCCCCTGCAGGCGCATCTCGGGGTCATCGCGGGTGGCTGGCTCCTGCGGGGCCCCATGGCCCCTTCCCATTTCTGATCGCTCAAACTCATTTCCCGCAGCATATTATGGGCGGCTCGAAAGATTTTCTATCAAAACATAAATAGATTTGGATTCCTCTGAAGAGCAGGTTTCTGATATCGGAGTGTACTGGTCCGTGTTCACATTAAGTCCAAGGACGAAATACGAAAAGAGTTGTTTTTCCCTAGGTGGCATGACTTTATGAAATTAAAGAGAAATTAGTATCGAAGCAGCTCCGAGCATCTGGAAGAAAAGACCCTACAAGCTACACGTGCATCCTTGTACTTGGTCGGGGCCGGAGCACACTGCCGGGGCCGACGCTTCTTCCTTTGGGAGGTAATTTCCACGACGCGGCCAGGCCCAGAGCGATGCTAAACAGAGAACCACGGCCTCCAAAGAAACACCCAGAATGCTCAGGAAAGACGCAGCCCTAATCGCCCGCCAGCCGTGACACTCGTCCTGCCGGGACACAGTAGAGGGGAAGATGGATGGAGGCGCAGAGAGGACTGAAGGACACGAGAGTCACCTGGGCTGCCAGCAAGAGGGCCCAAGAGCCCTCCCTTCACGGCCAGGACGGCGGAGCCTGGACCCCCAAGATCAGATCTGAGACTGGCGTCGCCTTACCAGTGGGAAGGACTCCCCAGAGGGGATCGGGGTGAGCAAGTGGGTCTGAAGACCACACCCAAAGCACCTGTGGCCCATGATGACAACCCAGGGGTTGGTGACCTTCCAGGTGCCAAGTGTGCTCGGGTCTCCCGGCATCAGCATCTGTCCTCACGGCTTAATTCCAAAATGCGTAGCTGCAGCTTGCACGGTCAGCTGTGACGTGAAGGACTGTCCGGCTTGCTGTGTCAGTGAGCAGTAAGGTGGGTGTCCAGACCTAACGCATCGTGTTGTTTTCATCCTCTTTAAACATTTCCAGCAGCAGGACTTCCTACAGCCCCTAACAATGTCCTGCTTCTGGAGCAAAAAGTCTTGACGGCTCTGGGGCCAGCGACCCGTCCGAGCCTGGTAAGCCGAGTTGCTGGCCGCAGCTGCAGCCGCCAGCTCTCCAGGAAGCAAAGTGAACCTTCCTAACACTTGTTCTTAAAATTCACAGAACACAAAGCAACCAGCAGAAACTGCCGAGACCTCTTAGGGAGGAGAACTCAGATGAGGAACAAGTGAGAGGGGATCCCATGGGCTTCCCACAACCCTGGGGGGGGGGCGGCGCCTCGGCCTGACCCCAGATGTGGCCTCAGACTGATTACGTCACCCCCAGCACACGAGTCCTTGTTCTTAAAACTGAAGGTCGTGTTCCCAGCCTAAAAAATGCTGCATGGTATATCATGGTCTCTGCCCGGATGTGTTCTCATGTGACTCTCCGGAAGCCTGCCCGGGACTCGGGAACAGACCTGACCGCCCGGCTGTGCTTGGGGGGCAAATTGCCAGTCCCAGCCACTAGCATTCGTCAAACACCCCAAGGCTGGGACCGTGGGTCCGAGCTCCCAGAGTCAGCACCCAGTGTCAGGGCAGAACACTGCCCGGCGGCTTCCCGGCCCCAGGGTGGCAGGGGCAGCCCCCTGTGCCTGTCCTGACGGCCACACCTGGCTCGTGGCTCCACTTCCCACCTGAGGAGAGAATTTACCTGAGCAGAAGGGAGAACCCTCTGCACGACTTCTGTGGTGACTCAAGTTTAAAGAAAAATAATTTTTAAAAATAGACTACCCTTCAGAAACATGATTAAGACTAGCCTTCGGTTTGATCAGATTGCTTTGCTAAGGGCTTTTGTCTTTCCCCAGTAAGTGTGTGGGGAATTTTAACATCTCACTTCCTCACGGCCCCTCCTTCCTCCCACGGCTGAGCAGGCCCAGCACAGGGGCTCCAGCCACCCACGTGGCCAGCACAGCTGCCATACCTGTACCTGCTGCACCTGCCCCTGCCCCACCTGCCCCACCTGCCCTGCCTGCCTCACCTATTCCACCTGCCGCACCTGCCATATCTGCACCTGCTGTACCTGCACCTGCCCCACCTGCCCTGCCTGCCGCACCTATTCCACCTGCCACACTTGTCATAAATGCACCTGCTGCACTTGTACCTGTCCCACCTGCTGCACCTGCCCCACCTGGCCCTCCACACTTGTCAGGCGATGGACAGGTTCGCTCCGCTGGTGTGGACACACCCTTACCCCAAAACAGGGATAGGGGATATTTTGTGGGGAATTTTTTCTTTCTTTTTTCAAAGGATTTGTTGCTCCTGGAAATAATTTGTACTTGCATACAAAAAAGTCATTTTGCTTTAAATCCAGTGGTAATAAATGGATCTTGGGGTGGCCTACCTGCTCCTGGGTCCCACAGGGGGACCCATCTCCCTGGGCCTGGTCAGGGCCCCCAAGAAGGCACAGCACTAGGTGCCACAGCTCCGTGGAGGGGGCCGGCCAGACCTGGTCCAGCCGGGGCTCAGGAACCCCCTGCCAGCAGTTTCGCGGGAAGCCCACGGACAGTGGCCCTGACGTGCAGCCTCTCTGCTCTCCACGGATCCCCTCTCAGCACCCGCAGCCCCCGCCCCCTCCTGCCGTCCACACAAGCTCTCCGTGGCGAGAAGGCCCACGGGAAGGCCGCAGGAAGGCACCCTCGCAGAGGGGAAGGGAGCTGAGTGCAGTGCCTGGATCCGCCCTCACGTGTTGAACACGCAGCCTGACGTCCCCAAACCGGAACTTCACCAGGAGACAGAGCACACAGGAGACCCCGCAAACCGCAGGGACGACACAAAGTCCACCCTTTGCGCAGACGGAGGTGGCCAGGGCGGCGTTGCTCACAGACCCTGGAGCCTCCTGCCCTGCGAGGTGCCCGGACCAGCCCGGCCCAGGCCGGAGACGAGTCGGGTCGGCAGGAGGGTCTGGGAGCCCCGGCTCCGTCTGGCTTCAGCTTTCGAAGTCTCAGACTTCGACCTCGTCTTTGTTTTAATTAACTGCCTGGCCGAATAATTAACTCGTCCTCCTCTGTGAAATAGGAAGGCCACAGAGTAACTAAAGAATTAAAACCCCGGCTCGGAGCGAGGGAGCAGCGGAGCCAGGCCGAGCCGAGGCCGATCCCAGCTGGCGCTCTGCCCTGAGCCGAGGCTGGCCGTCCACGAGGACCTCTGGCCGCCGGCAGAGACCGGCAGAAACACTCAGCCTGAGTGCAGCGTTACTCTAGATGTGTGCAAGCATGAGCTTAAGCAGACAATACATCAGTCTTACACTGTGAGCTCCATAAATGTGATTTTTTAAATGAACTCCACTTTAAGTTCTAACTCCGAAGTTTTAGGCACAGTTGGCCAGACTCCCTTCTTCACGCCCACGTATGAGGGCCGCGTTCCGGATGGTCCGGCTGTCTCTACGCAGGGTGGGAAGTCTCAGCGCTGGTCCCAGCTGGACTCAGGCCACAGACACCCTGGGGTCCGGGGGGATGGTGGAGGCGCTGGCGGAGCCTGGCTGGTCTGTGGCCAGAACTGGCCGCCCCTTTGACCGCCACGAAAGCCCACCCGTCCACTACCCTGCGTCCGCCTAGAGTGTTTGCCGTCAGCATCAGCCTCACGCCTAGAGAACCCAGGGCCGAGTCCTGGCGCTGCTACACAGACAGGCTTTATTTCTGGCCTAGAGGAAGAGAAAGTAGATTTAGCCGCCTGAACCCAAACACCCTCCTCGCTCCAGCCACGGAGGTTCCAGCCGCTCGCCCACTATCTCTGCCTCAAATAAACAGCAAAGCCGTCCTCACAGCTCATCTCGCAACGAAATGAGTTTCATGGTGACTGAGCACCGCGCCACCCAAGTTTCTCACGAAACCCGAGATGCTCGCACTCTTGTGCGCCGCAGCGCTGCACACAGATAAAAGCAGCCAGACAAAGACTATCGATCCAGGCTCGTTTCCCTCCCACTCTTCCTGCCTACCCAGTGTTTTCTCAGCTGAGAACGTGAGTCTGGGCCTGACTTCTGGCTGCCCTGGCCGGCAACCCCTGTGCTGGGGCCAGTGGGGACTGAGTGATTTGGAAAATCTCCTGGCCCGCCAAGTCGAGGGGAGACCTGCCGTCTGCGGCCACTGTCTTCGGTCAGCCCTCGACCCTCGACGAGAAGCTCCGTGACCTGAACTACCAGTGGCCCCGTGGCCGTGAGGCCTGCCCCACCCTTGCGAAGCTCGTCTGCTCAGGAAGCTGGGGGCCAAGCTGGGGGCCCCGGGCTAGCGCACTGTGCTTGACTTCAGACGTTTGACTGACAAACTCTGGCCTTTGATTTTTGCTTTTAATTAACTGCCTGCCTCACTAATAACTGTTTTCTTTTGCCAACAGACAAATCTCGGGTTGCAGTCAGGGGAATAACCAGGGAATGAAACAAAAGGTTATAGCTATCACTTCGGAAATAAGAACAAAGGCGGGAGAGGAGACCGACGGCGTTTCGGAGGGTGCCGTGGCCTCGCCTCGTGCGGGGGCCGAGGGCTCTCAAAGCAGATCGCCCAAACGGAATGCTCTCAGTATCCCTGGGAAGAGACGCTGTGATGCTGAAGCCCTTTCATATCTGTCCTTCCTCTGCCTCTGCTTGATCTTTCAACAAGGACCGACCTGGCACTTAGCCTGAGGGATGGACTGGAAAGTGTGAGGAAAGCCAGGTCTCGGGGAGGGGCTGGGACTCGGCCATGGGTGGGAGCAGGAAGCCCCTCCCCCCAGGCCGGCTCTGTGCCACGCCGGCACTGCACAGAGGGGCCACGTCCACGCTCACGGCAGCCCCAAGACGCAGCCTTCAGGGAGCTTCCATGGGTCAGAATCTGAAGCTCAGTGACCTAAATAACTCGCCTAAGCCCACGCAGCCACGCAAACCAGAACCAAAATTTGGAACCAGATGCAGCTAATTCCGGAGCCGTTTCCTGTACCCGTGACCCAGGACCGCAGGCGCACGGGGGTCTGAAGGCAGAACAACGGGCACACCTCACACAGTGGGCATGTCCGCCTATACGTGGTGCAGGTAAGGCCTAACCCAGGGGTCCTCAAACTTTTTAAACAGGGGGCCAGTTCACTGTCCCTCAGACCGTTGGAGGGTCGGACTATAGTTAAAAAAAAAACTATGAACAAATTCCTATGTACACTGCACATATCTTATTTTGAAGTAAAAAAACAAACCGGCAATAATACCCGCATGTGGCCCACGGGCCGTAGTTTGAGGACGCCTGGGACACGGCACTGCTAACGGCATCGATGAACTGACAACCACGGTCTCAGGAAACAGCTTCTCACGCAGAACTGGAAGTATAGCTGCTGCCGTAAGGAGGTCTGTGAACAACGTCATCTGTTTACACCGAAACAGTTTGAACACACAGGTGTGCAGCCCTCCAGAGACGAGGTCTGTGGTGTTCAGGGCTGTCCCCTCACCAGGAACGGGGCCAGAGGTGCATGGGTGCTGCACAATCCACTGGGTTGTCTCCTATTTGGCACCATCTGAATGCAGCTCTGTTGCACTGTGACTTCAGAAAACCCTTCTCAAACCATAAACTAGACAAGCAGAGTCCAAAAGCTGGGATTCTGCCACGTGGGGAGAAAACCAGGGCTGTGACTGTCATACTGAGAAACGGCCCTCGGTGCTGCTTCCCTCTGAACCACCATGGGGACACGTGGCGGCCCCCACCGTGGCCCTGCCCGGCTCCCCCAGGCTGAGGCGGGGCCATGTTTCTCCACAGGACATCCCTCTATTGGAAACGAAGTGGAACCCTGGCGTTCAGGAGGGAACAGCTCCTGCCACGCAAGCACGGAAGGTGCCAGAGAGCGTGGACGAGTGTTCGGTGAAGACACCCATGGCCACAGAGAGGCGGCGTGGAAGGCGTGCGTGGGACACGATAGTCACCCCTCCCTCCTTCCTTCCCCAGGTGGCGGCTGCTCGTCGGGAGGTGGCCAGGTGACGACGAAAGGGTGAAAGGACACGCGTGTGGGGAGAAGGTCATGTGAAGGTTGGTGCAGCCAGGTTCTGGCCCCTGAAACTTCCAGTTTGACGGTGGTGAGGGGACCTGTCGGAAACACCCCTGGGGGGGGAGGCTGACTGCGTCTGCGCCTCCATCCGTCCCTAGCGCAGCGACGGCGCCTCCTGAGCGTGATGCTGGAACGGAGCAGGGGCCTGTGAAGCCGGCGACCCCGAGGACAGCGTGGCCAGACCACGCACTCACGTCTAGGTGAGGAGAAGGCGTGGACGCTCCCTCCCCGGGGCTCACGGTTTATCTGGGGGAGAAGAGCACACAGCACCGCCAGACGGGGCCGCGCAGCCGGGGAAGCCTCTGGGAGTCACGAGCCAAAGTAACAAGGCAGGCGGAAGCCGCGACCCCCAGTGTGGCCGTGTCTAGACACGGGGCCCGGCAGAGGCCACGGGGGACAAGGAGCGTGTGGGGTCTGGACCCACAGACCTGGCGGGCTCCACAGAGACGCAGTCGCCGGGGCTGTCTACACGAGGACGGCACATGGGGACAGGGCAGGAGGAGCCGTACACGGGCCTGGGGGCCTCAGCGGGGCCAGCCCTGCCCACTGCTCGGTCCGGGACATGCGGCCCTGAGCTGCGCAGGTGGGTGCTGCTGTTTGCGCCGCGCGGACGGGGCCTCTGCCTCGGCGGCTAGCGCCCCAGCTGCTGGCACCTGCGCCCCCGGGGACCCGGCTCCTGGGGCCACCAGCTCTCAGTCCTTCCATGTAGCCAAGGTTGTGGGGAAAACAGAATGAGATTTCCAGGCCTTTTTAAAGAAGAGCTCATCTACTCACTTTGGGAGTGTCTATTAATTCCATCGCCGTTGCTGACTTAATCAGCAAACTCCACTTACAATTCTGTAACCTGCAAAGTCATTTGCTCCTGTCACATCCTTACAGGAAGCTTGTCAGCGCCCCGTAAACCAGCGACGTCCCTCGTCTCACCGGGTTCTGGGAGCCTGTGCGGACCTGAAACAAATGGTCTGAACTGGCAGCAGCCCCCACGGCTGTTTCCGTCCCTCATTTAGGAAGATTTGTGACTCAAGGCCGTGGAAAAAGTGAAAATTGCTCCGTTCATGCTTCAGGTGTCCAATCTGGGGATAAACAAGGAATTTAATAACCACAAAAAAAGAGACTGTCAGTGATGTTTCTGCCGAGGAAGGCGTGCGGGGTCGGGTGGGCCATGCAGCGTGAAGGGCGGGGCTGTCACCTGCCCACCTGCCCAGGACAGGCCTGAGGGCACGGCGGACTCCCCAGTGCCTTCCGGAATCTGCGTCTCCACGCCAAGCTCCCCACACCTCCCGTGGCATCCTCAGCTCGCAGTCATTTTACTCAAACAGCAAATGTAAAGTGAACCAACACGTTGTAAAGGAAGCACATGCGTTTCTTTGCTACGAATCATGCCTTAGCCAAACAAAAAAATAGCGTAATTAAGAAAATCACACTTGTTCCCTATATGTTTGCTGCTTGTTTACATTATATTTCTCTAAGATAATAGAAACAGCCAAATCCTATCACTTTACTGACAGTTTCATTTTCAGGATCTCATAACACCACGTGCTGGTACGGAAGATGTCTATCCCACTGCATTCTGCCCGACCTAAATTTGTTTTCATCTTTTAAACATTCGTGACAACATTAGATTCCCACAGGCTTCATAAGCCAGGACCCTCAAGCAAGTAAATGTAAATTTTTGCCACTGTGACTCTGAGTTCATTCTTAAAGAATGGTCTTAAAAACACCATCCTCTGCCAAATTTTATCTTTAAAATGCTTATTTCTGTTCTTACAGTGGTAATGTTTATGATGGATGATTTTAAAACCTCTTAGAGTATAAAATGTATCGTAGAAATGCTAAATGCTGGTATCACGTAAACGCAGAGACAGAATCGAGCGGGAGAAACGCGTGCGGCCCCTTTTGCGCATACGCCGCGGCATTTCTACCTTGAGGACGCGGGGCTGGCGCTGCGCAAAGTGCCCGAGCCCAGGCCGCTCACGGCTCCTCCCCCAGGCCGGAGCAGCTTATGGTAATGAGTGTGGAAAGGTTACCCTTGCTGTCTTTTGTTGATTTCTTCTAAAAAATGCAAAGAAGAGAAAGGTCACTAAGCAAAAGGCCTGAGCTACTGCGGAATCCGCTAATCTAACACCGGCTAAAATAAAAACCGTGGGCACTGATAACACCCACTTCGGATGCGGAAATGAGATTAGTGGTGGCGTCCGGCTTTCGAGCTGCCTTCGGAGGGCTGAAGGCGGGTTGGGGAAGGGGGGCAGGGAGGTGTCCGCGCTTGGCCTGAGCGATTAATGGAGGACAGGGAACCCAGTCGGGTGCTCCGGCTGAGGACGTCTCCACGGAAGGGACGGGAAGGGCCCTGGGTGGGCGTTTCCTCGGGGCTCCGTCTTCTCTGCAACACGAGGACTCCTGCCTGCACGTGGACGTACACGCCTGATGCAGGTGCAGTGAGTGTTTAGTACACGTGGTCCCAAATGCGTGTGTGTACAGATGCGTGTACCTAGAACACTCAGAGCAGACAGTTCATGTTGCTTCTTCTGATTCTGTGGCCGTGCAGCAGAGCTGGCACATGCAGGCTGAGGGGTTTCCATCCTGGGGACGTCGGATTTCCGCACAACGCTCATCTCAGGCCTTTTTGGTGACAACATGGGACTAGCAGCAAGTTCCTGCAGGGTAGTATCTCCGCCAGGTGTCCACGTTCATCCACAGCCCTTCCCAGGACCTCTGCCGAGACACGTGCCACGTGCCAGTTTTTCTTGCCTACGTGACCTTCCACCCTCAGACCGCACGCCCCGGTCCTCGCTGTGTTCTCGGCGGGCCTCATGGGCGCAGCATAGCAGCGCGCCTAGCTTCCAGGTTCGACGCCACTGCTCCCGAGACGTCGGTGAGAAAGTGACCAACACTCTGTTTTACCTGAAATTACCACATTCGCATCTTTTTTTCCTTTTTAAAGAGAGATACGGTTGTCTGGGCAGCACAGATAGAAATGCCAAGGACCGTGCGAGTTGTTTCCAACCTTTCCCAAAAGTCCAAACCCTGTTTGCTCTTCCGAGGGGGATGGCTCGTGGGCGGCCTGTTCCGGAGCGTCTTCCCGACGTGCAGCAAGGCAGCCCGGCCCTGCCATCCTGGGCCTCACCAAGGCGCTGGGCCCCTCGCGTGGGCTTCACTTTCGACAGCTGCTTGCTGTGGTCCAGGGGAAAGCCAGCGTTTTACTCTAAATGCAAATGAAGTCGATTCAGCATTCAAGAGCAGAACCCACAAATGACAAAAACGGTGGTACGTGTGACTTGTAAATAACGGCGTATTAAAAATATAATAAAGTTTCCAATGAGGAGGCCGGAGATCTCAGATGAGTAAAATTTCCCACTTCAGTAAAAACCACGGCACTGGGCTGAGTGTCGGGACACGTTTACATTCTGGCCAAAAAGCAAAATTCCTCCTGAGAGCTCCGCCTTTCCCCTCCCGACGCCGGCCTGGCGCAGCTCTCCCTAGGTGTGTGAAGCTCGAGGAAGACTCCGTCTGTCTCTGGGCTTCGTGCAACAGGGCACGGAGGCCGCACCAGACGAGCGCCTGCATTTCCGATGGAACGGAGAGCGTGGCCGTCACGCTCATCTCCAACTCACACTCCCGATGCCCACGCCCGCCACTCACTGCGCCGCCCCCGCCAGTCCTGCTCCTCCCACGCAGTCTCCACCTGCCCAATCCCGTCGCCCACACGACCCCCAGAACCCCGCTGGCCCGTCCCCTCGTCCACACCCCTGTCCCCCACGTGCCCGAGGAGGCAGCTGTCCCAAGACCCCTTGCTCATCTCAGCACTCCCCCTGCCTCAGTCTGCTCAGCGCGTGGCGCGGTCTCGCTGGGGTGAGCGTCTGCACCCCAGGAGCTCTGGAGACGCCGGAGCCCTTGCCCCCACCTGGCAGCCCGGCAGGCGCCCCAGGGCCTCAGACACCACAGGCGCTTCCACGGCGTCTACAGTGGGACCCACAGGTGCGTGGACTGTTTCACGCCATGTTCACAGCACTGGTGGCTCCCAGCCGGCCGCGCCCACCGCGTCGCTTCTGTATTTGAGAAAGAAAGAATCCCAAGGTTGGAGGGTTCTCTCAAAACCTTGGAACAGACACTGACCAACGACTTCCATGGAGTCAGTTCTGTTCTATGCTGCCCGTTTTGCATTTAGGTTCATACACAATGAACAAATCTTGTAACTCCTGAAAACCATAGGAAAAAAATCCAAGTTTTAAAGAAATTGCGGTAGCTCCCCCATTTATTTAGCGCCAATTAGGCAAAAGGTATTCAGAATAAATGTATTTTCAGGATAACTTAAACCTACCTACACAGTACCAGTATGAGAGTTTTATATATAATACTTTAAACTGAAGTCTATTTTTAAAAAAAATATATATTGCTTATTTCTCTGTTGCCTTAAGCACAGTAAACAAAAACTGGTTTATGCGTGATGATGAAGAGCCCCCATCTCACAGGTCAGCGAGGCTTTCTCTGGCCCCACGCTGCACGCCTACAACACTGCTCAGACACGGCGGGCCTCCGGTCCTGGTCCGGGTGGTCCCGGCGGCTAAGATGGGGAGAAGAACCCTACTTCAACGGAGCTCTCCACTTTGAATATAATCACTCTGTACTCAGAAGGTCTTAAAGTCAACCAGTACCTGAGCCCACATGGAATCCCGGACGACGGCAGTCCGGGTGAACTTGGAACCCACCAAAGTGATGTTTATTAGGGGATCTTCACAGTGATGTCCTCAACGCAGAACTGTCTTCGTGTCACCGCAGGGGCCTATCTGCCACATGGAGTTCTCTCACACCAGCCTCCACTTTCCCATAACATATAAAGAAGGGCATTTACAGCAGATCAATGCCATGGCCCCAAACTCCCAGTTATTGCTAAGGATTGTGTTATCTTCTGCGTTCTCTTTGCCTCTGAGATCCGTTGTTGCAAATGATCATTGCCTTGAACCGAAGACGCACAGGTGCTCGGCTGAGCTCCAGTCTGAGCGTCCGCCGCCCAGAAGGGGCAGCACATGTTTACCGAAGCCCCCAAACCACCGCCCACCCTCCCGGCCTGGCTCGCCGTGTTCAGGATGGAGAGATGTGCAGGTTAAGAGCACGCCATGACGCTTGGCTTCATCCGTAGTTACACACAAAGAAAGAAGTAAAATTATGAAATGCAAATGTGAAACTGAAAATAGGCACTACGCCTCGTACTCCGTCCACTCTGTTGCTTTTGGGAACTTGTTTTACAAACTAATGGTCATGACACAGGGGCCGGGTGCGAAATAAGCCTTTGTCTAGTTTCTATCTCTCAGGGAGGTTCCTTCGAACCTACTGAGAAAGCGAGAGAAGACGTGTGCAAGAATAGTCTTATTTTTAAAAAGTGAGAAAAAACAATCTTATTTATAAAAAATATCCAGCTGGTTTAGCTGGTCACAAATAGTTATTCTACAGTAAGACGCTTTTTTCCTAGGTCTTTCTTGGTCAAATCATTGTGTGTTTTTTTTCTTCCTTTTTCTTTCTTTCCTTTTGTGAGAAAACTGTAATGATCAGAGAAGAAAACTTCCATAACTTACCAGGATTTTAGACTCCATGTGGGAAGGAACAGAAGACTGTCACTGAACGTGGACGAAGTCGCTTTGATTTCCATTTTGCAGACGAGCTGTTTATGCTGTAATTGTTGGGTAACCGCGCCCTCCGAGCACGTTTGGTGACAGATTGTAAACGCACAAGGGCAGTAAACGCAGCTCCGTCATTTTCATTTTTCATGGTGTTTGAAACTGTCTGGGAGTGAGTGAGTGGATATGTGAAGGATAAAGTAAAGAAGGAAGAACTGCCCAGAGATGTTGATACATTGATGTGTGATGTTCTTCACACCCGTTAAGTCACGATGAGGCAGAATCGAGCAAGCTTATGTCATTCAGACAGCAATGTTTTGAAGAAAATAAGTCTCCTCCTCCCTCTGAAGTCCCAGGTCACCTCATGGACCATGGTGTAGCTTTGGCTCTAGCCATCACATCTGCATTCTGGGTGCAGGAATGAGGACGGGAAATGAAGAAGGCACAGACACAGCATTCTCGCTGATATCCACTGGCCAGAGCTTAGTCAAGTGGCCATACCTAGATGAAAGGGAATTTGGAAATGTAGATTTTACTCTAGGTGGGGGTGACCACGTGCCCAAGTCAAACTGTCAGTTCTACAGGGGGAAGAGAAGAGACCTTAGGCTCGGCCACCTCTCCACGGGGTGGGAGGAGTCTAAACACGGTTGGCATTGGATACTTCGTTCTTGGGGGGCTGTGGCAGAGACAAATGAAGATGGAACTGGAGATCGAGAGAAGCTGTGTGCCCACCCTCCACCACAGGCAGGGCAGTGGGCACCCCGCACTGTTCCCACACGTGGGATCTGTACGGAGCGCGCATGCACGCAAGAGCCTGAACAAGACGCCCATCTGGAGTGCTCACGGTTACAACCTCGTGCATTTTCAATCCATGATGAAAAGGCATGATCCTCACAGTGGAGACGTGGGTCTGTCAGTGTCCACGGCTGCTGCCACGTACAGGAAGAAGTGCACATGGTCGGCAAAAACTCAGCCATGAACGAGAAAGGCTAATGTTACCCTCTCATTCCTGTGACAGGTTTACTCAAGCTCAGCAGGGCTCCTGGCAGATGAACAGCTGAACATGCTCCTTGAAGGAAATACTCCGTTCCCTGAATTCCACTGCAGAATCACAGCCCCACGGCTTCCCTTCTTAGCCGGTCAGCTCCCTAAGCAGGTCAGGCAACTTTCCAAGATACTATTCCATTAGGAAGGATTATCCCAATTGCTGAAGATTCTCCATCCAAACGTTCACCCATCCATCCAACCGTCGTCCATCATCCACCCATCCATATATCCGTCCATCCATACATCCATCATCCATCTACCTGTTCATCCATCTATGTGTCTATCCACCTGTTCACCCACCTATTAATCATTCATCATCTATCCCCTTACCCATCTATCCATCATCCATCCTCCTGTTCATCTATGCATGTGTCTATCTACTTGTTCATCCATCCACCCATCATCCGTCATCTATCCACTTACCCATCCATCCAACCATCTACTTAGCCATCCATGCATCTACCAACCATCCATGCATCTATCCACCTGTTCATCATCCATCCATCCATCCATTATTTATCTATCCATAATCCATCTACCCACTTATCCATCCATCCATCATCCATCTATCTATCTGTTCATCCATTCATCTATCCACTTATCCATTCATCTGTCCATCATTTATCCATCATCCATCCATCTTCCATCTATCATCCTTCATCCATGCATCCATCATCTATCATCTATCTACCCACTTATTCATCCATCCATCCATCCATCATCCATCCATCGTCCACCTATCATCCTTCATCCATGCATCCATCCATTCACCTCATCTGTCCACATGTTCATCCACTTACTCATCCATCCATCCATCCATCCTCTACCTCTATTCATCCAATTTTCCCCTTATTCCAAAAAAGACTTAAAACTACTGTTGTTCATGCAGGTAATGCAAAAATCTTACTTTCATTTTCTAATTTTTAAGAGAACACAAATCTCTCCAGAATGTCTTTCTTCCATTTCTCCTCTCTTATTTGTTTCTCTTTTTTCTTCCCTCTATCTCATAAATCTCATAAAAGTGAATTGCTGAAATGAAAGGTGTAGACATTGCAGAGGAAAATAATTCCAGCCCCAAATGGCTGGGGATCTGGCAGCTCCTGCCTTTCCCCTGAGTGCTGCCGAGTGCTAATCTGCGCTCGCCTGTGCTCCTCGGTGAATCTAATTAGGTGGTTGTCGGTCTCCGAAACTCTCTAAGCCACAATACCTTGTTGCCTGTTCTCCATTTGTTCTCATGTTTGCTCATTTTGTTTGTAACCTAAAATGAACAAATTCCCAGTCTGTCGATAAAAACAAAACTGAGGTCCCTTTAATCTGTGGCAAACGGGGGGCAGAGTTGGGGGTGCACAAGGGAGGCAGGAGGCGTGTCCTCTGGGACAGGGCTGAGGGTGGGAGGGCCCGTGAGCCACCCTCGATAGAAACACTATGCAGGGACCTGTCTGCCCCCGTTTAGGGCTCCGTCCACCTCCGTGTCTACTGCAAGTGACCCTGTGTTCCTTTCCTGCCACCTGCTGACATCAGGGACGACTCCTGCTTCCCGCGCCTACACCCTGTCTGTACATTTGGAATCCGCTTTCCAAGGAAACCATCTCTTTTTCTTATTTACTCACAAGTGGTTCTTTTTGTTAATTTTCAAAGGAAGAGAACTGATTTTTGCCACTAGCTAAGAACATCCGAGCTCTTTCTTCATTTTTTCCTGCAATTAAGCAACTAGCTATTTGTAGGAGCTCAAAACAAACAGCAAACATGTCTGTCTATTCCAATTGTCTGGCAGCCCCACGCTCAGCACTAAGGGGAAAACATCCGTTCATTAGAGCCTAGTAATTAAGACAAAAATATACACAGAACCTGGGGGGAGGAGGGAAGGTTCTGCACGGAGCCGCAGGTGCGTCCCTGCAGAGGGCCCTCTCCTCCCTCCCGCGTGGCTGGCGGGGACGGCTGTGCCACTTCCGCAGTCGACTCAGACTCCGGGAGCCTGGATGGGAAGCGCCACCCCACGTGGACGGCTCCGTGCTCCTCGCCCGGGAGTGGGAGCCACTCTGCGCAGCTTCCCTTCAAGCCGACAGCCCGCACGTTGGAGAACAGGAAATGGTGCCCGCTGTCCCGGGAGCCGCAGGGCGATTCTGCCTCTTCACAAGGCGGGCAGGGGAGGACGGGGCAGTGGGACATTCCCACGTGGACAGTGGGCAGATCTCCACACGGCACACGCCATGCGGCCGCGTGTCTGGACCTCACGCCGCTGCCAGGCTGGGCTCAACCCGGAGCGCCTGGGGGGAGCCGGCGGGGGCGGGGCCGTGGGTGCGCGGGAGTCACAGGAGCGTGGTGTGGTCAGGTCAGGACGGGGCCGCTTGGCTGCCACCCTGACCCAGGCGCAGAGAGCCGGCGCCACTGACTTCCCCGCTGAAGGTCAGGAGAGACGGAGCCCAACAAACACACCCCCCCCATCGGATTAGCAGACACAACGGTTTCCATGGCAACAATTGGACAAGCGCGGTGCCTGCGATCGGCATTAATTTAAAATGTTTTTCCCCGAGTCTCCTTGGAGCCGGTTCCCTGAAACACAGGCGCTTGCCAGGGCTCTAATCTGCGGAGCCTTTGAAATCCCACCCAGCCCGTGCTGAGGCTGGGCCAATTAGCGCGGGAGGGTCGGCGGATGGCGGAGAAGCCGGCAGGACCATGTTTACCAATTAGGCGTTTTTTTATGATGCAAATGCTGCACACCATGCGGCGGGAATAAAAGCTCACTGCACTGCATACGAAACTGTTAATTGCATTTTCAGAGATACAGCTACAAGGTGAAACTAATCACGCGAACGATAACCGTGTCCCGCCACCTACGGCGCTCCACCATGGCACTCTCACTAATCGGCACTAAAACAGCCCGTGTGTCTTTGCGGGAAGGGAAACGTAGCGTTTGGTATAACCTTCCAATTTTAAAGAGAAGAAGAGTGTGCATGTGTGGTAGGCAGTATACAGGATAATCTTCATTTAAATCAGATTAATAATGTGAACAAACACCACGGCAAAGGTTCTCGGGGCACTTCTTAGACTGCGTTTTTTTGCTTTAAAATGATAGAGAGGTGCGTTTGCAAATGAGCACCAGCACATTCTGACACGCGGGAGTCGAAAAGGACGTGTTCGTTTGAGGACGGGGCTGTGCTAATTGCAGACGGCCGGTCTTCCCAGCTGGGAACATCAAAGGCTGCTCTGGAACCGCGGAGAGGAAGGTCCGGGGAGCCCTGCTCTGACACTGGGTGCCCCGACGAAAGTGCGGGCTCCGGGCTCTGTCCCTGGCCCGGCGCAGGAGACGGGCACCAGCGTGCACCTGTGCGTCCGGGAATCCGGCCTCAGACACCGGAAGCCGTTCTGCAGCGGGCGTGGCTGTGTGGCGGGGTCAGAGCTGATTTTGAACACCCCTTGAGAGTCCATGTTCTTTTTCTCTTTCTGTGTCAAACTGCCCCGACTCTGCTCCCCCGACGTCGAAACGCGCTGACTGTGAGGGAGGAGAGGGCGGGCGAGAGGGGGACGCGGGCTCCGCGCGGCTGCACACGCAGGAGCCTCCGAGGGCGTCCAGGGTGCCACGAAGGGCACCGGGAGGGCCGGATGCGCGATGAGCTTCCGACGCAGAAGCCGCCGGGGCCTGTGCGGCGGGTCCGTGTGCCTGAAGGGCCGACGCCCGCCGGCCGACCCTGCGCAGGCTTGGGGAGGGCGCTGGCTCCCCTGCGCGGACAGGCGGCCTTGCGAGAGCCATTTCCGTCTCCCCTTTCCCACAGCAGTAACGGCACCACAGCTGCGGGGATCCGTGGGCTGCCGTCTCAGCTCGGGGGTCTCTGACTCTTTCTCTCCTTGTGGGGTCCGGGCGCACGCTGCCGGGGAAGAGCTGCTCTCCAGCGCCAAAGCCGTGCGCGGCCACCGCTAGTCCAGAGCCGTCGCGGCTCAGCTGCTCCTGGCAGCCAACCGGGCAGTGAGTTTCGTTTCCCACAAAATTCCGAACTCTCAGGGCCAGGACGTTTGACATGGGTGGTGAAGCCGTTTTGAAAGGACCCGTCTGATTCCTCCTCCACGACCCGGAGAACAGGCGCCGTGCGGTGCTCGAGGCTGGAACTCGCGATACCTGGACGGCCGTGTGCCTGTTCCCGGGACCAGCGGCCAAATGAGCACTGGGAATGGAATATTTCTCGGTCTGCGGAGACAGGCACTGGCCTGGCGAGACGTCTCCGACACGCGGTCAAGGCGGCCACACAGGACCGTGGAGCTGCGCCTACGCTCTGACAGAACTCACACCTGCAGATTCGTAAATGCTTGATGGTGAAGCGGAAACAGTCAAGCCAGGCCCGCCCCGGTGCCAACTTCGGGGATGTTCTTACGTCAGTATTTTCCCCATTTGCACCCGTGTGGCTCAACCGTTTTAGTCTCCACTGTGGACATTTATTTCAGAGAATGACCTGTCTCTGCAGACCTGCACTTAAACCTGGTCTCCTGTCCCACAGAAGCCGTCTCGGTTTAATGCCACCATAGACGGTAGGGACTGTCCCTAACAATCGGTTTATTTCTCTTTAAGAACACAAGAAAATTATGAACACAGTGAAATTAACTGATTAACATCAGGAAGGAGAAACTCACCACGAGGCGGCCCACGCCAGCGCGGAACACAGAGCCGCCGAGCGGGTTCCGGATCCATCCAGAAGAGCCCACGGCCGGCCCCGCCCAGGGCCTGGCGCAGCCCTCTGCCCCTAGGTGGCTCCCGGGACAGCCTCGTGCGCAGGGCGTGCCCCGCAGGGACCGGAGGCCAGCGTGGGGCACAACTTCCGGGGAGTCGCCCTGATCCTGGAGTTGTCTGCTTTTGTGATAGAATGGGTTTCGTCACCAAATCCTTGTTTCAAGGATTATTTTTATTGCACAAATATTTGCTAAATTAACTAATTATAACTAAACAGCGTGTGGACAGGACACAGAAGAAGGAGGAAGAGAGACAATGTCCTTTCCGAAGGGCGACACGACCCAGTGAGATGAAGCCACCCGGACTGGGTCTTGGTGGACACCTCCGTGGAGACAGGGACAGGGACACACACTATGCCTGAAAGACCTACTGATTCTTGTATTTGTGCAATTGTTTCTTTTTCTTCCTTAGTCTCTTCTAAAAAAAATTCAAAGAATGAAAGAGGGAGCTTAAATTATATTGAATTTTTAAAAAACAGAGTTTTGGGGAGCCCATTATGCATGAGGCCTATACACAGCAAACCCAGGTGGGAGCTGTGTTTGGGGCTTGGGCCCCCCGGCCCACTGACCTTCCCACGTGCAGGCCCTGCCCCCCAATCCTGGCCACGCAGAGGGGCCCCAGCACGAGCCGGACCTGTGGTCAGTCTTGCGGCCACAGCTCAGCATAGCCAGAGCCGTGCAGACTTGGGGGGGGGCTGTCCCCTGCCGTCCTCAGACACCAAGGTCTGTGTCTCACCTGCCCCCTGGCTTCCCCAGACCTCCCGGGGGCCAGGCCCTGCCGCACGGCTGGCCATAGCCCCGGGCCCTGCTCCCAGCCACGGGTCGTCTGCAACCGGGATTCCTGCCCTCCCGAGGCCTCTGCACTGCACCTGCCTCCCAGAGGGCCCAGGGCTGGGACCCCAGCTCCGTGCTCAGTGCGGTTTGGGCCAAGGGCAGCCGTGCCAGGCCCAGCGCGTACGTGGACGGGTGTCGCGCCAGCTCTGCCCTTCCCTGCCGCTGGCGCCCGTTGCTGTTCACTGTGGCTTCACCCTCCGTCTGAACTTCCCAACCTGCCCCCTTCGGTCAAGGCCAGAATCACATGCACAGAGACGGGGTGCTGGGGGCAGAGACCCAGGGTCTCCCTGCACCTGACCTGAGCTCTCTGGGGTCAGCAGGTCTGACTGTGGGGACGAGGGGTGCACCAGGCCAAGTGACTACTCAGGGGCAGGAGCAGGAGGAGCAGAAACGGGACAACAGGCGGAGAGGTGGGCGAGGAGCGTGGGCTGCACCTACGTCCAGAGCCACCGCAGGGCGGGCCGGGAGCGGCCAGTCAGGGCTGGGCCGGGCCCGGGCAGGGGAGAGGCCGGGCCAGGCTGGGCTGGGCTACAGTGCCAGGAGCCAGCACAGGCCCACCGGAGGCCACCGAGCCCCATGACCACAGACGTGGCTGATGATACCCCAGGCCTGCGGCAGTGGACCCTGACGCAGACGAGGCAGGGTGTCGAGGCAGAGCTTCTCGAGCCTCTGGGATCTCACAACCTGCTCCGCCCGTGGCCCTCAGCCTGCCTTGCTCAGCTGGCTCCTTGGCAAGGCCCTCTGCCGAGGACACCACACCTGCACATCCTGACCAGGTGGTTTTACTCATGGTGATTAAATTCCCACCCCCACCTTGAAAGTCATCCCTGTCCTTGGGATCGCTGTACTTGACATTCCTGGAGGCGTTAATGCCCTGCCCTAGTCACCGCTTTGCCGGGACAAACGTAGTGTGTAGTCACTTCGCACTTCTCTCACAGATAAATCCTTCGGCCTCTTAATCGTTTCTGTTGCCTTTCTCTGAACTTCCTCCAACTTGCGGACATCCGCTGGTCTCTAAGGTTTCAGTGAGTACTAGTCAGGGCGCAGCAGGTTTAGGAAGGAGCTGGGCGTCATTCAAGCCACAGCGATCGTGGAGAAAAAGCGACAAGTTCGAAAGCCCTGCATGGAAGCCGCACGTGAGCGAGAAGGAAGGAACCAAGGGAGTGATCAAGGACCGGTGAGAAACTCAACCGATGACGCTGGTGAGAGCTAAGTGACTGCTATGTAGACGTGTGTGTGTGAACACGGGGTATTACTAGGGCGTCCTGGGGAAGGCATGGGAAGGATATGTTGGCAACGAACATGGAATATCCACCCCCAGGGGCTGCACAGAGGGACGACCACGTGAGGACACGGGGAAGACGCCATCCGGGCACAGCCACAAGAGAGGCCCAGGAAGACCCGCCCTCCGGACACCTCGATCGTGGACTTCCAGCCTCCAGAGCTGCAGGAGGTTCCTGTGGTTTGAGCTGCCCTGTCTGTGCTGTTCCGTGGCAGCCCACGCAGACTCAGACATCCCGCAACCCAGTAAAACATGGTTCAAAGAAAGAGGTGGCTGGTTCACGGGTCAGAACCCACGCCCTGTGTTCTAGGTACAGTCTTGCGGCCACACGAGGGGAGATCTCACAGCTGCCGTGGGGGGTGGACACAGGCCTCCCCGGCTGGCCCTCGTTCCAGCTCTGAGGACAGCCCTGGCTTCTCCTCCCACCCTGCGTGGTCCGTTCCGTGGTAACCCACGCTCTTTCTAGAAACAAAATCTTTTTCTACTTCCGTACCTTGGAATAACCGCGAAGGACTTCTCCAGTGCACAGACCCGGTGGCGCCAACCCGTCTGCTGCGGCAGGAAGACAGCAGAGGATGTTGCCTCTCCTGCCCCGACGCCCGGCGTTCGCACGCTGAGCGCGTCACTCGCTGAAGCTACAGAGGATGCCAGTGTGGACATGGGTGTTTCTAAGGGAACCTGTCTCGAAACTGGTGAGCAATCTTCATGCCCCAACCTTTCATCTCATCGCCTGCTACCCCTCCCGTCACTCGGTCTCACTTGCCCTCAGTACACGCGTGCACACACGTAAGTGCACACATGTGAATGCACACGCAGCACAGAGCTGGGTTTTACAGTTGGCAGACGCCAACCAGGACCTCCAGACAGACCTGCGAAATGCCCTGTTGGCATTTCCAACTCCCCCGCAGTATGGGGGCCACTTCCGTCTTCTGCCAAATGCCCGACACCGTCTAGCACCGCCTGGTGGGGGCCCCAGATGTCAGAACACTCGCTGCTGCCGCGTGGCCTGTGCATTCAAAACCAGGCGCCTGCCCGGCCTGTTCTGACCTAATTGACCAGCCGGTCGGGCAAAGCACTAGTGGGTTCGTCCCACGCAGCAAATCAATCAAGAGCGGTTGGCGCACGGACCAGGCCACTCAGCTGAAATGATCACTCGCGGCTCCTGCAATTTAACGATCTCTAGTGAAACGTGTGCACTTAAACTTTAAAGCGAAAAAATGCCAAGAGATGGTCAATGGATATTGAAAAAGGCACAGTAGCAAGACTGAAGCCGGGCAGTCCCCGGGCGCAGGGCATCCTGTGCAGCCGTGAGTCCCTGGCGCCTGCTGGCAGCTGTCCGTGCCCCACCACTCACTACTACCCTGCCCACCGGTCACAACTTCCTGTGAGCTGCAATGACCAGGGCCTGGCTGCGGAACCTGCAGAGCTGGGAGTCCCTGGGGCACGAGAGGGCCCGGCACGCCCGCTCGGCAGGGGCTGGGGGAGGCGTCCCAGGGAGAGCAGGTGTCACCGTCTCCAGCTGTTCCCTGAGTGTCCCCAGGGCCCTTCACGCGGGCTCTTTCGTTTCTGCCGTTGCACTTAGGAAAGCATCACACACACAGCACATTCTCAACAAGCAACAGGTTCCACCCAAAACGATAAGAAGGGAAAAAGCAAAACCACAAAGACTTGGTGGGGTTTGGGGACTGCCAGGCGCTAGTCTGCGTGGCTGCTGGTGGTCTGTGGCCTGTGGCTGTTAGAATCGGCCTTCTTCACAGAGGGGTGAGTGGGCATCTCCAAGTGCCAGGTGCCCAGGGAGCAGACGCTCTTGGGGGACAAGGACGCACGCGGCCCTGCGCTGTGGAGACTTGACCTCCGTGTGAAAAACACCCTGCTCTGCGGGGGCTGCATGAGAAAGGCCTGATTGCGGGAAGAGGTGGCGTTGACCCTCACACCACTAGGAAAGTGGTGGGTCGGGGGCGGGAATCGAGCTGGCAGGCAGCGCGTCAGTGGGGCTGGCCACGCCCTCACCTGCCCTGTTACTTCATCTCTAAAACGTGTTTCTAACACGTGCAAGGCACAGACAAAGGTCCCCACGGTCTGATAGGCTTAGACAGGGTTTGCTCTCAGTCAGTCCCTGCGCGAGGCCGTCAGCTCTGAACCCACTCCCAGTGCCCCCACCGCCGTGACCCTCCCCAGCCTATGACACCAGGTGCCGGGTGCCCACACTGGGCTGCGCGGCGTCTTGGTTTGCCTGTCTAACGGCCCTGCGGGAACACGCTGATTCCGTGTGGCAGGGCCACTCCACACAGAACACACACGGGTGCCGGATGCCCTCGCGCGGGAGCACGCATGCCCGGGTAGCCTTTGGGGTGACACGTGTGTTTGCGTTTCCCCGCTCCGCTCATCCGCTGGATGCTGGCGAGCGAGATTTAGAAGCAGAGACATAAACTACTGAACGGAAACTAAAACACTTAAGAAAAGGATTCGCCGGGCGGCATGGAGGCTTTGTGCGGTAATTGACACAGATCAGAACGCAGACGCTCAGAAAGGCAGCGGCCGGCTCGAGGCCTGCGGATTAGCGCCCGGCAGACAATCCTCGCGCAGGGCGGGATCGAGCCGAGGCTTATTTCCTGTTGTCTGGGTCTCGTTTTCGCTTCCAATTCCCTTTGTGATGGAGGTGGCAGTTGTTATTGACAGTTAGCAGGCGGCTTCAAAGGCGGCCGTGTTCTGGAGGGAGGCGGCTTTCTTTAAGACCCTCGCCGCGGCCCCAGCGGTTCTGAATGCCAAGCGCAGCGCGCATGCCCCTCACGGCGGCGTGGACATCGACTCAGACAGAGCGAGTGGGGCGGAGGGCACTCGTCGGGCGCCCACAGGCTATGCATTATTTAGGCTCAGGGTTTCATCCAGAGTAAGTGCCTCGTTAGGGGAAATCACAGCATCGGTACCCCTGCTACTGACACATTCCCCAAATACTCACTTGCAGGTAAGATGCCGGGGACAGTGGAGCTCACTGCGCACAGAATCCAAGAGCGGGCGGCCTAACCCGGGCCACTTGGCTCTTTCGAGGGGATGGAGTGTAGCGGGGCGCAGGGTGCTGGTCACGGGCCAGAGCCCGGGGCCGTCCTCAGACGCCGGCAGGACTGCACAAGCCGATCGCTGCAGACGCGAGTCAGGCATGACCCTTACTCAAAGGGGAAAGACCCTCCCGCGCTCCTCGCGGGTTGAAATTACTCCACCACTCTCTTATTCAAATGCCTACGGCATGAGTGCAGGCAGCTCCTGTGTGGACAGGTCCTCCGTAACCACAAACTAAATCACATTCTACCACTGAACGACAAACCCGGACTGCGCTCCCCGCGAGCAGGTGCCGTGCGGACGTTCCAGCAGCGCCGCTGGATGCGTCACGCCTGGGGCCGACCGTGAGAGCTGCGCAGTGAGACCCAGACGTGCTCAGCACCGGGGCGCCGGGGGCGGGTCACGTGTTCCCGCCAGCTCCACGCCGGGCCAGGAAGAGGGTACTCTCGGTCAAGAGTCTGACGTCACCCACTTCCCGAGGGGCTGTGTGCTGCGCAGCGCGCAGCCCTGGGCCTTGCATGGTGACAGTCCTGGCGGCCCCGCAGCGGGGACACTCCGTCCTCCCGGCTCTCAAGGGAGCAGCACCTGCCTGTGCTCGCCGCACACTTCCTGGGTATGTTCGTCCACATCTCGGAGCTGGCGTCAGCTCGGGCTCCGGCCGCTACTGGGGTCGTGGACGGCACCTGCTCCTCCTGCTCCAGCCGCAGCCCCCTCCCCTGCCACGGCCGGCGGGTTCAGGTAGACGCCACGTCTCACCATTCGGAAGCCCTCTCTCTGTCCTTTTCACGGGGCTGGGCCCAACGTCCCATCGGTGTGTCACCCGCCAGGCCTGGACCCACACAGGCTCACTCTGCCTCACAAGGAGGCTGGCCCATGTGTCTGCTCCGCCGCCCTCGGCCCCTCATAGTCTGTCTGTGAAGCCCCCAACACCCCTCCTTCCCAGAGAGGGGCCACGTCGCCTCGGCACGCCCGGCCACGGGGTGTTGACACCTGCCACTTTCATCCGTGCACCATCAGCTGGTCGCCCGCCGTGCCCGGCACTTGGCTCAGCGCCCACATGGGACGTGGGGCTGTGACTTCAGGAGGGCTGCACGGGGGACCACGGGCCATGTCCACGTGCACCTGCAAGTGCTCCTTCCTGTCCCTCCATCGTTACATCCGACCAGGCAGGTCCAGGTCTGGGGCCCAGAACCAACATGGCTCATCCCTCCCCACCCCACAGGTGTTACGTCCCCAGGTGTGGTGTCTACGCAGGTGTCCTGTCCATGCAGGTGTTGTGTCCACACAGGTGTCGTGTCCACGCAGGTGTCGTGTCCATACACATGTCCTGTCCACACAGGTGTCGTGTCCACACAGGTGTGGTGTCTATGCAGGTGTCCTGTCCACGCAGGTGTCCTGTCCATGCAGGTGTCCTGTCCACACAGGTGTTGTCGCATCCACGCAGCTGCTACACCCACCCTGCTGCCTCCTCTCCTGCTCAGACCAAAATTCTCTGGACATTTCCACGGCTGAAACCCTGGGAGAACACCTGCCCTGCTGGGACTATCCTGGAAGTCTCTGGGCTGTGCGCCGTTCCGAGCTCGCAAAACCCACAGGAACAGACACGGGCTTAACGGAGAAGGAGGAGGCAGAGGACGGAGGGAGTCAGGAATTAAAAAGAAGGAGCGTGTGGAAGAGAAGTAAAGACGAGGAGTTTTGAGATAAAGTAGCAGCTGGGACTCACCAGTTTCCTCCTTTTTCCTCCAAAGCTAGGGGGAAGCTCATCTGAGACAAGAGAAGGAACAACGAAACAAACAAAAATGGGTGACAGAGCCATCACCAGACCAACTTGGCCCAAACGTGAAAAAAGACTGCAGAGGAGTGAAACGAAAATTAGGAACAGGAGTGAGCGGTGAGTTAAGTGACTGACGCTCACTGAAAAGTAACGTTTAACTCCCGGAAGGACAACAGCACCAACCTGCCGTGGCCTAGGAAGGAGGGCCTGGGTTCCGGAAGCTCCCGCTCAGGGCCTCCTTCACCCAGGGCTGCGTGTCCCCCGGGCACCCCTGCCGGGCCGGGGGAGAAGCCGGCGCCTCGTAGACCCGGTGGAGCGGTTGCCAGCGCCATCCCGGGGCAGCAGGAAGAACCAACATCCACTGCGGGGCACAAAGGCAGGTCTGCCCTCCCTGCCCAGCGTCTCTGAAAGGGCGGGCCCACAGCCCTGCAAAACCGCTGCGCTGAAGTCGGTTAGCGTGGTCGGATCAGCCGTCCTGACGCCCAAAGCGGAACGTGAGCTCATCAGTGTCCGCCAGGCACAGCCCCAGCGCCCGGCCCGGGGACGGGAGCAGAGCAGGCTCTGGTGGCCGCGAGCCGGTGCCTCCGTCCTGCCTGCGCAGCCTCCCGCCATACCCCGCGGGCTGCGGTTTGTGCTCCCCCCGATCTGTCTGCGCCGCAGCTCTCCTCTAGAGCCAGCAGCCACGTCGCTCAGCCCCAGCCCTGCCACTCCCTGCCGGCCGCAATGAGACGGAGAGACACGCAGAGGATCCTGTCATGGGAAAGAAAAAAAAAGCTTGTGACACCTCCCACCTTCAGACGTCTTCACCGCGCAGACGAGGCCCAGAACGTGAGCTCCCTTCCCACGGTGGGGGCGCTCCGGCCCGGAGTCCGCGCGGAGTGAGAGACAACTCACGCACACGTGTCCCCTCCCCCTCCCCTCTAATCGGCCAGGTGTCTGATAAAAATGGGGATGGACGTCACATATGTAAACAGTGAGCTGCCAACTTCAGGCAGAATCAGACATGTACAGAGGAAACATACCAATAACTATGGTAATGATAAAAATTACTTAGGTTATTTAGTACGAAATGTCCGATTTCTTTAAGTACTCAGTTTGACAGTTGATATCCCCGACGTTTCACTTGACACTTGTTTTATGCTTATCATGAAGGAACATCCTCAGTCTTCCAAATGCACATTTTGGCTTCTGATTATCTTTCAAACTTTTTTAGAGCAATTTTTGTGAAACCACGGATAAGTCAAAAATTCATGTTATCTTTTAATATGAGTCCTGTCGTGGAACCAACATAGCGCAGGCAGCTCGAAATATCAATGAAGTGTTTGGGAAGGATGTGGCTAATGAACGCACAGTACGTTGATTTTTTGAGAAGTTCCATTTTTGTGATTTTAGTCTTGAACATGGTGTGACCTGAGACCAAGGTGGATAATGATGAGCTGAAAGCTGTAGTGGAAGCAAATCCATCTCAACCTACGTGTGAATTAGCAGCAAGGTTTGATGTTACTATTCCAACAACATTGGACCATTTGAAACAAATGTGCAACGTAAAGAAGTTGGATAGATGGGTAACACATGAATTAAATGACCATCAAGAGAAATCGTCTCAAACTTGCCTTTCTTTGCTGTTATGACATAAAGGCGAACATTTCTATTGTTACACGTGATGAAAAATGGATCCTTTTTGACAATGGCAAGCATTTGGCACAATGGTTGGATAAAGTTGAAGTGTCCAAACACAGCCCAAAACTGAATATTCATCGAAAAAAGCTAATGGTGTCTATCTGGTGGTCCAGCGCTAGTATTATCCACTACAAATTCACGGAACCTGGTCAATCCCTTATAGCAGATGTCTACTGCAGCCAACTGGACAAAATGAGGATGCTTGCGATTAAGCAGCTGAGATTGGTCAACAGAGGCCAATCCTCTTGCAAGACAGTGCTTGACCACATGTCCTCCAAACAACGCTGCTCAAACTACAGAGGCTGGACTTGGAAACTCTCTGTCATCCACTGCACTCACCAGACCTTGCACCAACTGACGGCCACTTCTTCCAGGCTTTGGACCACTTCTTGCAAGGAGCCATAATCAATTTTCAACAAGCTGTGTAAAACGCCTTTCATGATTTCATGGCCACTCCCTCTCCAGGATTCTTCACTGCTGGCATAAACAGGCTACAGTTAAGATGGCAACACTGTGTCGATAGTTTAGGCAAGCGCACTTTGATTAATTGTGCTGCTTCTTGTTTGAGATACAATGAACTACACTTCTGATTTGAAATTGGATATTGTATGTTGAATGACCTAATACAAAACAAGTATTTTGTTGGATCAGGAGAAACATTGTTCCTGGGGTCACAGCAGGAAGAGGCGCAGAGAGTGCCCAACCAGAGGAGAGCAATGAGCCTCCTTATTTCACGTCCGTCCTGAGATTCCACCTCCTGCCTTGAAGGCTGGATCCTGGTCAAGGTGGAACAGTACAGAATTGAATTCTCCAGCAGAGGCACGGCATGTGCACAGGACGGATCCCCACTGCACCCCGAGACATTTATGGGATGGAACGAACTGTCCCAGCGCCTCGCACAGCTGCAGGGCTGAGCCCTCCGCTGCGGACAGAGCTGCGCCCCCGAGAAGACACGTCGAGGTCCTAAACCCGGTTTCTGTGAGTGGGACGTGACTTGGAAGAGGCTCCTACAGAGGTCGTCAAGTTAAAGTGAGGTCACTGGGGGGGTCCCCATCCACTGTGACTGTGTCCTCACGCAAGGGGACATCCCGACAGACACACACACAGGGAAGGCCGGGTGGGAACACCGGAGCAGGCCCTGTTGGGGACGTGGTCCAAGCCAGGCCACGCCACGCCGGCTCCAGAACTGAGGTGGAAGCGCGTCTGCTGTTCTAAGCCCCCGGGTCGTGGCGCTGCGCTAGGGAGGCCCCAGACACAAACGCGGCGATGTGCACGGCCTGACCCGGCACTGAGAGCCGTCGGCAGTACGCGGGTCTGGCCTGTCACCTCCCTGTGTTCTCTGTCTGGGAGTCTTTTCTTCTCCACATTGTTGCTGCTGAATCAGAAATAGGAGGAAAGGAATCATGTTAAATGATACCAAGTTATATTTGCAATATCTGCTGAAGGTCCAAAGAGAATCTGTTTAATTCAACAAACCAAGGGTAGAGAATGATAAATAAAATACAACCTGTTGAAAATTAGGCTACTACTACCTTTAATATCTCCCTAGTCTGCCAGGTTTTCTGAGATTCAGAAACAGCACCAGTGTCTGTTCCGGAAGACTCCCTGTGATCTGACAGACTCCTTGATCCTGCGGTGATAGAAACATCAATGACGAGATAATAAATTTTGCATCATGCCTTTCTGAGGTGTTTGTGCATTCCTATACTCACTGGTTTCCAATATTTGGCATTTGGGTCTATTTTGTTTTAAAGGAAAGGCAGGTCTCACCCGAGGGCAGAGTGACAAACAGTAAAGCACAGAAATGGCCTTACTTGTGATAAAATATTCATTTATGGCCAACATGCTTGTGTCAAATGCCGTCCCTTCGTGACAGTAAAGTGTGCACAAATGAGAATATGAGAAAAGTCCTTTCAGCTGCCTCGTGTTTGCTTTTTAAATGGAAAAATGCGATAGTTATGCACATCCAGGAATCGGGAAATTAACACTTATTCTGACTTTAGAAAAAATAAATGAAGGGCGAGCGGAGGATGTTTTCCGGGAACGACGTTCTCACATACACTTTTCAAAAGGTATTTTCATCTTCAGTGGATTTTACTATTCATTTGTTTTTTTTTTTTT
>VBSM01000865.1:568228-602589 GCA_008086735.1 Cheirogaleus medius | reverse complement strand
TTCTTTTTTTTTTGCTGTAATAAAACTGGGGTCATAAGTATAGCACTTTCCTGGGTCCTGTGAGTCACTCTAGCAAACTATTAAGCAGGAACGAGGTATGGGGGCTTCAAACTTAATGTCCAGCTGGTCAGAAGTGTGGGTAGCCTGGTCCCCAAGCTGTGGCCGGTGCGCAGGGGAAGCCGTCTGTGGGGCCTGAGCACTCGCCGCGAGGGTCGCCGGCCACAGGCCCTGCAGCCCCAGACGGTCTCCAGCCTGTGACGTGTGCAGCTGGATCACCCTCCTGCACAGAGAAACCCGCGCCGCAGAGATGCGATCGTGGGCAGTGTGGGCCTTCCTGGACCCAGAGCCAGGCATCAGGGAGGCGGGCAGTTTCCGCACCTGCGCTCATCACCGTCACCCTCCCAGACTGCAGCGGGTCTGGGCGGGGTCTGCAGCCACAGCTGAGGCCTGGCCTCGCACAAGCACCAGGAGCCCATGGCAGGGTGGAAGCAGGGGGTCGGCCGATGTTTAGGGGTGCCGGCGCCACTTTTCTGGGCAGGCTTCGCGTACACACATGTGGAAACCTGCCTGTCAGTGCAGACCCCGCACAGAGCCCTTCCCTGCTGTCTGCACTGAACACGCTGTCAGAATTAAACTGGGGTCGACTTCGTATTTCTTCACGCCACCCTCAGCATGCCTTCTGGGACTCAGAACAGGGCACGTGGGTGCCAGGTGTGGCCGAGCCCAGAGGACCAACAGTTGGGAATCACGCTGCCCAGAAAATCCTACAGGAACAGGCGTTGTATTTATAGGAGTCAATGTGGCAGAAACACGTGCCTTTAGATACCCTAATTTCAGCATCAACAAGCCTGTTAACTACAAATCTTTGAAAGCTCAGGAGGAAAATGTCAGGAGGGATTTCAGGTTCAAGCAAACACTAAAAGCCACATAGGCCCTGCGCCCAGACAGCTGCATGAACATGGAGAATACATGCGGCAGACACAAGTTCTGACACGTCACTGAACTTGAAAGAAAGAGAGTGAAATCCCCAGACGCCAGGAACAGGAACCCACAGCTGGAGCCGTGAGCAGCCAAGGCACGCTGAGCGGGGAAGGGCCTGCGCGTGCGTCCTGCCAGCACCCTGGACAGCGGCCCTGCATGGGGACAAGGATGGCCCCTCGCAGTGCGTGGGTTGGAGAAGCCTCTTCCTCAGGCTCTGGGCAGACACACAAACATCTCTCAGAAAGGGGAACCCGCGTCTGCATCACACATGGGTGTCAGCTCATGCCATGATGAAATACTCAGTATCCAACACAACCCTCTGATTCGAATCACTCTAATTAAAACTACGCTGGAAGAAGGTTTCTAACAGGGAGCATTCTCGGGATTTCCATGTGATTCGCATAAGAAAAAGGGAGACATCAAAGCGCATGATCGAAAATCAGAAACCACACAGGAAACCGTCCGTAGTGAGAAAGTGTCAGTGAAATTTAAAAGGAAAAGCAAACTAGAGAATTAATACCATATGGATCTGAGACAGAGAATCTGGAAGGGACTTTGAGATACTAGGAGAAATTAACGCACAGAAAAACAATAGAGAACATTCGACAAAAACACAAAAGCTGATTATTTGAAAATTCTAGTTAAATAGGAAAACATCCATAAAAATCATCAAGAAAGAAAAGAAGGCAAAAGTAAATAATGTAAGAATGGATAAAGGATGTAACAGTATATAGAGAGATTTACAAAATCACAAGGGAATACTATGAACAACGGAAACAGAATTGGAAGACATAAATGAAATGAATCATTTTTAGGGAAAAAACCCAAAATGCCAAAATTGAGTGGAAAGAGATAGAATGTGACTATACCCACAACCATTAAGGTTAAGTCAATATTCTAATTTCAACCCTCAGGAAAAGCTCTGAGCAGGTGGTTCAAATTCTATTCCTAAAGCTTCGAGCACCAGCTACTCCCTATCTCAGAAGCTGGCCTCAGTCTACAGCTGCAGCTCATTTTATGAGATTACGATTACTTTGAAATTAAAGCTGGACAAAGAAAATACAGTAAAAAAACAAGTGACTTTTATGTCTTACAAATATTAGCAAAGCAAGTCTGAGAGAGAAGAATCAGCACAGCAAAACTTTGCGACCAGAAAGGGCCTGTCCCAGAAATGCAAAGTGGTTCCACATCAAAAAATCTGTCAATGGGAAGCACTTTCCTAAGAGATTAAAGGCAAGAAAAAAAACCTGTAACATCTTAGAGATTCAAGAATGAGCATTTGATCCATTAAAACTTTTTTACAACTTTAAGAGACTAGGAATAAAACTTCCTTAATCCAACAAAGGTTGTCTACTAAAATCCTTCAGCCAAAATCATCCTTCGACAGACAAAACACTGAAAATGTTTTCTTAAAGAAAGATAATGGGAAAGACATTCATACCTATAATAACTCCTTTTATTTAACACTACACTGAAGACCCTAGATAATTTAATAAAACAAAAAATAATAAGATATATGGGATTGGAAATGAAGAGAACATCACTCATAGCTGCAGATGGTGTGTTTGCTACATGGAAAAGCTAAGAGAATTGGCAGCGAGACAGTTGTAGCTAATGTAAGATTTCTTCAAGGGTCTAAGACACAAGGTCAAAATACAAAGCAATATGCCTAGATGCCAGCAATTTTGAATAATTAGAAAGTAATTCAAAAATAATTCCAATTATGTTAAGCCACTTTTAAAAATTTAAAAAAATATTTTAAGAACTTTATATTATTAAAAATAATAGGAATTCACTGAATGACAAGGGAACACCTAAACAAACAAAGATACCATGAAAGTGGACTAGAAGACTCAACACTGGAAGTACAGTCGTGCGTGGCTTAGCGACAGGGGTGTGTTCTGAGAAATGCACCCCTAAGCAACGGCGCTGTTGTGCGAACACCACGGAGCTCGCTGGCACACACCCTCACGGTGCGGGTCCCCACACTCCTCGCTGCGCCGTGGGCTGTGCTCCCGGGCCACAGACCCACACGGAAGTTACTTTGCCAAACACTGTAGCACAGCGGTAAGTATCCCTGTTTCCAAACAGACCCAGACATAGAAAAGGTGCAGCAGAAAGACAGCATTATAACCTTGGGAGACGCCACCATCCATGTGTCCACTGTGGACCGAAATGTCGGTATCTGGCAAGGACTGTGCACCGATTCTGTCCAAACTAAACCACACGTTAAGTAGAATTTCAATAAAAGATCCAGCCAATCTTTTTTCATAAACTTGACAAGCTCATTGGGAAAATGATGTTAGAATAAGGAACACATAGATAATTTTGAAAAAGAATAGGGAGAGTTGCGATTCGCCTTACCCATTGTTAAAACATTCCAACACCATCAACACATCAGGACTGTGCCGCACGCCGCGGCAGGTGAACGGCGCAGATCAGCCAGACACCGAGAGGGCACGATGCCCGGTTTCATGGACTCCCACTCTGGGCAATGCCTTGGGAGGGTGGGGGGCCGGGGGTCCCGAGCGGGTGTGTAAGAAGAAACAACCTGTGTCTCGAGATGTGCTCACTTTATCAGTGTCACACTGTGACAGAAACTTAACATGTAAAACAAAATAAAATGGGAGAGTTGAATTGAAAGGGGAAAGCGATCAAGGTGTCGGAAACACTGACAAACAGAACCAGTGGAATAAAATCGAGAGGCTGGAAACAGAACTGCGCACGGACGGGAGGTGGATGCATAACAATGAATCGCGCTGGAGGGAGAAAGGGCAGTTCAGCTGTTAAAGGTGCCAGGACAATTCCTTGTCTGAGAAGAAAGAAAATGCAATCCCTGTCTCGCAGCAACAAAAATGCCAGGTGGATTGAAGACTAAAATTTTAGAAGAAAATATGGGCAAACATTTTTATGACATCATCGTAAAGAAAGATGCTATGACTGAAGCCTGAAGACCCCAAACTGTTAAGGAAAATATTGATTAAAAACACTGCACAATAAGACACCATGTAAAAACATAAAAGGTGAGCTTTCTTTAATTTCTGTGACTTATGTAATACACTGACGAAGACCTGTATTCAAACGCACTAGCATATATTATATCATAAAATGTTATGCCATATACAACATACATAGCGTTTATATATAAATATGGTATCTATAAACATATTTATATACAATGTATACTTTTATATATAGTATTTATAGTATATTATGCAACAAAGTAGATACATTTATATAAATACCATGTTTCCCTGAAAATAAGACAGGGTCTTATATTTATTTTTCCTCAAGAAGACACCCTAGGGCTTATTTTCAGGGGATGTGTGATTTTTTTTTAAGTACGGTACAACAATCTACATTTATTCAAATAGAGTTAAGTCGTCTTCTTCTGGAACATCATCATAACTCTCCAAACCCCAAATTCCATCCTCAATTTCTTGCGACTCTATTTCCTTTAGAACCATTGGCCCCAATCTCTCATGTTGAGCACTAGAGCTCTCATGGGGCAGATGAGAAGGGCTGCTCGTCTTCTTCACCGCTCCATGACAAAATGCATGAGTTGTGCAGATGCGCTGCGTAGCCACATCCATCACTAGGTCTTATTTTCGGGGTAGGGCTTCTATGGAGCAAATGCTTAGAAATCCTCCTAGGGCTTATTTTATGGGTAGGTCTTATTTTCAGGGAAACATGGTATAAGCTATTTTTATTTTATCATATATGTAATATATAAAATTTATACATATGTATTTATAGAATAACAATACAGACATAAAAAACCCTTACATTTCAATAATAAAGTGACAAAAAACCACTATGAAAATTAAATGGTTCGAGCAGGCAGCTCACTAGAGAGGAAGGAACGTCTGTAAAAAGCTGCTCTGCTCAGCAGTGATCAGACGCAGGCAAACAGAATCATAACCGGATGCCGTTTCAGGGCCCTCGCTGTGGCATGTTCGGAACAGTTTGATGACATCTCATGAAACCGCACGTGAGGAAGCGGGAAGGACGCAAGTGCCGCCTGCACATCCTGGTGAGTACCCCTGACCCCAGACCACCGTCAACACGAGTGGATGTAACATTGAGGGAAAAACACATCATGGAAGGATCCTTGCAGTGTGAATCCAATCACCACGCAGGCCTGAGCAGTCTGTCTGCTGGTCAAGGCCTCCCTCCTGGGCACCGTCCACTGCCCCCCCCGCCAGCGCAGAGGCCTCATCACGGGATACCGTGGTGCCCTCGCCACGCCTCCCGCCACAGCACCACTCCTGCGTGATAACAGGGACTGCAGGCAAAGGAGCTGCCATCTCAGATCTTATTTAAGAAGAAGTTTGCAGGGAAATCCACGGAAAACCACGGGACAAAACACGGACACAGGACATTCAGCCTCAGACACCTCTGGCTGCAGCAAACATGACGCGGCCCGGCTCGCGGCCACACGGGGACGAAGCCTAATGCCAAGCCCTACCGACCGCGGCTCATCAATGCACACATCTGGCTCTCAGCAGAGGAACCGCAGGCCTGCTCGGGGGACAGAGAACCGGCCGCAGAGACGGCAGGGGTGGGGTGACCAGACCAAGCATCTAAAACCACCGAGACACACAAACCACCAACAGTGCCCTGCTGACGAGAAACGCAGACAACACGCAAGAGCAGATAGGCGGTTTGAGACATGGAAACTCCACGGAAAAATTAGAAGGAAAAGTCAGGAATCAAAAGTGCTACAGCAGAAACAACAAATGCCTGAGCTCATCGCAGACCAGACACCACCGAGGACATTCAGGGAGAATGAAAATACGTCGGTAGAAATGCTCCAAACCGAGAAGGAAAGAGAAACACGACAGAGAGGAAACAGCGTATCTGAGAACCGTGGACAAACACGAGAGGTGCAGCGTGTGCAAAACAGGGCATCAGAGGGAGGACAGAGAGAAAGGGACGGGAGAAATATCTGAAGTCACAGCAGCTGGACATTTCCACAGTCAGTGCCGGACACCAGACCACAGGTCCATGGGCTCAGAGAGGAAAAAGAAGGGTGAGTGCTGCACACACGTATGTGTCATGTATGTGTGTGTACATGTATGTGCACACACACGTGCACACACTCTGTAGAAAGCAAGGGCAGAAGCCCTTGAACAAAGCCAGAGGGAGGACGCCTCCCGCAGAGGCAGAGGCAGACGATGTCGGGCTCCTTTCAGAAACCACGCGAGCAGGGAGAGAACCAAGTGAGGTCTTTAAAATGTTAAAAGAACCACCAACCCGGGATTCCGTATCCAATGAAATAATCCTTCAAAACTAAAGAAGACTTTTTTAGATAAATAAAAATAGAGGGGATTTGTCAACAGCTGACCTTCCTCTCAAGAAATGATAAAAGAAGATCTTCAGAGAGGAGGAGAACACGACAGGCCAGGAATTCGGGTCTGCGCAAGGAAATCGTGACACTGGGGGGCGGGGGCCCGGGCCGGCGGAAGAGCAAGTGCAAAGGCCTGGGGATTGGCGGGGTGGAACATTCGAGGATCGGGGAGGCCAGGTAGTTGCAACAGGCCCAGTAGCTATTCGGGGAGGCTGGAGGTGAGAGCAGAAACGCACCATCTGCATCATCAGTAACTGCTGCCCACATTCTGAGTTGTTCTTAATAACACTGTCACGATGAAGAAATAATTGAAAGCTACAAATGGTCTATATTTACTCTCTTGAAAAATCTATGGCCAAAGAGATATCTGGGCACTTGCGTCAAGAAAAAAAAAAAAAAAGGAACTAAGTTTATATGGATTTGGTTATTTCAGAGTCAGCTCCAAGTCTTTGCGAGCATTTGCCACGCAACTCTTCCCGTGATTAAGTTTATATGGAAAAAACAGCCTCCTTCAGCCATGACTGGCTCCTTTGTTAGTTCTTGTATCTTGTAAAACTCTCATTAATCACAGAGTTTTGAATGCTTTGTGTAAAAAATGACTTGTTTTAAGCCCTAGTAAAGACAATGTCAAAGGAAGACATGGGTGTTAAAAGAAGATATAATTAAAGACAAACACGTGGCCTTTGCCTGGAGCCGCCCTGGGAGATGCCCGTCTGCTAACGAGATGCACCAGAGAAGCCAGGCGCCAAACACCCCCTTTATCCACAGACACAAGAGAGTGGATTTCCAAACATGGGGCAGCAAACAGCTGGGGCTGGGCTGGCCACGCTGCTGTGGTGGGCTCTGTCCACCAGCAGGGCTGGGCTGGCCACGCCGCTGTGGTGGGCTCTGTCCACCAATATGGCTGGGCTGGCCACGCCGCTGTAGTAGCTCTGTCCACCAGCAGGGCTGGGCTGGTTGGTCAAACACTCCTGGTGACGTCGAGCCCCTTCAGAGCAAAGTAAAACACGTCTCAGAGTCACACAGGTGCAGGTACCGACTAGCACGTGGACACGACCCGTGTCGCTCTTTACGGCATGGTGGGTTATATGCTCCCTACCAGGTATGTGAACCGTTAATTCAGAAAAAGGAGCAAGGCTCACGTGGCCGTAAGATAATACTGCATATAAAGTTTCTGTTTATTTCTATGGCTGTTCACATCCTCATCGTCTCACTTCACAGCTGACTGTATGCCATGGTCTCGCTTTCTTTGTTGTATGTTGCCGTCTCCACACAAAGGTATGGGGACAGGGACACACCAGGCTCACGGTTTCCCACAGGACCTGGCTGTGCTGAGTTCACGGCAGGACCTGATAAACACCTGTAGGCCATGGATCCGGAGGGTCTCTGGCTGTAGTGTCAGGCCACGCGGTGAGTGCCTGCTGCGTGGCGTGCGGGGAGGGAGTGCTGGTTCGCAGGGATCTGCGGCTGACACTGCTGGAAAACAGGTTCTACGAACCACCTAGGAGTTTATTTATGTTACGCTGTTGCCATTAGTATTCCAAAGAGAGTTTGCCCCAACTTCCTCATTTATAAATTCCACATTTAAATAGGAAACAAAACATACTCATCAAAGTTCTGGGATCCTTCAGGATGCAAGACATCCAGCCGTGATGAAGCAGAGACTGAGAATGGGGAGGGAGGAAGGTCAGTCACACTAACAAGCTCCTGGCCGGGTGTCGTGGCACCCGCAGTCCCAGTGACTCTGGAGGCCGAGGCGGGAGGATCGCCGGAGCCCAGGAGTTGAGGCTGCAGTGGGCTGTGTTTGTGCCACTGCACCACAGCCTGGGCAGCATGGCGAGACCCTGTCTCTGGAAAAAATTCTTCTGGCGATTAAAATAATGTGCTACGTGAAGTGGGGAGCTTCTAAGTGAGTCAACGCAAGGTTTTATTACTCTGTGCAGGAAGATTATTAACTTTGCAAATGAGGTTCTGGCCTATTAACCAGAGACGCATCCTGGATGCAAATGTCCTCAGCTGGTGACCAGCACTGCCAGGGTCACAGATGGGGTGACATCGGTGGGACTCTCATTCTCGCTGCCCGACTTTAAAGGGCTGCTAAGTTTTCAACAGAAACAACCAACAGCAGTAACAGCTCCCGACACTGCGGGTCGGCCGCGCCCCGTGACTGCCTGAGGATCGCCAAGGCACCCCCTGCTCCGTGGGGTCCCCGTGGGAGTGCGCCGTGGGGGGCTGAAGCGCTGGGGTATCTTGGCTTCCGTTTGCTGGTTTCTGACCACAGGACAAAGCCCCGCGGTGCCGGCGAGCGCACGGGACACCCACGGACGCTGGTGATGCAGACAGAGGTGCACGCGGGGTGGGGGCAGAGAGAACCCACCGGCCCGAGAAGGCCCCGCGCAGGCAGGGCAGAGCAGCCCCGAACGCGGAGCTGTGTTGATGCCGCCAAGCTCCAGGCTGACCTGGGCTCCAGGCTTGGCTCAGTCCTCAAGTCACCGTGGGACTCTGGGGACAGGAAGGGTGGGAAACAGCACCCCCCCCCCGAGGTGTGAACAGACTGTGGCTTTCCAGCAACCGCTGAGCTGGGCCCCCCGGGCTGCCGGGGTGTGAGGGGCACCGAGGGTCTTGCTAGTGGGCACCGGGGGGCGCAGACCGCTCCAAGAGCTGGGACCTGCCCACCACCTTTGTCCCTCCTCCTGCCGATGACGCGCGCTGATTGCAAAGTGTCTCAGCTGGTGATAAGTTCACTTCATTTTTCTTCAAATGTGTTTTTTATTCAGTTCACAGGCAAATTCAATTAGCATATCATTGTAACTGATTAAACATGCCTCATGTAAATCTACACGTCAAAACACACACCGTACTCAAACAAGCAGGGCCAGCACCAGGCGTCTGCAAACAGCTCTGTGGGTGGAGCAAGCTCGAAACACAGAGCTAAGATCCCACGTCCACGGTGACTACCTGGCGGGAGGTGGAGAGGGAAGGTGGCGTCGTGCACGTGGGAGGGAGAGACGAATGGAGACGCTTGTCTCTCCCCGTCTCTGGAGAGAGGCCCTGACAAGAGATCCCGTTGGCACGCCAGGCTGCTGCGTCCAATTAGCTCGTCAGGTGACGGGATTTGGCCCCTGATCCGGAGAAGTCCCCGTGCACCGAAGTCGAGACCGTTTCAAAGAGATTATATTATCCCAGACAGCGGGATTAAATTAACATGGCAATGACTTCCACTGGAGGAGATTTTTTCTGTTCAACGTGTGCTAATGTTTATTATGCGTGGCACCTTCTATCATGAGTGATCTTCTTTGATGTCCTATTCATTTGTTCACTGGTTTCCGACTTTCCTTTTAGAAGGGAGCAAAAAACGCATGCATGGAAATCGGATTGTGAAAGTTAAAGAAAGATAGAAATCCTTAATTGGATTCCTGTAGAGGCAGTGACTATAGGGTTTGTGGGCTATTCGGGGGAGAATCTTTAAAATAACGAAATGGCATTAGGTTTGGTCCGGCCACCCGCCTCCCGGGGGCTACCCGGTCTCCTCCTCCATGGAGGGTGGGGCCAGGAGCAGCGACCTGTGACCTCTGCGTGGCCACCTGGGCCGACATGGTCCCTCTGAGGCTGTGCTGTGCCCAGCAGATGACGCCACGCCTTGGGCCTGGGCCGCCCCGCCAGAGACGCTCTGAGACCCGGGCCCCTGTCCCAGGTCTGAAGGCCCTGCCCCCCACCCCCGCACGGCTGCCCGGGGACCCGCTGGCACCACCCGTAGCCGTAGTGCAGCCGGGCTGCTCCTCTGCCGTCGCTGCCATTCTGGGAGGGGACAGTCGCTCCAATCTCGAGCAACGTCAATAAAAGTGAGTTCCATGAACCCACCTGGAGTGGGGCTAGGACTGGGAGACCTGGGGCTGCCAGAGAGCCCTTGTGCTGGGCCTCTGCCTCGCGGCACAGAAGGGCCTTAAAACACCCACCGCTGGAGCGGAGTCTGCACAGCGGGCGAGCAGCGGCACCTTCGGGAGAAACGCCAGCGCCTTGCTGTCGGCCTGGGTGCCGCTGTGGCCCTGGTGGGCGTGCAAGTGAAGGCGCAGAAAAGAGGGAAATGGCCTGTTCAAAGCACCCAGGCCCAGCGGAGCGTCTTGTGCAACGTGGGCTCTGAAGAGGCGACTGTGAGGGCAAAGTGGAAAAGCAAACGTCCCGGAGCGTTTCATTAAAACACACTCGGGGGTGAGACGTGTTTGCTGCGGTCAAAGAAAAGCATCTTCACAGATCAGGCATGTTCCGGAAAGCCGCACGTACGTAAATTTCTTTTCATTTAAACCACGTCCAAGCCTCCCGTGAAAGACGTAGGGAAGCTCAGAGAGAGGGTGGAATCCCGGGAGAAATAATATCCAGGAGTATTTTGGCTAAAAGTCAACATTCAGGTTTGGGGGCAGGGCTGTGCCCGTGTGGGGTGCGGGGATGCTCTCGGTGGCTCTCGGGGCTTCGCTGACGCTTCCGGCCCAAGACCAGGCAGAGATCAGCTGCAGTCCCGTGTGGACAAGGAGGGGATGGCAGGGCGTCCCTCATGTACGGCGAGGCCACGCCCTTTCTCTGGACATTTGGAAAGGTGTGCCCAGGAGGAGCAGAGAGAGGAGGGGAGGAACAGGGGCCTTCCTGGGTCGTGGGGCAGAGTTCGCGGCTGCCTGCCTCGAGTTCACAATCTGAGAATCGCGCTGCCAAGTTATTTTCTGAGCCTGATTATTTATGTAGCAGACATTTGGACGCCTTCCTCTGGGCCGGTGGGGCTCTGCAGGGTGGCCCCTCCAGGAGATGGGGGACCGCGCGCCTCCCGCCATCTGATCCTCCCGGGGACACTCCAGCGTCAGGTGGACCCGCCCCACCAACTGCCCGCAGCGGCGTGCACCGCCCACCACCCCTCCCCGAGACTGTGAGCCAGGTGTGCTCAGGCGTCATCGTTCACGCGGCTCACACACATCCCGGTGCCTGTGGTGACGCCAGGCGGGAGGGAAACGTGGCCAAGACGTGTGTTAGCATGTCCCGGGTGTGGTTGCTTTGTATATGACCATGCTGCATGCCATCAGCGGTATCATCCCTTCTTCTTTTTCCAGATTTTGTTTTGAGGGATGGTCTTAACCACTTTGGTACCAGTGTCGACTATAGTCGACAGCCACAGATGAAGGCGCACAGCCGAGCGTCGACTTTAGTGACAGCCAAAAGCTTTTACTTTTATCTCTGCAGTTGCGGCGTGTACGTTCAGCTAATAAGTTACTACAAATCTGTGACCTTTTAACAAGCCCTTAGAGGAGTTATTATAGTTATTTTCCTAAAGCTGCCTGTAAAGTAAAACAAGCTTTCCTCATCACACAAGAGCAAAACGGAGCCGTCGTCAATGCGCAGCACACACTACCGTGCGGACTGTGAGCGCCGGCTGTGGGCGAGGTTTCATGGCCGGTGAGCGCCGTACCGAAGTGGTTAAAAAGAGAGACAGGATAAGAGAGGGAATTGCAAAGGGCACTGTGTCTTGGGTGGTCACCGGTGGTTGGGCAGAGAGGAGAGCGGTGTGGGCAGACACTGACTCCCACCCCTTGGCCTCGCCCGGCCTGGTCCGTCAGTACGCAACGTGGGAGCAGGATCCGTCCCAGACATGCATGTCCGTGCTAACTTACACGTACACGGAAAGCTCTCCGCACTTCATTAATTACGCTCCTAACGCTAGAAACAGTCCCAGCCGCGAGCAAACCCTCCTTTCCAGAGTGAGCGGTCTGCGCTCAGATGACCGCCGGCCCTGGTGCGGCTTCCTGTCCTGTCCGTCACCGCTGGTGCTGCCCAGGTCCCGCGTGTCCTAGTCTTGACAGGGCGACGCTGGCCCGCCGAGTCCAAGGAGGGAAAGGCTTTCTCAGCAGGGAGCTTTGCGCTCTGCGAACCGGACGTCCTCGCGGCTCCTTTCCCGCACACGTCGTGAGGACGCACTGACTCTGTGAGCTCCCCGTGTGCCGGGTTAATGACACGCTGGGCTGCAGCGTGTCGCTGGTGTGACGACTTCACAGCGCGCCGGCGGTGCTGGCAAGGCAGCATCAGTCAGCCTCGCTGCCGTGACCAGGGAGGCAGACGTGTGGCACCGAGGCGTGGCCGGGCTGTGCACCCGCTGGAGGCCCCAGAGGGGACCCTCCTTGGCTCTGCCAGCTGACGGCGGTCACAGCCATCCTTGGTGCCCTCGGCTGTGCCGTGCGGCTCCCGTCTCTGCCCTCGTCACACGGTGTCCCCTCTCGGGGTCGGTCAGGTGGGACGTGGGTCCCCTCCAGGCCCTCATGCTGACGAGTCACCTTGGCAAAGACCCCGTCTCCAAATACGTCACAGGCACCAGAGGGGCGTCCTCGTCATACCTTTCTGGGGACACGTCTGCCCACGGCAAGTGTGACCGGCTGTCCCGAGGACGGCACCATGGACCAGGTCGTTGTGAGTTGCTTCAGCTATCCCCGTGTGTTTGTGAAGCTGCAAGGTTCGCAGAGCAACGAGCAGCAGGAAAGGAGGCCACGTGGACCTGGTTAAGACGGAGGTCTCAGAAGGAGAGGAGGGAGACCTTTCAAGGCGTTTTATCTGAACAAGAAGTTTCCCTCATTAAGTCATTTTACAAAGCTCGCGTGTGCTGAGCCTGGGCTTCCAGCTCAGGTTTTACAAACTGCGTGTTTCCAACATCCCATCAACCTGACAGCTCCTTAAGTCACGCTGACTTTCCGCGACGGGGACACGCCAGGCAGTTTAACTCTCCTGACTGCAGAGCGCTTTCCCAGCCCCGGGAGGGCGGCTCCGCCCCGTCACTCCGGCAGCGGCTTGGGAAAGTGTGGTCCTGGCAGCGCGAAGCCTGATCACAGCCGCCCGCCGCTGCGTGTGCAGTTGCAGGGACAGAGCCTGCCACGCGTCTCTGCCCGGGGAACGTGCATCCGCCTCCACAATTACCAACGAGCACACACGGCCCGAGAGCCACTTACAGATGCGGAGGCCTGCAGTCCATGAGCGATGAAGCCACGGGCACGGTCCTCACGTGGCCTGACAGCCAGCCACGGCGACCTGCCTACTCCCAACACTCGTTCCAGCTGAATCCCTATCAGATCCTGCGGCTCGGCTGGGGCGATGGAGACTCTGCAGAGAGACGGGCGCGAGGAGAACCTTCCTAGAGCCCAACTGTCATTCAGAAGGGACAATCGACCACCGCTGTGGCCACTGGGGCTACCATGAAATCAGCACAAACAGTCGGCAATGGCAAATGCTATCCAAAATTACATGTGTTCAATGAACGCTGCAGGCATGGCCCAGCAGGAACCTGTGGCCCCAACCGTCATTCCCAGGTGACACTTTGATGGCGTGTCCTTCCTCCCCTACGGTCGTTCATTCCTCGTGACCCCCGGGCTCTGGGACAACCAATCCTCAGGTGGCAACAGGACACCCTGAGAACAAGTCTGGAGGAGACGACGGCCAGCCCGCCATGCACCAGGCGAACACAGCTCGCGCCCTCCGCACAGGGGCCGGTCCCTCCTGCCCACGCGAAGCACCCACGCCACTTGTTTCTGACACACAAAAGCGGGAGCTGATAATTTAAGACAAGAAAGTAACACGATCCAAACGACAGCCGTCCTCCCGCCAAGGCAGCGCCACGTCACTGCACGCACGGCGCTGCGTGGGCGGCAGAGCCGGACGCAGCGTGGGTCTGTGCTGTGGTCAGAGAATGCTGGATCCAAGTCTGACTCCCCTGCTCAGCGTGGAAACTCGGAGCCTGAACCGGCGTCTGTGACAGGGCCAGCGCGGCTGCAGGGCAGAGACCGCGCACGGTGACCCACGGCAGCCGCAGGGAGGCCCCAGCCCTGTGTGCGTCCAGACTCGGGACTCACATGCAGTCTTGCCGGGCTCCACCCGCACGGCAGGCCGGGGCCGCATTCCTGCCGTGATTCCTGTGCACACAAGCGCATGGCCGTGCAGGGCTCTGTCGTTTCTCAGGAAGGTCGAGGAAGGGGCGACCCAGACGATGTCTAGAAAGTCACCGTGATAAACTTACCCAATTAACACACACGCACACACACACACTCCTCCACTGTTCGGGGTTAGACTAGGACCCTGGGCAGATCCTGCGGGATGGGCTGGATGCGGGAAAGCAGCCGTCTCCCTCGCGGCTCTCTAGCTCTAGCAAGCTGTCCAGAAACTCTGTGTATCCGGATTCTCTGCAGCCAAGACTCGGCTCACGGCAAAGCGCAGCAACCGGACGGCGTGAACCGGGGGGCCGTGTGCAGTTTGCTGCAGCCCAGCCACACCCCCAGGTCTGCACGGCCTCTCACCCACCCACAGGAAACGTCCAAGCACGGCAGAGGCCTCGCGGACGCCTGCACGCATGGCTGCAAGCTCTGAGGGCCAGACTCCACACAAAGCACAGACCTCCCCTCGTACGAGGAAGGAGGGGGGTCGCGTTAATTCTACCGCTCACCTGGGAGTCAGACAGACACCGGGCAAGCTGGGGTTTGACCTCACTTGGCTCAAACAACCTGAAAATGAGCCGAGTGTTCCGAGTCCGGGTGTCCATGGAGCAAATCCAGAGCCCGGACACACGGCTTCCTCCTGGGACCTGTCTATACCCAGACGACGAAGACGGAGTTTTACAAAGAGGCCACGGCCTCCACCTGGGGAGCCCCCGAGCGTGGATGGTCACGTGAGGGTGCAGTGGGAGCCTGGCGTGCGGTATGTGAAGGGTGACCAAGGCCCCATCACTCCCGGAACACGCCTCGTCTTCTCACAGTGCCAGCATCGTCCTCCACGCAACCTGATACCCGCCGCAGCGGCTCCTGGTTCCCGTGCTGGAGGAGCTGCCCTCACTGGGGGGGGCACCCACCCCAACACCTGGTTCAGTCACTTCCTCCCCAGGTGTCACTCAGGGGACGCACGACTACCCTGCACGGGTGGCTCCTCACAAGCGCGCAGGGTCGTCCAGGCGCCACCCGGAGAGCGGTGGACAGGCCTCTCAGCGACAGGCACAGGGCGCTGCGCCTGCTTCCAAAGGGGCCGAAGGACGGCGCCACCTGCAGCTCAGGACAGTGGCGCAGACGCTCAGTGGGACGAGGAGCAACGGTGAGAAAGCCGCAAATGGAAAAGAGGTAGAACGACATGGAATGTGCCGTGATTTAACATGCTACGACACCCGGCAAGACCAGCTAACACGTGACGTGGAACCCAGGTGTGAGAGCCCCGGCAGCCGGTCCCAAGGAGCACGTGTGAGTTAAGCGACGCGCCTCAGCCGGTGGTGGGAACCGCCGCAGCTCGGCAGGAGCGCGGACTTTCATCCCGGCCTTGCGCTCCGAGGGTGATGGAGGAGTTTGGGGTTGAGAGACCTGGTGAGCTCCCGGATCAGCCACAGGTGAGCTCTCTCCAAAGCGTCCTCGCACCTCACCCGCCAGCAAACCAGGCGTGGCTGCCGCAGTGCCGTCCCGGAAAGGTCCGCGGAGGCTCGCACGGAAGCGTGACTTGGAGAGTCGAGAAGAATGACCGGGTGACCTCCCACTCAGAGCGCAGGTCTCCAACAACAGCCGCCTCACGCGGTTCTCGGCAAGGTCGAAGGTGAGCACACGGAGTGCCAGGGGCAGGTACCGGTAAGGATGGTGCCCCGTGAGAGGATGGAGCGCGCAGACCTGGGCGTGGCGAGGGATTCCCCAAGTCCACAGCTCCCAAGTCCACGTGGGACACGCTGGGGTTCGTGCTTTTACCACGGGCAGATAATTAGCGCGTCGTTCACTAAACTGGCGCTCGGAGCTCTTACTCGCTCAGCTTTAGAACAACAAAGTCAGAGCTCCAGGAGGACTTCAGAACATCACATCCTCTGGATTTAATTACAGATAAAAGAGACCCGACTTCTACTAAAAGATGAGAAATTGCATATTAAAGACGGAAATTACCCCAGAGCATGAGAACGGCGTTGTCTCTCTGTGCACATTATTTTAGAATAAGAAAACTACGTGATCATTCAGTTCTTAAAAATGTTTTCTTAAAAAACAGAACAAGGTTGTGTGTAAAAGAAGTTTTCTCAGGGAACCGTCCTGCTCTGGTCTTTACCGTAAGCAGGGACTGACCCCTCAGTGTACGTGTGTGTCCCTGTCCCCACTGATGTGATGAGTTTCCACCTGTCTCTTTGGGACTCCCACGGTGACGCTGCTGCTCCTCAAGCAGGTGGCCGCTGCGAGCTCTGCAGGTCTTGACACCCCGAGACTGACACCAAAGTGAGACCTGTTGGCGAGAGGGCGCAGCACCCCCACACTGCTGTCCTCCCGGGCCTGGGCGGCAAGTCCCCGAGGCCCTCGAGGCCCCTCGATTCAAGCCTTTCTTTGCAACACGCCCACCCTGGGGCTCCAGGACACGAGAGACGTCAACCTTAGCCTCTCCCGAGGGACGCAGGCTCAGGGCCAGCGACAGGCACCGTGACCCAGGGGGTGTTTTATCTCAACTGTCCCTAGTGGCCAGCTGTGTGTCTCACTTTGGAGGTGCTTCCAGCGCCCCCAGTTCCACAGCGCGCAGAGACTCTCCGAGGGCTCAGGGAGCACCACCTGGTAAGCGGGCATCGTGAGACATTTACAGAACGCTTGGAAAATGTCCACGAGAAAGCATCGTTCAAACACCAAAACGTGCTTTTCCCTTCAGAAAGATGTTAGAGTTAAGATTATTTTTAGAAAACACATAGCTCATTTGTGTGGTTCCAGCTCTCACCTGACAGTTCCCTTCCGAATTCTACACAGATTTCACACCTCAGGGGAAACCGATGACGCCAAGCGGACACCAGGGCCGGCGGTGGGTCCGCACTCCAGATGCGCCATCAGGACCAGAGCACGTCCCCAGGATGCTCAGTAACTACGGCTCTGCAGCGAGGGATGCTGAGGCCACTCCCTGCGTGGGTCACCGGGGCTCTTGAGCAGGAAAAAAAAGCAAAATCCCAGCAGGTTTTCAATCATTTTCCTCCACCTTCAGCAGACCTCTCAGCTACTGCAGCACATAGTGTGGTCACGGATTGGAATCCTAAACGAGGGCTGGGAGAAAGCAGGCCACGTTTTCCTGTTTTCCTGAAATTTCTCTTAATACACCTCGCAGCAAAGCGGCTGCTGCTTACGTTGTTACCATGAAGGGTGGTCTGGGTGTATGTGGGCGGGTGGAGAGGAAAGCCACACAATCAGGAAGATTGATTGATTGATTGACTGACTGACTGATTTCCATGTTAATGGCAACGCCTGGCCAGCTTCTCAGAAAGTCTCCTGCACTTGGGGCGTCTCGCGGAACAAGGACACACATTTCAGGCGCACATTTCCCCACTTTCCACGTCGCTGCTCCCGTCACAAGCATCCACTGAGCACCTGCAGGGGGACCACCGAGTCCGTGGGGGGTCCACAGGCGGGAGCTTTTGCCACGACTGAGGGCGTCCCCAGGTGCCAGCGTCCCGGCCGCCTGGGGGTGGCTGTCACACGGCTGCGGGCCTCGCCCCAGAGTATGGAACTCAGCATGGCGGGGGTGGGGGCAGGAAGAGCTGGCGTTTCAACAACGTCCCGGCTGGTGCTGGTGTCTGGGGACCACTCTCGGAGAACCGCTGCTCTGGAACTTCGGGGTCAGTAAATGTTCTCTGCGCCAGGCCAGAGAGGAAGTATTTTAGGCTGTGTGGACAGGACGGTCCCTGCCGCAGCCTCGCACCTGCCTTTGCAGTGGACGGCCAGGGACATGGCGGGAACGAAGGCGCGGCCAGGCCACACACGGTGGAAGTTCTCTCCGAAAGGCCGTGGCGGCTGGCCTGTGACTGTGGCGGGGCAGGTGCAGCCCAGGGGACACACAGGAAGTCAGATGAGGGATTGGGAGCAGCGTGGCGAGACGACGAGGACCGCTGTCTGGGTGTTCCCTACGGAGGCGCAGCTGCCCAGCTGGGGACAGGCAGGACCCGACACAGGACAGCAGAGGGAGGCCAGGCTGGGACGGTGGAGAGGCAGGCGGGGGGGATGCAAGGGCGTCTGGCTGCAGTGACCCTGGCGCAGCGGCAGCCCGGAGGGCAGGGGGCCCAGCCCCCCACTCTGCCTGGCATTTCTTCCACACGATGCAGAAAGCCAGGAAACGACGCAGGTGACTTCGTCTGTGAGGTGGGGTGGGGGGCGCGAGGGCACAGCGCTTGCTCTCCGTGGCATGCTCACGGTCGTCGGGGCTTCGAGCTCCCTAAAATCGATGAAAGGCCAACATGCAGCGTCTGTGCTATGAACTCTCGACTGAGAGCAGGAGAACGGCAGGCCCTGCACGGAAGCAGGGACCGGCGGCATCACGGCTCTCATCCAACAACAGCGGCAACAGCAGAGCCACGGCACTAGTCACTGGGACTGGTGCCTGTCCAGACGTCACCTCTCAGCCGAAACCACCTCTGTCAAACTCAGATATCGCCCTCTTTCCTCCTAGATGGAAATGCAAGCAGAGGGTCTTGAGCAAGTGGCGGCGAAGCTACTGCCAGTGGCGTCAGCCAGGCCGTCGCTGTGGTTGGCTGAGGGCTGAGAAGTCGGTGAGACTTTGGTTTGCTCCATTTTACACCATGGGAGAAACTGCGTCATCGCTTCTGCTGAAGACGCTCGTTCCGGACTTGCTGCTTCGTGCTTTGCAGCTGTGACGTGGCACGGTGCCGAGAGGTGCAAACCACCTTTAGATCTAAAAGGTGTGACTGTGCACCCACCTTAATCAACAGTGTCAACACGGATTAACCCCCCCCATGCTGCCTTGCAGGAGACGTGACAGCGGCCCAAGTGACCTTCCCAGCCGTGGGCTCCACGGGCCCCACACTCGCACACGGCCTGGTCTTCGGGAGAAGAGGTCCCGTGGGTGACCCGAGGCTGCGTGTCCCAGTGCAGGACGCACGAGTCCCACCAGCTCCCCACCCACGCCATGCGGCTCCTTCTCCCGCCCCCGAGGCACACGGCAGCCCTGGCTGGGCGCAGGCGCATGGGAAGGACTCTGATGACGACGTGGCATGACATCTCCATGACGCCAGCACTCTGGGGACTCCCTAGCGTACGACGTGAATCCCAGGCACGTAGTGACAACCAGCAACTTGTGAGCCATTTAGAATTTGCGTCCTCCCATGTCACATCCTCCCCATTGCACTGACGCCAGCGCACCCTCTGGGGTGTCACTGCCGTCCCTACCTGACGGGCGGCGCCCGAAATACGCAAACAGCAGGCCAGTCATCCAAAGTCACGCGGCTCAGCAGGGCCGGACCGTGGGCTCCGGCTCCAACCCAGCCCCCGCTCTCCCACTTCCCTCCCGCCAGCGTCCAGACAGGCAGGGACACTGGAACGGGTTGACACCTGTCCGTAACTGCAGCTCACTCCGCGATGGCCGGCACAGCGAGGCAGGAACGCAGGTGCTGGCCTCAAAGTGCGGAGGTTCTGCAGCGCCTGGCTTCACTCGCAGAACAGCGACCGCAGTAGAGGTGACGCCGCAGCTTTCACGCCGGGGCTCTCGATGTCCCTCAGCTGAACCCTTTGTCCTCTGGACCAGTGTGCGTCTGGCCCGTGCGTCACCGCCCGCCGGCTGCTGTCCAACCACGCACCTGCCCGAGAGCCGTCCTGGCCAGCGAGTCACAGGGCTGCGGACGGGCACACCCTCGTATCTGGGTCGGGCACCTGCCTTGCTGCAGAAATCAGCAGGTGCCTTTCCAAGAACAGTCCTCAGAGCGCTGGCACTGTGTGTGGGAGGAGAGGGGTGCGGACGCCGCGCGCAGGCACCAGGAGGCAGAGTCACACACTGGTGACCAGGAGACACCCGCTATGGCAGAGCCTCCCCCCAGGCAGGGCTCTGAGAGCGTCTCCCCACGTGCGGACATCCTCACGCTGGCCCCAACGCTCAGGGACGCGGCTCTGGCCCAAGTAGCCCTCCCCCGAGCCCTCACGGAGCCCCTCTGTCCCCAAGGAGGCCCCTCCTGCGTCCTGGTGCAGCAGGGGCCGCCCTGGGGGCTGAGGGCGCGTTGCCGGCCCAGCCGTGCGTACCTGGGACTGGGGAGGGTTCACGCACCACCCACTCCAGCGGCCGTCCAGGCGGTGAGGACCCAATGCCCAACGGTTAGGAACAAGGGGAGAATTTCAGATACTGATGGGCTGTTGGACAAGAATATTTTAAATAGCAGGGCCTCTCAGAGCCTCTCAATTCATAACATCCGGACAATTCATGTCTCCAGCTCTGAGCTTGTCCAGGTGCCCGGAGCCACAGCCGGCCAGGGGAGGACCCCGCCCTGCCGGGACGGTCCTTGCGACCTGGCCACTGCAGGCCGGGCTCTCGGGCCGTCTGGGGACCCAGGGCAGTGGCTCGGCCGCTGGGGCTGAGAGCCGCCGTGGGACGCAGTGGACACGCGCCCCACACAGGTGCCCGCAAGGCCTGTCTCGGGCACGCGGAGAGCTGCCCAGCAGACACGCCTGCCCTCTGCGCCCGCGCCTGCTTTCTGGTTGCCATGGGAACTGGTGTTGGGGGAACTCCCAGGAGGCCGGCGCTGGCAGACACTGGCCTCCCCTCAGCACTGAGGCAGCCACGAGCCTCGGCTGCAGGCGGGCGCGAGTGGGCACCCGTGCGGGAGATAGCAACTCTGGTGGCAGGGGCGAGGCCGGGCAGCCGGGCAGCGCTCTCACGGCCACTCCTCTCACAGCCCGCCAGGTGCTGACCTCGCTCTCCCCCCTCGGTGCCTCGAGGCAAGGTCGGAAGCTGCTTTGCGGCGCTCGCCCTGTGTTTACAAGCACAGGCGTGCTGCTTAGGAGCAAAGGCCCCGCCCCCCCACTGCCGAGATGAGAGAGTAGAGACGGCATTCGAGGACACAGCGTGGGAGTGAGTGGTCTTGGAAACAGCCACGGACACCGCGCTCCTTGGAAGGACCAGGGCTTTAACGCTCAGAAAAACAGAAGAGCCGAGTGGCGCCGGCGTCCTCCAAGTGCCACTGCGAGGCCCAGCGGGGCTCCCGTCACTGGTGCGGCTTCTCTCTCGGAGCCCACCTGAGCATGGTCCCTCACCGTGGGCTGTGACAGCCACCACTGGAGGTCAGCATGACCTGAGCACTGAGTGCAGTGGCCGCGCTGTCTCTGACCCCAGGGGCCTCAGGCCGGGGCCGTGCGGGCAGAAACCCACGTGCAGAGAAGAGAGCGCGCAGGGGAAGGGCATGAACCCACAGGTGTGCTCAGCCACCAGGTCCCCAGACAGCCACCAGGACAGCACCAGGCTGCAGGGGCCTCTGCGGGACCCATCTCACGCAGCGGGACCTCTGTTTCCACCACACGTGGTGTGGCCACGCTGAGCCTCAGGGAGGAGGGGCTTGTCCAGGGTCACCAGACTCAGTAGGGCTGCGGGGCCACCTGAGCCAAGGCCAGTGGGATCCCAGAGCTGCTCTCGCCAGAGCACCTGGGCAAAACCAGCTCAGCCTGCAAAAGGAGATTGTGTCTCTCCGGCTGCTCTCTTTTGAGCCCGCGTCTGCACACGATGGCACACCCCACATCTGCTCTGGACGTCTCGTGGGCCCCCCGCATGTGACATGGACAAAGATGAACTCACCACCTCCCAAGTGTGTCATCCGGAGTGGTCCCGTCTCAGGAAGCAGACAACCATCCACACAGCTGACCACACAAGAAAGGGCGTCCTCACCCCGATGCTTCCCTCACCCGCGTGGTCTCAAATGCCACGTCCTGGGAACTCCAGCCAGGTCCCCCAGTCCGTTCCAGCCCTGTCCACAGCCAGCAACCTCAGTGACACCACTATCCTCAGCCACGTGCCCACGCTCATCCACGTCCTGTCCTCACCCACGACGCTGTCCTCACCCACATCTCCCACCTCACCCATGTCCTGTCCTCCTCCACATCTGTCCTCACCCACATCTCCCACACTCACCCATGTCCTGTCCTCACCCACGACACTGTCCTCACCCACATCTTCCACCTCACCCATGTCCTGTCCTCCTCCACATCTGTCCTCATCCATGCCACCACCTTCGCCCACCCCATCCTCCAGATGGCCCACGTGCCCCCTGCCCCTCCCCCTCATCCACTCCTGCCCTATATTCCTCAAGCAAAGCCAAGGAGTTTTACAAATGCAAATGCGTCACAGTTAAAAATGCAAGCCAGACATTATTTCATTCCTTTTTATGACTGAGTAATATTCCATGGCATGTATCTAAATACACCCCATGTTCTTATCCACTCATCAGTTGATAGGCACCTGGGTGGATTCCATATCTTTGCGATTATGAATTGTGCTGCGATAAACACTCGAATGTCTCTTCAGCAACTTGGACGGAACTGGAGACCATTGTTCTAAGTGAAGTATGTCAGGAGAGACAGACACCTCGTGTTCTCACTTACAAAGGGGAGCTAAATGAGGGTTATACACAGTCCTACGTGGCGCAATGGACGTTGAAAACTAAGAAGCGGGAGGGTGGCGGGGTGGGTGGGGAAAGTCTTCCTGCTGGGCACAGTGCACACTACTCTGGTGAGGGGCACACTAAGGCCCCGACTTCAGCAGGATACAATTCAGCCGTGCAGCACAAAGCACTGTACAGCCTCTAAATCTACTGAAATAAAAAACTACAAACCAGACCCCTTAGAGCTTTCCAGTGACGTCCCATGTGATAATGGCAGGAATCACTTCCACTTGCTTTGAGGCGTCTCCTCAGGACGCCCTCTCTGACTCCTGGTCGGTGCTCTGCTCTCCCAGGCAACCCCGAATGTCCCCTTCACAGGACGCCCCTCGCCCCACTACACGCACCCGGCCGTGTCTCTCACGTGTGCTACAGCCCTGACGCCCACGCAATGCCCGCACGGAGCGGGCGCTCCTGCACGTGTGTGGAAGGAAGGGGCAGAGCAGGGTGAGGTGAGGAAGAGGGGAGGAAGGAGAGGAGAGGGCCACCGGGTGTGACCATGACACCCACCTCTGCAAACGAAACTGAGCCCCCAGCACGCTAGCAGAGCTGGCACTGCCCCCCCCCCAAGGTTGTGGCTGCAGCCCGGCCTCCGCCCAAGCCGCAGACCTCACACTGACTGCCTGACCCTGGGCGTCTCCCATCAGGGCCGCCTGTGCCCCTCCAACTCCCCAGGCATCCCCAGAACCTGCTCCGCCTATCTCACGGGCAACGCCAGCTTCCCGGTCCCTGGGCTGCTCTCGGTTTTCCTGCTGCCTCCACCCCACACCCACCCTCCCTGCAAACCGTGCCAGCTGCATCTCTCACTGCACCCCGATCCGAGCACCCCGACCCCACTCGTGCCCAGCCAGGTCGTGCTGAGGCGCTGCGTCCTCCCAGGCGCTGTCTCCCCGCCCTGGACCTGCCTTCCTCCCTCACGCCCAGCCCCCAAACCCGCCCTCTGTACGGCGGGTCCCACCCTCCCAGATGTCTTGGGTCACATCATGCCAGACCAAAGTCCCCCTTTGGGGGCTCCCCCAGACACCAGCCTGAGAGGATTTGAGCATGTAGGTTATTTGGGGGGACACAGAGGAGAGGTACAGAAAAGAGAGGCAGGAAGTGAGCGGCCGGAGTGGGGTGACCCTAAGCAAGGGCCACACAGGCCGCTCCGGGGGAGGGCGCGGAGCGTGCTCAGAGTCTGACCGCCAACCTCGTCTGCCCTCTGCCAAGGGCGTGTCCCAGGTGGGCCCCTCCTGCGCAGGCCGCGGCCCCCAGGGCGGCGAGGAAGCCCCGCCCCACCGCCTGCACCCTTGTCACAGCTCCCCTCTCCCGTCCCTCTGCCGGGACGCCGGGCGTGTTCCAGGCAGGGCTGACAGGCACGAGTCCCTTCCAGCCTCCCAGGGCAGCAGGGACACAGGAGGGACGGCAGGATTAGCCGGTGCCCCTGGCAGGTCCTGTGGCCAGTGACACCTGGGACACGTTCTGGGAACCGCTGCAGGGATCGCACGCGCTGTCACGCTTCCTTTCAGACGCGGGTTTTACGAGTTTTCGTACACAAAGGTGTTGACTGCATTTCTGTGGGTATCTGTCCACACTGCACGGACCCCGGCCGACTGGGGTGGCCAGATCCTGGTTCCCGCGCGTGCAGACGAGGCTCTCCTGAGCAGAGGAGGAGCCCGAGGCCCCCAGGCCCCTCCTCCGCACAGGTGACGTCTAAATAAATGTGAACAGGAGTAGGAAGGAACTCGCTCTCCCAGCTCTCCTGAGCATCGTGTCAGTAACGGCCCCGGAGGCCAAAGGCCACCCTGCAGCTGGCGGGACCAACACCCCCCTCCCGCCCGCCGTTCACTTGTGAGTGAGCGTGTTCCTCCCATGGGTGGTATTTTCAGTACACAAACTCCCTGCGCATAGAGACGATGCGGAACAGTGAATGGGAACAAGACATTTCCTGGAGCTGCAGTTCACGCCGCCCCCATCGCTGCCGGGCGCTGTCTGTGCGGCTCCGTGCAGGTGACCCCATGGACGATGACAGATGAGACCGCAGCGTGTCACTGACTCGCCCACACTCAAGGCAGAGCCGTGATGGAGACGAGCTCTCGTGACATCTAATTACAGAACCGCCGGCCACCTCGAAGCCGACAGCCCTGCCCTCCACTTGGCAGACACTTGTCAAGATGCCAGAAGTGATCGCCGGGCTGTTCAGGAAGGAAAGACGGGGTAGCGCCCACCGTCTCCCGTCACCTGAAGCCACCGCCTCGGCCTAAACAGAGCCGTGGCCACGAGGCACTCGCTCTTTGGTCGGGAGACCCTCCTGCGTTTCCTGCTGGTTCTCCCATGGCCACGTGGCCCCTGGCCACAGGTGGGGCTGTTCTCGGTCCTGTGGGGTCAGCCCTGCCTGCATCTCTGACCTGTCGGGGTCCACACCCACCGCGGCCACAGCGCGCTCCCCCAATGCGCACACAGGCACCAAGGCAGGCACTGGGGCAGCGGGCGGTCTCTAGGTGTTTCTGGGACTTGCCGGGGGCACGTCCACCACCTCTGCCCTCCCCAGGGTTCCACACGGCTGTCTCGCAGCTTGGGGTCCACCCCAGGCCCTCCTGAGGGGCGTGTCTGGCCACCTGCCCGAAGCAGCTCCCACCCCGCGCTGTGCTCTGCCATGTTACATTGCACACCACGCTATGCCACACTCTGTCCTGACAAAAACGCAGGCCACGCGACGTCACCTACTCACTCCCTGCACCTGCCCAACTGGACCCTGATCTGCCCTAGCGCAGCCTGCTGCACATCCACCCGTCTCCCTCGTTCTCACCCCAATCTCTTAGTCGCGACGGGGCGCGATGAGCCGGAGCAGGTCCCAGGCCCCACAGTACCTGGGACGAGCCTGCAGCTCCCCCTGAGTGATACGGGGCGCAGAGAGAGGACGGCGCCGCATGGGGGCTGACACTGCGCCAGGGGCCTCCTGCCCTCCCCGCGGTGAGGCCTCGTCACCACACCAGGCCCTGCCGACGCCACGAGTGCTGCGAGATCCCAGCCTCGTCCCTCACGGTGGACGCGGAAGACGAATTTCCCACACGGCAAAGTCTGATTGTAAACTTGGCCCTGCCAGCCTGTTCTGCACGTCCCTGGCTTATTGGGCTCCACGTCTGCGCTGTGTGACTTATGCCTTTCTCACCTCCGGCTGCCAGGGGCCACCAGTTCACAGCCCGCTTCTCCATGGAGCCTCGTCTAGCCACGCTGCCTCCCCCGAGTGCCCAGACATGGCGTCCACGTCCCAGATGTGGCGTCCACGTCCCAGACGTGCCCCCTGCGGGAGCCAAACGCATGCTGTTGGGTTTCCACAGCGCGTCCTGCTCCTGGCTCCCCCGTGTGCCGGCCATGTGCAGGGCAACGTCACCGTAGCCTTTCTGAAACGCGTCACCCCGACAGCAACCCCAGGTCATCTGCGAGACACTGTTAAGGCCCCACGTCATCTTTAGAACTAGAAACCACAAGAAATGCCTTCTGAGTTCCAAGTTCTTCCCCGTTAACCTGAATGTCCCTTCCCTCTGGACACTACGCTCCGTGGGGGCCCCCGTCATGTGCTGAACGCTCTCCCCGCAGACGGGGGCTTGTGTGCGACACATGGGCGTTTCTGCTGCCCAACTACACCATCCTGATGGTCACAACCTTACGTTTTATAACCCTTTCCCTCAGAGCACTAGGTGCATTCATAACACCATGGAAATATCCAAAATATAAAAGGAACTAATTTTTTTAAAGTTATGCCTGTGTGTTGGCAATTCTGCACACACACAATCAGAACCTGCTGGCGTGCACAGCCTCATTGTTAGTATAAACGCAGTGGCATCAGTTTGCAAACTCAGGTGTTTGGAAAATTGTTGATACGGGAGTCGACATACATTTTACATGTAACTTGCCCCTTGAGGCAACACTTGGTACATAACGTGAACATTCTCGAAATGACCAAGAAACTGGATTTCAAATAATCAACCTTGTTTTTCCTAGAAAGCAATACAGTGAACGAAAGGCCACTGTCTGTGAGTGCTCTGTCACGATTACAAAAAAAGGCTGCACTGCGTTCCACTGTACTCCGGGTGGAGCGCCCTTAAGTCCCAACACACCTAGTACCCGAGGAACCTCTCATAGTGCTGAAGCTGTGGCACAATCTGTCCGCGTATCCCTGATAAAACCCTCATCACTGATTGGTCTAAATGTGTCCAGTGGTCACTTGTGTTGAGGACCTGGGGCCAGGACATCAGATGCTGTCGAGGGACGGAGAGAGCCCGCAGCCCACGAGGAGCCGAAGTCGTTAGCTTCGACACCCTCTCCCTCCCGGGTTCAGAACGAACCCCCCCCCCCGGCATTCTTGCGAGACCGACCGCTCGACCGGAGCAGGGAGGCTGGGCCGCCTGGCCAGGTGGTGCCCGGCACCACACACCCTGACGTGCAGTGAAGCCCGGCTCTGTCGGGTCTCAGGAGTTCAGTGCAACATTGCAAAGAATTCTATCTTAACTCAAAACTCTCAGACCCCAGAGTCACTGCCGCTGGCAAACAAGAGTCACTGGCGACACAGAGACGTCCCCTGCGCACAACCGCCAGCAACCAGAAGAGCTGGGCCGGTGTTTATTCCGTCACACCAGTGCGGCGGCTGTTTTGCTGCATGTGTTCTGTCATTGGATACAGACACATCAGGTTGACAGGACACCAACACAGCAAGGCTTCCATCAACGAGAACCAGGTGTCCAAACCTCTAAGTCAACCAGAATATTTTGCTGCATTTTATATTGGAAAAAAAGGCATAAATTTCAGCAAAAAATTAATATATTTAGCAACATAGAGGGTTGGCTAAAACAGCCATGTCCGTCCTTGTCCTGGGTCAGTGCCTCCCGCTGCGTGTCCCACAAATAACCACAAACTACGAGTGCTCCCGCTGCCGAGCCATCCGAGTCCTGGACACCGTCACGCCACGGACCTCTCATCTCTCGTAAAGTGCTTTGTTCAGTCTTCCTGCCTAGTAACAAGAACTGCACAATACACTTTATGAGAGTTTTCAGTAAGCTGAAAAAAGAGCCCTCAGGTTTAGAAAAATGCAAAACCCGCGTCCCCCACCCCACTGTGCTCCTCACGTCCCCAGGCAGCGAGCCCTGTGTTTTCATGCCAGGACACGCCCCAGTCACGTGACAAAGTCACCCAGCTCTATCGGTAACAGTCTCATAGAAGTGTGCGAACACGCGGAAACCTGGGACCTACATGGCAAAACCGTCTACAATGCGCTCCACTTTCATGCAAACCTTCCGGACGCCGTGCGGGACCCGTGGGCGGCGGGAGGAAGGGCCGGCTCGCGCTCTCGTCTCGTGAAAATGAGAAACCTCAGAGCAAAGCTGCGCCTGCTCCGTTCACACCGGGACTGCCACAGACACTGGGTCCTTGCGTGTCCCAAAGCCAGACTTCTCCTCCGTCAAACTCAGCCCGTGTCTCCGCCTCCTGTGTGAAGCCAGGTACCTGTGTCGAGGCCGCCCAGGCCCTCTCCAGGCAGCAAGGCCCCGGGGTGCCCACGGGGCTGTGTGGCCTCCCTCAGCCTCCCCTCTCGGCCTCCTCCGCTAAACACCAGCTCACGGGAAATGGCGGACTCTCTTCTGGGCTGTCCCAGAGCACCCGTGTCTCTGCCCTGACAGCGGTGTGTGCGTGTGGTGTGTGTGTGGAAACAGCCTTACCTGTGGCCTTTGCGACGTCTGCGGTTGTCACGTTCTGGTTGTCAGTGCTCACCTTGAAGGTCACTGCCGGTCCCAGAACACTGGAAGAGATTATCGAAAAATGAGTCACAACTGAGTCAACATACCGGGTGCCTCTCTGAAGCCACATGGAAACCTTGATGTGTTTATGAAAACACATGCGCCAAGGCCGCTGTCTGCGAGGGTAGGGGGGCGACCCCTGCCGGGCGCTGGTTTCTCTGACACCGAGACCCGTCGTCACATCTCTGGCCACTCTGTCACAGGCCGCACTTTTCTGAAACACGCTGCAGCATGGTGTGGCCTTATCACGAGAATATTCACATCAACCCTGATGGCCCAACACGGTGGGCAGAGCTCTCGCAAGAGAAAGAGAAACTGTTATGGAAACAGATTTCAGCGTTGGTTCCGGGGCAGCAGGAGGTCAGGAGCAGAGCAAAGGGACGGGTGTTGCTTAGATTCTCTTGACAGGAACCATCTAGAAACCTACCACGGTCATTAATAACCTTTCTGTATGAAAATAACTGGCAGGGAATTGCTACACAATCAGAATTGTTTGTAGCTTTTAAAGACTGTTTCGTGCACAAGTTTGAGAAAATACATCACTCTCTTAACCATTCAGTTAACCAGAAGACCCCACGTGCTGTGGGAACTCGATATTGTACCACAGTGACCTCAAGACGCATCAGGAGCTCAGGGTCGTTTCTAAAGACAGACCCACGTCCACAGAAAGCCACGGACAGCTCCCACGGGATCGGCCTGCAAGTACCTCCTGGGGGTAAATCCCCCTAACACGCGAGGAACAGGAGTGGGGCCACCTCTAGTGGGAGAGGGCGGCTGGGGACGTGACTCCTGGTTCTGGGACGTGCCCGTGCTACCCTCCGAGCCGTCCAACCCGCCCCCGTGGGCACCACCCGGCCCTCACTCTCCCACCAGGTGCGGCCACGGCGCTGGCGTGGAAGGAATCACCACAGGAGAAACCTGCCGCCGCCTCTACACCGAGTTCTCCCACCACAAGAGCATCCAGAGGGGCCTGACCAGCCTCGGGCTTGTGGATTTCAGGCCTGAGTCTTCCTCCCTTAACCCACACTCTTGCAGATTCAAGTATCGTCCTTGATCGTGGGGCCTTAGTCCCAGCCCCGAGAACTGCACCCCCTTCCCTGGGCAGCTTGCACAGTGCGCAACCCTTGGCCACACGAGCGTCTCACCGCTGGGAGGCGTAACTGCCGTCCCCGCGCCACTGCGGGACCTTCCACACGGGAGTCCCGGCCTCCCCCGACTGAGCAGCTGCCCCCGAATCAGCTCCTGCTCCGAGGGGCAAAGCGGGTTCTCACCGCGCAGACACTCCCTTCGGCTTCCTCGTGCAGTAACAGCCAGGCAGTCGCCAGGCTCTGTGGAAACCCCTGGGAAATTCACTGTGTCCACCCTCTCTCTTGAGAGTCAGCAGTTTGGCCCCAACTGCATGACCTCCTATAACGTGACTGTGCACACGCTCTTCCCCGAAGCCCACGCCTGCCACCCTGACATGGGACGTGCACAAAGGTCTTTGTACTGAGGTCCCACAAGTCTGATTCTGGAGAGTCAGAGGTTCTGTGCCACTGCTAGGCCTCTTGGCCTCATTAGGCCTCAGTTTACTCAGCTGTAAAGGGGGCATGGTCCACAGGTCATCCTGGACAGCTCTGGCCAGGGGACTCTGGTTTTCCTACCACAAAGCGCACGTAAAGCCACCTGGATGGTGACCTTGCTGCCGGGCAGTGTCCTGGGGACAGGAGGGAGGGAAGCTGAGGGCAGGGACCATGGCCTTGCCCCCGCCAGCCACCAGGCTGTCCTTACCACAAACCCGACTGCCGTCTTGCCCGCCCCAGGACCCAGAACCAGGACCACAGGAGACGTGGGCTTCCCCGCTCGGGCCGTCCAAGACAAAGCACTCCACAGGTAGACGCCAGGGACTGCGGCACCTGTGGGTCTACAGCCTGGAAGCGGCAGACCCCTAAACAAAGTGAGAATGTATGTGACAAATATTTACAAGAGTGCTCAAGGGGGGACTCAACCCTCCACAGTAACAAGTACCACACAAAGGAGGCCACAGCCCACGGCAAAAACGCACGACTCCTTACAGCAGCTGTCAAAAAGGGACTCGTTCCCCTTCTTGTTTAGTTTTATGATTCTTGGAGCTAATTTCAAGTCTCTTTATCTTTATTTTGAAATAAACTCTGGTGCTTCTGATACAGGGCTGTTTGCAAATCACTGGATGGAGACGGCCGCCTCATAGCCCCGATGACGTGTGGTTAGAGGTGTCTCCCTCCGGACAGCGGCCCCGTCCAGCCGGGGGCAGGCCACAGACTGACCAGGACAAGAAACACCTTCTTACTGCGGCTGGGAAAATATTTACAATGTTAGATATAGGAATATGCCTGATACAATAGCAGGAAATAACATTTGGGGATTTCGACACATGAGACTGAACAGGCTACGGCAGGGTGCATACTAAGGTCCCTCACCTCACTTTGGCTGGATTTTTTTCCAGAAAAGGTAGGCAAAGCATGAAGGGGTGTGCAGAGGACACTCCCTAAGCAAACTGCACCATCTGCTAAATATACTGCTGGGAACTCACAGACAACCTCCCACCCCAGCAGATGCCAGTTCTGCTATATTTTTATTTCCATAATGTTGCCTTCAGCCATAAAGCCACCTCTCCTCACAAGCATTTGCAACACGCTGCAAATTGCCATCCTCTCTCCTTTGTTCTCCTCGCAGGAGTCAAGTAATTACAGGGTCTGTGCAGAAGCGACTGGGAGGCAGGCAGCTGAAGGCTGCACCACGCCCCAGCCCTTCCAAGGCCACATCCTCCCCATCTCCGAGGTGGACACGGGGCATCCCTTCCAGATAGGAAAGGGAGGGTCAACAGGGACCCCGACGGTGGCCAGTGGATGGCTGCATGCACACGCTTTCCACGGCCCAGACACTGTCTGGGGGTGAGAGTCTGAATCCCCTAGAGTGACGCTTTCAGGGGGGCCCTTCGCCTGCTCCTCCTCCTGCCTCCCCAGCTGCTGTATTCCATGTAGCAGCTGGGGAGGAGCAGGTGTAGGCTCCAGTACACATGCGTGCAAAAGAATTCCAGGAGCAGGGGCAGTGCCCGCTCTGTGTGCAGTGTCAGTGCCCGAGGGCCACCCCCGGCACAGCGCGGGGACAGCAGAGGCTCCGTCAACACTTGCAGCAGGAAAGAGGCAGGAAAATGCCAGGACACCCCGAACAGTGACCAGGTGCCGGGAACAGATGCTGCCAGTTCCTCTCCCAGCTGCGCCATTGCCTGCTGGCTCTGAAGCATCCTGGGCCACGGGGTGGGCTCTAGTTTCTAACTGCCAAGTATTGAAGGGCAAATACAAAGCATGGGGCTCTGAAGAAGCTCCCAGTCACAGGTGTGGACACGGGGCACAGCCCACTGGCGCAGGCCCAGGCGATGCTTCATTAGTGCGTCACATCAAGGCGCTACGTGAACTCACGCCAAGGCGGTGAGCACTCGCGGATTGTGCTTGGAGCAGCCCCACGGCAGGATGAGGCCACCACAGATAATACACGAGAAACGCGAGAATGAACGATGCTGTCACCCAGGTGAGCATGCGGCACACGGCGCCCAGCGTACCACTGCACGTCTGTTATTCCCGACAGCTCCCGCCCCCGAGGAAGAAACGAGGACTTGAAGTGAGTGGAGGTCCTGGCCGCAGGAGGAGGGCTCTATCCCGAGTAGCTGAGCATCTTCCCACCATTTCCGCTACTTTCCCATTTTCTTTTTTTTCCCATTCACTTTCAGTACCTGAATACAAAGTGAGGCGACTTCCTGGCACAGGTGTCCACCTTTGCGGCTACTCTACTGCAGGGCCAGCGCAGCTTCTGCAACTCAGACCTAACAGGAGATGCCCCCAGGATTCAGCCCCCACTATAGCCTGGGGCTCCCACGGAGGTCTCTCCTCCCAGACACTCCAAACACACTAAGGCAAAGGCAACCAGTTCAGTGAGTAAACGCAGTGTCTGGCAATCAGAAGTTGACAACAACCAATTGAGAGCAATCATCAAGGCTGATCCGCTTACAACTACACGAGAAGTTGCCGAAGACTCAACATTGACCATTCTACAGTTGTTTGGCATTTGAAGCAAATTGGAAAGGTGAAAAAGCTCGATAAGGGGTGCTCAGGAGCTGACCGAAAATGGAAAAATAGTTGTTTTGAAGCATTCTCTTCTCTTATTGTACACAACATCGAACCATTTCTCGACTGGATTGTGACGTGCAAGGAAAAGTGGATTTCATATGACAATCAGCAATGACCAGCTCAGTGGCTGGACTGAGAAGAAGCCCCAAAGCACTTCCCAAAGCCAAACTTGCACCAAAAAAAGGTCATGGTCACTGTTTGGTGGTCTGCTGCTGCTCTGATCTACTACAGCTTCCTGAATCCTGACGAAACCATTACATCTGAGTATGCTCAGCAAATCAATGAGATGCACCTAAAACTGCAACACCTGCAGCTGGCATTGATCACCAAAATGGAACCAATTCTTTTCCACGATAATGCCGAACCGCACGTCGCACAACCAATGCTTCAGAAGTTGAACGAATTGCACTACAAAGTTTTGCCTCATCCACTATATTCACCTGAACTCTTGCTAACCAACTACCACTTCTTCAAGCATATCGACAACTTTTTGCAGGGAAAACACTTCCACAACCAGCAAGATGCAGAAATTGCTTTCCAAGAGTTTGTCGAATCCCAAAGCACAGATTTTTATGCTATAGGAATAAACTTATTTCTAGCTGGCAAAAATGTGTTGATTGTAATGCCTCTTATTTTGATTAATAAAGATGTGTTTGAGCCTATTTATAATGATTTAAAAGTCAGAGTCCATTCTTGGGATACTTCACTTAGTAGAATGGGTTCCAGCTCTATCCAGGATAACACAAGAGGTGCATCACATGTACTCACCATCAAATTGGTTTTAACTGATGAAACTTAAGTGCACATATAGTAGCAACATTCATCAGGTGTCGGGCAGGTGGGAGGAGAGGGGAGGGGATGGTATATTCACACCTAATGGGTTTGGTGCGAACTGTCTGGGGGATGGACATGTTTGAAGCTCTGACTCGGGTGGGGCAAGGGCAATGTACATAACCTAAACAGTTGTACCCCCATAATATGCTGAAATAAAGAAAAAACAAAACAAAACAAAACAAAATTTTATTTCAGTTCCTGGACAAATAACTGCTCTCGACTACTTATTTTTAAAGGTTTTACTAATTCTAGTTGGCCTACAAGGGCTAGGACCTAACGTTTTCCCTACCTTTACATTGAGAAATCCCCACCACCACACACACACAAAGGTCATTCTCAATTTCCTTGTTGGATTCCAGCAAGTTCCCTCAAATGACGGCCCCTGAGGTGACTCAAAACAGCAGATCATCTCTTCGTTGTTTTGCCAGGAAAACAGTGCTCCCCCAAAACATAAACACACAGGCACAGTCATACTCATGTGCACACACACACACAGGCACAAAATAAGTAAATAAATAAATAAAAGTCAGGGTCTGAAAATGCAATTACTTTTGCACCAAACTTAATAGCTTCCATCCATGAAACTTTCAGGCCTCATATATATTGTGAATGGGCTTATGTGCACAACTCTCTGGGGACAACAGACCATTGTGATCCAGGATTTCTGCTCCCTGGGAGGTGACATCTCCCCTGTGAGGAACATAAGCTCAGCCCTACGCTAGTCACCCCAGCCTCAGGCATCTAAAGGAGAGCTCGGCCACCTGCTCTGCACGTCTTGTTGACCCCCATGGACACGCCTTTTCTCCTCACCCCCCGACCCCCTTCTCCTTACCCTCTAGGCTCCCCGTTTGCCTCACCCCGAG